>JAAGEH010000125.1:2508141-2715439 GCA_011751065.1 Lasiurus cinereus | reverse complement strand
TGGACTTGTAAGTCTATTTCTTTTACCAGATGTGGGAAGTTTTCAGTCATTATTTCTTGAAATAGGTTTTCAGTATCTTGCTCTCTCTCTTCTTCTGGCACCCCCACAATTCTGATGTTGGTACGCTTGAAGCTGTCCCAGAGGCTCCTTACATTATGTTCACATTTTTGGATTCTTTTCTCTTCTTGCTTTTCCAGTTGAGTGTTTTCTGCTTCTTTATATTTCAAATTTTTGACTTGATTCTTGCCTTTCTCTAGTCTGCTGTTAGGACTCTGTATAATATTTTTTATTTCAGTCAGTGTATGTTTAATTTCTAGTTGGTCTTTTATCATCTTTAGTTGGACCTTTTCCATCTCTAGTTGGTCCTTTTTCATCTCCTCTTGGCTCTCGCTAAATTTATCCAACTTTTCTAGCATATTCTTGAAAAACCTTACAAGCGTGGTTTTGAACTCTATATCCAGTCGTTTTTTTTCCTCCATTTCTTTTGTTTGTGATCCCTTCCCTTGTCTTGGCATTTTCGCTATGTCAGGGAAACTTCTGTGTTGAATTCAGCCTTGTGAAACCAGACTTGAAAAGCCACAGAAGCCTCTGTTGAGCTTGGGAGGGGTGGAGTCTCAGGGCTTAAGGGACCGCCTTGCCTTCCAGTCGGCCCCGCCTTCCAAGGCCCCTGAGTCTCACGTGACTGGGTAATGGCTGGAGCGCTCCTTGTGCTCGCGCCCACAGTGTCTCTACACCACTGCCTTTCCAGCTCCCCTGTGTGCCAGGACCACACGAGTCTAGGTCTCCAGGGTTTCACCCAAAACGGGCCCAGTGGACTCAGAAGTGGCGCAGTTGGGAGGGTCTGTCTCCCGCCCACTCGCGCAAGCCAGTGGCACAGTCCGCACAGCGCCTTGCGCGACCAGACCTCCGATCTTTTGCGACTCCCCTAAATTTCCGTGCACCTCTCCCTTTTCACAGTCCAAATTCACCTCGTATGAGTTTCGGCTGGATCTGTGGTTTAGTGTCGTAAGATAAGGGGTTCAATGCCGTTGGGAGTCTCCATTTCCCTCCCGCCAGAGAAAACCAACCATGTACTCCGGCACTTACTCTCTCCAAGCGTGCGTCTCCGTACCTCAGCTTTTTGCAGCTCCTCTGGGTCTCTGTGAGCCCCTCTCTTCCCCTCTAGTTGTAGAACTTACACTCGGCCAGCTTTCCTGTGGTTCTGGATGATGTCTGTTCCGTCTCTTAGTTGTAGTTTTGAAATTGTTGTGCGAGGCAGCAGTGTAGGTGTTTACCTATGCCGCCATCTTGGATTCTCTCAATACTTTTACTCTTTTATATACACAAATCCAAGGCAGTTTAATGGCCATTTTCCTCTATCACTTTAAAATAAACTGAGAGACACCAGGCTTTCAATGAAAATTTCCTCTCTATAACCAAGCTTTATTCAATTTCCTGTTGCTATTTTGTGAAGAAACTTCCGTAATAATCTATCCCCAACCCTTGCCCATTCTTAAATATATAAACATCACAATTTTTTTGCTTAACCATTGGTCCCTTTTTAATTCCATGTCATTTGTTTATATAAGAATGGTAGGAATGGCAAATCATTTTTATTATTTTTAAAGAACTTCAATCTAAGAGAAAATGGAAAGAAAGCTATTTTTCTTTTGAACCACTGAGAATCAACTACATTACTAACATCCAATCCAAAGATTCAATCCAAGTATTGCCAAATACCTCAGTAATGTCCTTTATAACAAATAATCCAATACAGGATCAAGTGTTGCATATAATTGTCTTGTTCTTTTAGTCTCCTTCAATATGGACCAGTTTTTCAGTCTTTCCCTGAATCTCTTTAAAAGAAGAGAAAGCCCCACAAATGAGGGCTTTCACACTTTCATTGTGGGTAGAGCTAAGAAATATACGTACATATATATGAACTAGAGGCCTGGTGCACAAAAGTCTTGCATGAGGAGGGGGTTGTCCCTCAGCCCAGCCTGCACCCTCTCCAATCTGGAACCCCTCGAGGGATGTCTGACTGCCCGGGCATCCAGACTGATTGACATCCATCTCACAATCCAGAATTGCTGGTTCCCAACGGCTCACCTGCCTGCCTTCCTGATTGCCCCTAACCACTTTTGCCTGCCAGACTGATCACTCCCTAACATCTCCCCTGCCAGGTTGATTGATGCCTAACTGTTCCCCTGCTAGCCTGTTTGCCCCTAACTGCCCTTCCTTGCAGGGCCTGTTGCCCCCAACTTCTCAACTCTGCTGATCTTGTCACCCCTAACTGCCCTCCCCTGCAGGTTTGATCATTCCCAACTGCCCTCCCTTGCAGACCTGGTCCCTCTCAACTGCCATACCCTGCTGGCGATCTTGTGGCAGCCATCTTGTGTCCACATGGGGGCAGGATCTTTGATCACATAGAGGTAGCCATCTTGTGTGTTGGAGTGACAGTCAATTTGCATATTACTCTTTTATTAATAGGACAGGGGCATGGTGCATGGGTGGGAGCCAGCTGATTTGCCCTGAAGGGTGTACTGGATCAGGGTGGAGGTTTCCTTGGGGCATGGGGCAGCCTGGGCGAGGGGCCTGTGGTGGCCTGCAAGCTGGCCACACCCCCCCAGCGACCCCAGGGAAATCCCTGGTATCTGGGATTTATTTATCTTCTATAATTAAAACTTTGTAGCCTGGAGTGGAGCCAAGCCTCCTGCTCACTCCATGGCTGCAGCCTTTTTGTTGGGATTTATTTTTCTTCTATAATTGAAACTTTGTAGTCTGGAGTGGAGGCCAGGGCCCACCAGGGTGTGTGGAAAGTTTGGCTTCCTCCATGCCTGGGAAACCCAAGCCTCCTGCTCACTCCATGGCCACAGTCATCTTGGTTAGGGTTAATTTGCATACTCACTCCTGATTGGCTGGTGGGCATAGCAGAGTGATGGTAAATTTGCACATTACTATTTTTTTAGATAGGATATCCACATATACATCTATATTTATATCTATATCAAAAAACATGAGTATTTATACTCCAATCCAATCTGATTTATTCCAGTGTTTCCCTTTCCATATTTGTAACTCCTTTCTTCAACAGTGAGAAACCTGGCTACCAGAATCTTCTGTATTTTATTTGCTCAGGCTCTTTTCTCAGAATCAAATTCCCAAACCTTCTCAGACACCATCTTCCACCTTTCCTGCACAGGCTTTGACCCTAATGACTTTTGCAAGGAAAGAAAGGAATCAAGAAGTCAGGCCAGCTGGCTTCTAGGTTCTTATATTTAAGTGCTTCAAGGACTTATTACTGGGGATTGGATTTGATGGGTGTATCTGGCTCTGTAAGGCTCTTCTAAGCTGTGATCAAGGTGGAGGTAACTTAAAGAGTAGTCTTCCTCTTATCTTTTTGTCATTAGTTTTTGGCCTCTTCTCTGAAATGAGCATCCCATTGAAAATAGCCTCTTGTATCCTGTGTGATTTTTCTTGACACAGGCCTTACGATAGTGCAACCTCCCTTTTAAGTCACTAAGTGACTTCTCACAGCAGTGTTTTTCAAGCTGTTCATTTATTTTGAAGCCAATGTCCTTTTCCAAATGACATCATAGGCAAGAGACCAATTTAAAACCTAAAAAAAGTTCTCTTCCTATGGCAAGGCAGCCTTTGAGAGCATTCTGTGAGAACCATTGGTGTATATCAGGGGATTTTCTGATTTTAAATGGGTCCTCAATTATATGAAATTGATTTAATTTTAAGTCATTGATTCACAACACATCTTATTGCTAGTCTATGGATGGTCTATTATTTATTTATTTATTTATTTATTTATTTATTTATTTATTTACTGTTTTAGAGATTTAGTGATATTTGGTAATGTACTAGACATTCATAAACCCACTGCCCCTAGCAAGAGCCCCCTCATCTGCACTGACCACATGACTACCCTCCCACTTCAACCCTACCTATGCTACACCTCATTGTTACTTCCCAATTGACAAACCCCATCCTGAATTTTTGCTAATCAATTATTGGCTTTATTTTTTGATAGTTTCAATGCTTCTATATATAATGTCTATATAATATACTTTAAATGAGGATGAAAGTAGAAAGTCTACTTAACAGGTTTTAACTTTATTTTAAAAAGTATGATTAATGTGTGTGTGTGTTTTTTTCACCTAATATTATGTTCTAAAATTCATCTACCTTGTTGTATACAATTTTAGTTCACTTGTTTTGACTGCTTCACCAGAACCTGTTGGGCGAATATGCCATGACTAATTCTCCCATTGATGGTCATTTGGCCTAGTTCTAGATTTTTCTCTTGTGAGCAGTGCTGCTTTAAACAGGTTGTAATGTCTCCTCTTGAAAATGTATAAGCAAGCATTGGGTATTTGTCTAGGTTAGAAATTGCATATAACCTATATGGCTGTTCTACTTTAGTGCAATGTTTCTCAAACATGGTACTATTGGCATTTTGGACCATATAGTATTTTGGTTGTGGGGCTGTCCTGTGCATTGTAGGATATTAGTAGTATCTTTAGCCTCTACTTACTAATGCATCCATACCCCAGTTGTAACAATCAAAATTAACTCTAGACATTACCCAATATTCCCTGGGGGACACAATCACCCTGGGTGGGAAACACTTCTTTAGAAGATAAAGCCGGGATAATTCTACAATGCCTCAATACCCGTTAATATGCTCACTGGGAATGTTAAAAAGATCCTCTGTCACTAAACCCTCTGTGGCACTTGTTATTGTCAGACTTCTGAGATTCTGCCAATATTCTTTAGCATAGTGAACTAACTACAGCCAACTATTTCATTTACAAGGACTTCTCTAGTCCTATATGCTTGAACCAACCAACTTATTCTCCATTGATTAAACTGGCCTAATATTTATCCTGCAAATATTTTAGCAGCAACTTCACACCAAAACATGAAGGTACATGTAGGCACAAGATACAGTGGCAGTAGAAACAAGTCAGGCTCTTGTTCTAATGAAGCTCTCACACTATTGGAGGAAAGATATTAAGCAAATTGCCACTGTGTTCAGTGGTAAGGGACAGGAAAACAGTGCTCATAACATTATCTGGACATTTGACCCAACCAGCAGAGTCAGAAATACACAAGGAAATGGAAAGGATGACTATTTTTTAGAGGGAAGAAAGTAAAGGGATTGTGGTATGAGGTGATGCAGAAATACAGGTGACAGACCATGTAGATCCTTATTGGCCATGTTAAGGTGTGTGGAATTTAGACCAAGTTGGATAAGAAACAGGGAGGCCATATGTAGTAGTCAGCTTTGAATGTGGTAACAGAATATCATGGATTTCATGGCTTAAACAATAAACATTTATTTTCTTACCATTCTGGATCCTGGTCGTTCCAGATCAAAGTGCAATGAGAACTGGTTTCTTCTGAGGCCTCTCTCTTTGGTTTGCAGATGGCTACCTTCCTCCTGTGTCCTCTCATGGCCTTTACTCTGTGAGTGTGCATTCCTGGTGTCTCTTCCTTTTATTTTATGGACTCCAGGTGTGTTCCTCTTATTATATGGACACCTACCTTTATGGCATCATTTAATCTTAGTTGCCTCCATAAAGGCCCTATATTCAGACATAGTCTCATTTTAAAACTTAAAATTACAAATGTGGGAGTGTCATGATTCAGTTCATAACACCACTGAAATGTCTGAAGTAGGGAAATGGTTGTTCATTTTATAAAGAAACTAGAAGCTCGGTGCATGAATTTATGCATGTGTGGGTCCAGCCAGGCCCACCCCAATTGGGACCTATCGGGACTGGACCAACCAAGGGGAGGAGCTATAGGAGGCTGGCTGGCCAGCCCCGCACCGATCAGAAAGGTTGACAGGTCACAGTGCACATTATAGCAACCAGTCATCCAGTTATTCCAGTCTCTTGGCTTTTATATATGTAATTTTATTGAAGAATGAATTGGAAAAAAGCACTAGTGGATATGGGAATGAAGTAAGGAAACTGTCATGGGAAGCCATATAAAGAATTATGGTAGCAAAGATCAGGTTGGAAAACAGAGATGGAGAGAGATAATGTGATTAGAGACTGATTTAGAAGTTAAAATTGACCTGAAATGATGATGGAGATACAATAGCATGAAAGGGGTGGTGATGATAGATCATAGGTTTTGGCTTTGGGCAATAGCTGGATAGTGACCCATGAGATTGGGTCTGGGTGGGAGGAACTGATGGGGCTGGGGCTATGGGTAAGTGTGCAGAGTATGGATCTGTTCCTTGGTTCAGGTAGTTTCCGCTCCCTAGAATTCTTTTCTTGTTCATCTCATAAACTTCCACTAATCTCTCAAGGCCCACATTGAGTATTGCTTCTTTTTCCTTGACCCTTCTTTGATTTTCTTCTTTTATCCTTTCCCCTTCCCACCCCACTCTCCCATCCCCCTTTCCTTTATGGCTATATGTGTTTATTTCTTGCCTTATTCCAAATGGACTGAAGGCACAGTCCTTATAACATTGAAGTGCAGATATTCTGATCCTGCAGTTGGAAAGCTTTTTCAGTCCAGGAAGTCTGTTTGGTTCATCTTTCTACTTCTAGGTTTACCAGTCTTTGTTTCAAGTAGATAAATCAAATGAGTTGTTCAGATTGTTTTATCTTCAAAGAGAGAAAATTTATAACCACAAGGGAAAGGAGGGAAAGGGAAAACATATTGGGAAAATTAGTCTCTAGTCATAACCACCTTTGTTGACCTTTATGTCTGTTCTTGCATCATTCCTGGTCTGGCCCTTCCTTCTAGTAGAGGTAGGTAGACTTACTAGCAGGTTATATGTAGAACCTTTGCTCCTACACTAATCTAGCTGCCTCTGCTCTATTCATTCACTTATCTATCCATCCAGTCATCCATCTATTGGTATCATTCACTAATTAATTTACTTTGTAACTCAGTTCTTCATTTAGTATTTATTAAGCAATAGACATATGTCTAGGCATTGGGAATATAGCAGAGAAAACATATTTAAAACATCTGTCCTCATGAAAAAAAAAAGAAACCATACTGAAAACCTGAGTGAAGTTTTGTCTATCATACCCAGTGCCATGGTAGGTGAGATCACTGGCTTCCTGATTCTCCTGAACAAGATCTTGAAGGAAACAGGAATGGTCATGAAGAGAAAAGATGGCTCTGGTGATTCTTGAAGGAAAAAAAAAATGCAGATTTCTGGGATGGAGAGATGGGGAAAGTTGAGTGTCTCTCCTTGGAATTCATTGCCCAGAAGGACAAAATCTTGCCACCTTCCCATTACAGCAAAAGGTGTATGATTTGAGATTCTAATATGTGAGGCAAAAAAAACACAACAACCCAAAAACAAACAGACAGGTGAGTCTACATGATCTTTAAGTCCCAAATGAGACAAATTCTTTATAATTCCTCAGCTCACATCTGTGGACAAATTGTAAAGTAAAAAACAGAAAATGGGCTTACTGTATATGTAAACCTCTGTGTAATTTATTCTAAATTTAAATATTTACTTTCCCCAAATTAAACTGGTAGCTAGAGTAAAAGTCAGATGAAAATTTATCAACTATCTAATGCTAAAACAATTAAGCTTAAAAAATAATCATCATGCTGCAGTGATACAATAAAAAGTAAGAGAGAATGTATTTGAAATTCATTGAAGCATAAAACTAAATTACATAGATAAGTGCCTATTTTTTATTTGAACCTATGTAAAGACTCCTATTTAAGGCATTAATTCTTAAACAAAAGACTGCTGTCAAGATCCTGAAATAAATAGCATATGTTCAAAGGTAAAAGGAAGCCCCAAATGAGACAAATTTAAGTGATGTAGGATTGTCAGAGAAGTCATAAATAAGCACTTGCCTGCATCCACTGAGAAGTGAAATAAATGCCTCTGAGCTCTCCATCAAGAATGTTGACTATCTCTATCCATTAATGTTCATTCCAATGTAATTTAATACATTGCCCTCATAGCATATCTCCCCATCTGCTTATTTTACTCACCAATGTGATTTTCAAAATCATTCCATCAAAAAAAAAAAATACCAGGAAGCTTACTCTATATAACTGAAAGGAGTGGGGAGGAAATACCTTTCCATCAGGAAAGTGTAATGGAAATAATTTACCCTGTTAATGTGTTTCTTGGTGATGCATAACTTGTGATGGGAACCTTCACCCTCGCACTTCAATAAAACAGTTCTTCTTCACTTGACATGACTTTTTATGGGTTGATGCTGTTTCCAAAAGCACAGTTTATCACCACCAGAAACACTATTATTTCAGAGCACATTCTAATACTTCACAATAAACTCTCTGACCACTGAGGTTAATGCTATTTTGTGCAGAGTGATTAAGAAGATCATGGTTGTGGCAGACAACAGAATCTACTTATGCTGGTGAAGCAGAATTAGCACAGAGCATTAGGTAGCTCACAGACTTTCCAGAAGGGCCTGGAGTTGGGCTTACATCTACATAACTAAGAACATGTGGCCAGAAATAATGTCTAACCCTAGAATGGGATGATTTGAATGAATTGGCACTATTGCCCTTCATGTGATTTGGTACCAGTGATGTTGGGGACTTCCTCCCAAGCTGCCTCAGAAGAACCATACACCTTCTGCATCATGCCTGACAGGATCTCATACTGCTCACAATTATCTTCCAAGTCTCATGGAGCTGTGTGTCAGCCTAAGTCACCTGTGTATCCCTGGCAAGGGATTCTTGAAGATGCAGTTCCATGTGGACAGGAAGTCATGCCAGCAGGAGGCTAGAGTGGGAGCTAAAGGAGCCTACCTGCCTTAAATGAGTGCCTTTATCATGACACCTGTTTGCAGACCTTCCTCTATTTTCAGGTTTTCTTTTGAAAATTAGAAAACTGGTCCAGGAAAAAGGAAACAATTCAGCAGTGTTAAGCTTTGTGGTAATTAATATACTTTGGAAACATTTATCTATACATTACTAAAATGAAAATATATTAGGGAAAGTACTCACTTCTTATAAACCTTGGGTTCTAGATAAAATATATCATTTTTGGCTATTAATATCTGATATTCATTTATTCAACAAATATTTGAAATATTATTCCCAGGCACCATCATTAGATATATACAGATGTTTACTAGTGGAGAAAGTAAATAAATGCATAATCACATATTAGTGTGATGAATGTTAAAATACAGAGTGAGAATGTTGGCATGGGAAAATGTAGGATATATAGCTTGTGCAGTCTTTGGGTGCCAGGGACAGTTTTCTGGTGCTGTTGAAAGATATATTTAAGCTAAAACCCAGATTTAATAGAAGTTAGACAAACATAGTTTTTATATGTTCTATTTCCACTCTCCAGAACATTCTCCTGGGGAACAGAAGTGCCCCCAAAAGATTGGGAAGAATATATACAGAAGCCCAGTGTTGAAAAGAGTAAGAAATTATTTTGGGAAAAGCCAGCATTCATGTAGAGAGAGTGAAATTTGCTAGGGGTTTAGATGAGTCTGAAAAGGCAGTACTTCCAGTTTAAAAGGCACCTTCTATGTCAGATTATGGAGTCTACACTATGTAGATTATTTAACCTCTCCCAAACCTAACTTTTATATTAGTCAGACTCAAACTAACCTGCTTAAAAAACAAACAAAACAAAGCAAAGCATGGAGAGGAATAGGTGAGGGGAGGAGAGAGAGAGAGAATGAGTTTATAATTTGAGCAATAATAAATAAGCTTTGGAAACTGGAATTGGGATTTAAAATATTCAGGGCATTGATTCACACCTCTCTCTCTCTCTCTCTCTCTCTCTCTCTCTCTCTCTCTCTCTCTCTCTCTCCCCCAGCTTTTCTGCCTCTTTCTCTCACACTCCCATGTGTCCCTCTTTGGCTACACCTTATAACAGACTTTCTTCACATAGCAGGTTAGCTGGCATCTTCCAGCCTAGAACTCTTATAGGAAAGGAAACCTCTTCTCTGTAATCTGTGAAACAACACCACAACCCCAGGGAGGATCTCTGGTGAACCCAACTTGAGTTATATGCCCATTGGGTTCCCTCATTGTTACCAAGCAGATGACCAGCCCTAAATGGTTCTACCTGGATCACATATTCTTTCCTGAGGATGAGGGATAGAGTATTTTGTAGTAGACTGCTTCATTTAAACTATATTTGATAGATAGTTTCCCAGTGGGTAGCATGGCTATTAATAGTTCTATATTTATATAATTATAGTTTGTTATACCCAACAGATAGTATTAAAGTATGTGTAATACATATTCAAAATATTTGCTATGAAAGGATTATAAACTTCCTGATCTGTTAATATCAAGTTTGGCCAAATATTTTGTTTACTTCATTAAGATCATATTTCAAACAAGAAAGAAATCTTGAAATTTAGGAATTTATTACAGCAGCATAACTGAATCTAAATTAACAGATACAGACCACTTCTTTGTTCAAACACTTACATATTAAACCTAGGGAAAAACTCTATTGGCTCTGCTGTCCAGATCTTGAACCATCTATCATCATTGGAGGGAGCAGAAATATGATTGGCCATCCCAGGAAGTCACATGTACATTTTTTGACCAATAAGGAAAGGTTTTGTGATTGTGGGTAAGATATGAGAAGTGCTCTGTTGGACCATCAGAACTTTATTGTGTGGGGAAGAGAGTGATGTGGTTCTCAAAAAGAAAGGAAGAATATACTGCTACATACAACATGTGTTGACTAGGACTTCCTCATTTTAAAAATTCCCCACCTACTTCTCAGCATTGCTAGTTCCTCTCTACCTATGCACAGAAGGTTATGGACCGGTTTCACTGAAAAGGTTTCTGGAAACAAAGATAAAATTTAGGTGAGGGTTTGATCTTTCTTAAGAGAACAAAATTTATCTTTCATGACTCTTTCAGGAGGTCAAAGCCATCCAGTTCTTCTTCTTTTGACTTATATCAAAGTATAAGTGGTTGTTTCATCTTATTTACAAACAGGACTCATCATTCACCCATTTTTGTGTCCTGATGGCTTGACTTGATAAAAGCTAAAGTTGCAGCCTCAAAGACAATGGGGCTGTGGCTCTATCTCTTCACCTGCATAAATACAGCTCTGTTTTGTATGCTGTTCCAGATCTGCCTTTATTTCTGAAAGTGGAAGGCTCCTACTGGTGATCCTTGAGATAGGTTTGCCTTTATCTTGAGAAGGCCATGAGGATGGATCCACCTGGGGAATGGAGCATGTGCTATTCTCACAGTTATGAGCATCATGCCTAGGTGACAAGCATTCCCTTTAACAATCGTGCCTCAGAGAAATCTGCCAAACTGATTTGGGGCCACTTGTTTGTGCTGACATTTGTGATCAGGGAGAAAGTGTATGCTAAACCAATTGGAAACACCATTTTTAATTAAAATCTGGGCCCTTGTGACATAGGACTAAATGAACATCATCTATTATCTTGTATTGTTGAAGTCTAATGTCTAACAAACACACTTCCTTGGGAGCTGCTTTGGGATTTACAACCTGAATTGAATTATTATTGGTAAAGTATAAATTGATATTTATCCCCCCCCCTGCAGTTTATCCCACTGCCTACAAGACATATCTTTTTCTTGAAGAGTCATGCTTATTCTTGAGCATAGCTGATCCTCACTGCCATCTTTTATATAGTCTTGGATTGTTCCTTTTAAATCTTGGTAGGTCCATACTACTTACAGAAGTGCTAGGGCAGAGCAATTGAAATACAAGATGTTACTTATCTTCTATCATTATTATGTTAATGTTCAACTCATAAGGGAATTAAATTTGGGGGATGGTGTTGCATCTCTATTTATTTTACCTACCTTGGAGAAGTGAAACATGATGTATATAATAGGTTTTTAACTGTGCTTCATGGGAAACCTGTTAAATAACTCTACATGCTTTACTTTACACATGGAGAAAGGGAGGGAGGAAGAGAGAGAGAGAGAGAGAGAGAGAGAGAGAGAGAGAGAGAGAGAGTTTCTACATGAAGTGGAATGAAGTGGATGTGTGAATTAGCAATTGTGGAGCTAGGGCAATATCCAGTTTCTTTGCCACTTTCTTTTGCACCAATATTTCTGAAAGTGCAAGGCTCCTGCTGGTAATCCTTGAGATAGGTTTGGAGGATTCCATGCCAGAAGAGTGGATCCCTCTTCAATTCTCTTTCAGCCTCTCAGTCTCCAACAAGGAGATGATCTTTGTTCAATGTGAGACTCTACTTCTCTGAATACTTGCTAATCTTTGTGTAACAGAGATAGCGAGCCTTACAAATTCTGGTAGATTTAATAACATAGCTGTTTCCATTGAACTAATTTTCAGTTACCTTCTTTGTATGGGAAGTGATACTGCTTTTATATTTGCAGTAGCTATATAAGGTTATTTTTTAAAAATAAAGTGAGTTGATTTATAGAAAATCATTCAGTTAGAAGTACATACAGGAAGCATAAGAATATGGTAACAACTTAAAGTTTCCTTAGGGATGTAGTTTGGGAATCATGAGACTAGATTACATCGCTCTTCAAACAGGCTTCAGAGACAATTTGCCACTAATTCTTACCACTGTTGTATGCATCTTGCATTTCCTTCCTTCCTTCCTTCCTTCCTTCCTTCCTTCCTTCCTTCCTTCCTTCCTTCCTCCCTCCCTTTCTTTCTCTCTCTCTCTCTCTCTCTCTCTCTCTCTCTCTCTCTCTCCCCTTCCTTTTATCTTTTTGTCCATCACCTATCTATCTCTCTACTTTCCTAGAACACAGTCTAGGTTTTGTTTTTGTTTTTTCCATGATTGGCTGAATTCAACAGGTCTTGGGCTACTTTACTTCATCATCTTAAGACAACTGCCATCTGTATTGTAGAACCTTTAAGTAAAGAAATAATCAGCCAAATAATCAATCAAGTAAATAAACTAACAATAACAACAACAACCCAACAACCTGCTATATAATGATTTTGCTTTATTTAAAAAAATGTGCATGCCCTAGTTGTGACAGATAAGTTTTGAATGTCTACTACTTGGTTGACCTAGCACTAGGGCTGGCTATTGGATTATTTATGCATATAAGACTTCAATAACTGTAGAGTAGCTCTTAGCACAATACATTTTTAGAAGAAACTGAGTGTTGGATAAGGTGAGCCAAGGGTGCCATTCCAGAGATAAATACATCTGGGTGGCAACAAGGAGCTAAACTTGATGTTACTAGATAATTCTTGATCTGATTGGATGAGAATAGCTTTTAGAGTACTCTGTGGAGCTGCACAGTGGGGCTGCATTTCTGCTCTATGGAGAAGAACGGTATAAGTCACTAGCATAGGTTTGCAGTGGAGAGCACAGTATGACTACTGTATGATCTCAGAGTAAAGGGACCACATGAAGTGCATTCAAGAACCATGAACAAATGGCTCCATGAGAAATTCAGAAGAACTGAACCTGTGTTGAGTCACCACCCCATTGCAAGCCTGACTGTTATATATCCACATTCTTCTTTATCACTGACAAATCCCTCCACTAGTTTATTCTTGCAAAAGCACTGTTTGACCATTTCACTTCCCGTTGACTGAGCTTATAATACAAAACCTTGGTCCTCTTTCCTTTAACTAGTAAATGTAACTAGAAGCCTGGTGCACAAAATTCTTACATTCAGATGTGTGTGTGTGTGTGGGGGGGGGGCGGTCCTCAGCCCAGCCTGTGCCTTCTCAGAGTCCAGGAGCCTTTGGTGGATGTCTGACTGGTGGCTTAGGCTTGCTCCCCACAGGAGAGGCCCCTGCCACCACCGCTGCACTTACCAGTAATGAGCCTGGCTCAGGGCTTCTGGCTGAGTGGCATTGCCCCTATGGGAGCGCACTGCTCCTGCGTTGAGCATATGCCCCCTGGTGGTCAGTGCGTGCCATAGCAACTGGTTGTTCTGCTTGGTCGATTTGTATATTAACCTTTTATTATATAGGATTCTCTAGTATACTCTCAAGAATTTGGTTGTTTCTGAACATGTCCTCCCAATTACTATAGAAACACAAAGTCAACTAAGTCTTTTAAAAATTATCATATAATTTTCTTTTATTTATAAAGGAAAGCTTTTGGTTGCACTTTGCCTTGATTTGACAGATGTCATCATGATTGAATGTCTAGTCATTTTATACTTGCAATTTCCCAAAGGTGATTCCCCATAATATTAGAAAAGATAATGCATTAATTTCCATGCATTAGAAAGGAGTGATATGAATCATATCTTTCTGACTAATTTATATTTCATCAAAAAAACACACAACCTATCCATCTCAGGAGCGGCTGTTAGATGTCCAACTCAGCCCAGTAGAGGGTGGGTAAATCTGTCTAATTCGGGGCAATAATAGGGAATAAGTTTGCCCACAAATTAAAGCCATATTCTCCAAAGAGCTTTCTCAGTACAATTTATCGTTCTGATTTCCATCTGTCAGTCTCCTTTGTCTTATTTCTCATTTGGTTCCCATTCTGGTCATTAGTGTGTTTTTCATCAGATGGTTCCCTTTCTTATCCTCCTCTCTACGACAAGAGCCTGACCCATCAAGCTACATTTCCAACTGTGTTGCTGACTGCCTTGTGGCTGATGCAGTAAGAATGGGCACTAGCACTGTATTGAACACAGGTGATAGGGAAAAGCCAGGTGTTTTTCTCTTTTCACTGGTTTCAGCAATGGTTGCGGCAGATGCAACTCAGTTCCAGCTCCCATTACCCAACGGCTCCCTATGGAAGTAGGTGCCTTCCAGAAAGCTCCAGTGTGATTTTTGTTTCTGCTGGAGGTACCATCTCCTGGGCTCCTTTAACGCTGTCTTCTCCCTTGTCTCTCCAGTCCTCAGGGTGACAGTGGCTTCCTCCAGATGCTTATCTCTAGATTGCTACCCCTTTCCATGTCTACTCTTTTAGCTCTTCTAGACGCTGTTACAATAACTTCCCCTATTTAATCCTCTTTATTGAGTTCACTGGTACCTGCTTTGTTTCCTATATGGACTCTGATGACCTTAGTTCCAAATCTGGGAGGGGGAAAAGGGGATTAGGTATTTTATTGATAACTTGAAATAGCATCAATATCCAATTCAAAATCCAGACCTTCTGGCATGACTTGATTTCATTGACTAAATATAATTATAATTCATTTTTCATACCCTATAAGTGGACATGGAAAAACGGATTGAATTAAAGATCTAAATGGAAAATTGTAAATAAACAAATACATCCCTATTAGAAGATATGTATATAACTTGGTGGGAAGACCTGCAAGTCTTCATCTCAGAGGGGGTTTAGTAACATGCCAAGTACAGAAAATCCACTAGAATTTCAACTCCAAAGAGCAAGAACCTTGCTTGTCTTGCTTGTGGATGTGTCCCCAGAATATAAACGTATTTGTCATGTGGTGTCATGTTCCAGATCACGGTGCTGACAACTGGCAGAATGAGAATTCAAGTGTAGTCCACCCAGACTCTTGGCTTACCATTGATCAATATCTACCACACAAGGATCTCAGCTGGCCAATGCTGAAGTCATATGGGATCATAGGAAACATTTAAGGGATGGGGTGTGAGAACATTAGATCCACAGTGGTGAAGTCATGCAGGGCTAATTGGGATGTGGTCACCTGGGCAATGAGATACAGATGCTCTCCAGGTTATAAAGCATTCAATTTATTCAAATGTGACCTTATAAAATTATTCTTCAGTATGAATAGAGATGAAGAGACATGAAGAAGGTTTGTCTCACCTAAAGTATAAAGTAGACCAGAGCACAGATAAATATCTTTAAATTAAAGGAAAATATTGCAAGGTAGGTGAAAAAAGGTGAAAGAATTAAGCAGTAAAAATTGGCAGTTACAAAATAGTCAAGAGATGTAAAGTACAGTATAGGGAATATAGTCAATAATGCTGAAATAACTATGTATAGTTTTAGGTGGGTACTAGACTTATCAAGGTGGTCACTCTGTAAGTTATATAAATGTCTAACTACTAGGCTGTACACCTGAAACTAATGTAATATTGAATGTCAACTGTAATAAAGAAAAAAATAATGTTGGAGCCACTAGCACAGGTGAAGACTATTTTTTTCTCATGTTGCTTCTGTTGCTTCGTTTTGTTCTTTCAGGGTTATTTGTAGAGTTTGCTCCTTTTTGTCGCATTCTAATCATGACAGGGAGATGGCAGAAGGAAAGTAAAAGATGAGCAGCAGTTCTGTAGTACAAAGCACATATATAAATATCAAGGAATGAAGGCTGCAGAGCTGCCTCCCAAGCCACATGATCATAATACAGCTTTTTATAAGTTAAATTATTATGTGAGAGCATAAAAGGAAAAAGGAAAGATCTTCCATTTTAAAGTCAATAGTGATAGCAAAGCCCTCTGCACCTGAGGAAGCTCACTGGTTTCAGTACATGAACCATTTCTGCACTGTTACTGCAAACCCCAGAGCCCTCATGCCACTGCCCCTGCATCTCCTCAAGGTCCACACCAGTGGGGCCTCCAGGAACTTGTCTAGCACCTATTCTGACTGATCAAGGCCCAGAATGCATTTCTTATTGAATATGTTAAATCCATCTCTGCAAACATTTTTATAAAAATCAGAACTAAATAATAATTGCACAGTAAAAATCTTACTTCTATATATTATTGCTTTTGCACCAAAGAATAATGTTATGAATTCCTCCTCCCCAAACATCCATATGTTGAAGACCTAACCCTAATGTGGCTATATGTGGAGATAGAGCCTTTAATGAGATAATTAAGGTTAATAAGGTCATAATGGTGGGGTCCTAATCTACTATGACTGGTCTCTTTCTCTGCCTTTTTTAATTGATTTCAGAAAAGAAGGGAGAGGGAGAGGAAGAGAGAGAGGGAGAGAGGAAGAGAGAGAGAAACATCGACAATGAGAGGGAATCATAGATCGGTTGCCTCCTGCATTCCCCTACTGGGGATGGAGCTGGCAACTTAGGCATGTGCTCTGTCCTGGAATCCAACTGTGACCTCCTGGTTCATAAGTTGATGCTCAACCACTGAACCACACTGGCTGGGCTAACTGATCTCTTTATAAGAAGAGGAAGAGATATGAGATACCAGGAGTAGATGCACAGAGGGAAAAAGTCTACGCGAGGACAGTGTGAAAGGCAGCCATCTACAAGGCGGACAGAATCACCAGAACTCAATCCTACCAGCACCTTGGTCTTGTACTTACCACCAAATAAATGTGTGATGTTAAGCCACCCACCTGTGGTATTCTAATACAAGTAGTGATACACTTCAAAGGGACAATCTGTTTTCTTTTCATGCTGTGAGGAAGTGTGAGCACCTAGAAAGAGCAACAAATCAGCCTTATTTTGTACTAAGACTGTGGAAAGGCAATGAGAGTGCTGTGCAACATCTAATAGTAGAAAGCAGCATGATGCCAAGTACCACAGTAGCTGAGTGAGAGTAGGTGATGTAGTTCTGCATCTCCTCATTACTGTCTTCCTGCATCCATCAAGTGTCACAATGATGGAAATTCAGTGATAGCACCGAGACAGAAAGATAAATGACATATTCCACTTGAGAAGGGAAGGCTATCTTTGATTTCCTAATAATAGCCTTTCAACCTACACTTGCACATAGAATTCTTGACACTCCAAATGTCTTTATAATTTTTTACCTAGATTGGGCTTTTTATATGCTAGTTGACATGTATTAGGCAATATTAGCATCTTCCCTGGTATAGTTGCTCAGAGCTTTATTCTTCCCTAGTGCATGAAAAAGAAGTTATGCGTGAAAATATATATTGATGTTGATATATTGTGGGCATTTGCAGGCTGCAAGTCCCTATGCTAGTTCTGAAATGAATCCAAACTTGCTCTGCGGAGGGCAGTGTGTATGCTGAATATTTAGAAGAATTGCTTTGCCACCCAAACATTCCGGATAGAATAATGCATTCCTTTCAGATGAGCACTTTGCTTTTTCTTCATGAGCATGTTGAGGCATCTTTTGGTGAGGGGTGTAAATAATTTTCCCAGTGTAGGCACCGGAATCTGAGTCCTAATGATCAAATTAGAATTTCACCAAGTTAACCCTTTATGAAGATGATAAAAGAATTAGTTGAAAAGAGCTGAATCCTTACTATGAAATCAACTGTGTTTTAGTCATTACAAATGGACAAAAATTACTATGTTCACAATTTCAGCTGGCCATTTCCTAGTAAAGGTGGGGAAAATCTTTGGCATAGACTGGCCAGCACCACCCTGACTGGATTTAAGTTTCTCTTTGTCTTCCGTGTAGACACTCTGCTCTTTCACCACTGTTACAGCACACTATTCTTGTCCTTCTCATGTGCTCAAATGTCACACCTGGAATTGTAAACCCCTTTCTTTTTTTTCTTTTTTTTTAATTTAAATATATTTTATTGATTTTTCACAGAGAGGAAGGGAGAGAGATAGAGAGTTAGAAACATCGATGAGAGAGAGAGACACATCGATCAGCCGCCTCCTACACTCCCCCCTACTGGGGATGTGCCCACAACCAAGGTACATGCCCTTGACCGGAATCGAACCTGGGACCCTTCAGTCCACAGACCGATGCTCCATCCACTGAGCCAAACTGGTTTCGGCTGTAAACCCCTTTCTTACTCTCATTTTATTTACTTGCTCAAAGCTCACTGTACACACATGCTCTGATCAATCATATTACTAGAAAAAGTTGACTTTTTTCCTAGTTCCATGCTGTGAAGTACCTACTGCTGGGTGGATGTTTCACAGAAATGGCTTCTCTTTTAGTTTGTGAGGGAATTTGTGAGTTTTACAGGACACCTATATCCAGAGAATGGTTATGTGCCCTTTTATTATGGTGCAAAGAATAGGCTGAGATTGGATCTGAGCTACAAATGTGTTTCCCTCTCGCTGGGCAAAAGCATTAACACTAAAACACACATGACATGCTAATTGTCAGCCTGTCTAGTGACCATTAGAAGCCTATCTAAACCCTGAAAATGGCACCTCCTGGAGTCTGCTGCGCTGCGGTCCCGGTGCCCACAGTCTTTTATCCAGCACATGGCTTGCAGCTCAACACATATTAATACATATAGAGAGATGTTTTTTGATGTTCGTTGAGTATCTACTTTGTCGTGATAGAAGAAACTGTGTTACAATGTGTTTACCACACCAAATGAAAAGGCAAAGAAGAATTGTGGCAATTAGGACTGCAATGTTTGAGAATAAATTTTGGAGAGTTTTGAAATGCGTAAAAGTTGTTGGAAGTCTTTTTTTTTTTTAATTATTGGTTTCAGAGAGGAAGAGAGAGGGAGAGAGAGATAGAAACATTAATGAGAGAGAAACATCAATTGGCTGCCTCCCGCATGGCCCTCACTGGTGATCGAGCTCGCAACCTGGGCATGTACCCTGTCTGGGAATTGAACCATGACCTCTGGTTCATAGATTGATGCTCAACCACTGAGCCATGCTGGCTGGGCTGGAGGTTGCTTTCTTTTTAATAAAAATACTGTTATTAATATCAGTGTTTTTAACATAATGAGGAAATAAAGACAATAGATAATATTGAGGGCATTTTCTTGGCCTTCACTTGGTTTGAAATTAGCCAGTCTATTTGACAACTGTCAATAGTAATTGCATTTCATAACTTCTATGAAAGTTGAGCAATGACATACAACAATTTAAGCATTTTTGCATAAAATGAATATTTGTGATTTTCTATTTCAAGTATATACTTAAGGAGAAGGCAGAGTTCTTTATTAATTTTGCATCAGTAAAGCAATTTGTTTTATGGTTCATCTTCCTGGAAATAATTGCTATTGAATTAATTTATGTTTAAATGAGAGTAACAGGAAAACAAAGCAAAAACTGACAGGAATGTGATGTAAAAATAACTCTAGCTATCCTGGTGGAACAGAATAACTACATATGCTCTTTGCTCAGGAACATAGACTAAAGTAGCAGTCAATTTAAAGAGGATTGAAATATAAAATATGAATTTAAACTTAAAACTGCCAATGACAGAACAGAACATAATCTAGGGAGTTTTCCCTGCAAGTGCAGATAATCAAAGCTTTATGAGTAGGAAAGGGGCCTATTCCACGTGATCATGCTTCAAATATTTAGGGATGACTGTCATATCTCCTCAGAGCTATACTGTTACACTGAAATACACACACACACACACACACACACACAAAGTGATTCACTGCTGCGTGGACACCTCATCATTAGCATAGGTCATTGAATATTATCAGTTGAGATATTTGATCTCTGTGCTCCACAGATACCCATAAAGTAGCGCCCTTCTTTCTGTGGGGTATACATTCCACAACCTCCAATAAAGCCTGAAACCATAATATAGTACTGACCCTTATTTATATTATGTGTTTTCCTTTATATACAGACCTGTGATTAAGTTTAATTTATAAATTAGATAAACAATCATAACTAATAATAGAACAATGATAGCAGTGTAAGTAAAATAATGACTACTTAGACATAACCACTGTACCACAATAGTTTATCTGGTAACTACGCAGGCTACTAAGTGACTAATGGACAGGTGGTGTATACAGATGGTATGGACATTCTGGATGAAGGGATGTGTCATGCAAGGGTTGGGGGGGGCGGATAGAGTGGGTCGATGAAAGATTTCATCTGGCTACTCAGAACAGTGCACAATGTAAAACTTATGAGTTGGAAGGCAGCTATGCTCACCACTGTAATAGAACAAGAAATCATCAAATTTGTATGAAACCAGAAAAGACCACGACTAGCCAAAGCAGTCCTGACAAAAAAGAATGAAGCCGGAGGTGTCACGTTACCTGACTTCAAATTATACAGAACTATGATGATCAAAACAGCCTGGTGTTGGCAGAGAAACAGACACACAGATAATTGGAACAGAACAGAGAGCCCAGATATAAAACTACATGTATATAGACAGCTATTTTTTGACAATTGAGCCAGAAAAACACAACTGAGTAAAGATAGTTGCTTCAATAAATGGTGCTGAGAAAACTAGAAAGCCCCATGCACACAAATGAAACTTGATTACAGTATGTCCCCATGTAAAAAAATTAATTCAAAATGAGTCAAAAACCTGAATAGAAGACCCACAACATAAATTACATAGAAAAATATAGGTACCAAACTTGTGGACCTTGGTCATAAAGAACATTTTATGAACTTGATCTCAAAGGCAAGGGAAGTAAAGGCAAAATCAGATGAATGGGACTAAATAAAAGTAAAAAGCTTCTGCACAGCAATAGAAACTAACAACAAAACAAAGAGGTAGCCAACCAGAAGGGAGATGATATTTACAAACAATAGCTCTGACAAAGGTTTAATTTCCAAAATGCTGTATATAAAGAACTCATAAAACTCAACACAAAACAAAATAAATAAATAAATATGCTAAACACACACAAAATGGGTGGAGGACCTGAAAATACACCTCTCCCAAAAAGACATACAACCAGCCAATAGATGTATGAAAAAATGTTCAGCCTCACTCAGCAGCAATTAGGGAAATGCAAACAAAACTACAATGAGATACTACCTCACACTTGTTAGAATGGCCCTTATTAATAAGAAAGCACAATGATAGCAGTGTTGGAGAGGTTGTGGAAAAAAGGAATCCTCATTCACTGCTGAGGGGAATGTAGACTGGCACACCCACAATGGGAAGAAGTCTGGTAATTCCTCAAAAAAATTAAAAATAGAGCTACCATATAAGCCAGCAATCCTTCTTCTTGATATATACCCCCAGAACTTCAAAATCAAGTATTTGTAAAGATATATGAACCCCTGTATTCATTGTAGCATTATTCATTGTGGCCAAGACATGAAAACAACCAGACTGTCTTGCAATGGAGGACTGCATAAAGAAGACATGGTACATATACACAGTGGAGTACCACTCAGCCTTATGAAAGGATGAAATACTGCCATTTGCAACAACATGAATGGAACTTGGGAATATTATGCTAAGTGAAATAAGTCAGGAAAAGCTAAGAACCATATGATTTCACTAATTTCTGGAATATAAAACTGAAACTTGTGAACACAAACAGCAGTGTGATGGTTGCCAGAGAGAAGGAGGTCAGGGGAGGAGGGGTCCTAATATATGGTGACAGGAGAAGATTTGACTTTTGGTGCAATATGCAGATCTTACATGGAAATCCACACCTGGAACCTATATGGTCATGTTGACCAGTGTCACCCCCATAAACTTAATTTAAAAAATAAATAATGTGGAATCTAATGAACAAATAAACTGATGAACAAAATAGATCCAGACACACAGAAGCATGGAACAGATGTGGAATCTCAGAGGGAAGGCAGTTGGCAGGAAGAGATCAACCCCAAAACTTGTATGTATATATGTTTACATGGACACAGAATAGTGTGGTGAAGGCCTGAGACAGGAGGCAGAGTGGGCTAGACAGGGCAATGGTAAAAAAAAAAAATGGGACCTATGTAACACTTTCAAAAGTCAAGATTTAAAACAAATACATAAAGATGCTAAACACATACAAAATTAATTAAAACATGAATTGCTTATTTCTTAAATTTTTTAATTTAATATTTCTGACTCACGATTGGCTGCTGGTAACTGAAACCTCGTACAGCAAAATCGTGAGTAAGGGGAAATTACTATATACATTTTTAGAACTGTCCCTCTGATACTTTGAAATCTCCATTGAAGTTCAGATTTCAGTTTCCTTTTAGGTTTCTTATGGATAAAGTGCATTGTTTTGTTTTGTTTTAATTTAATTTTTTAATTGTTTAAAAATATTATTAATAGTAGTACATATGTCTCTTTTTTCTCCCACTGACTTCCCTCCAGCCTCCTCTCCTCTCCCCCCATCTCCCCCCTCCCCCGGCATATGCTTCTCCCCCACCCCTCCAGTTTTGTATCCATTGGTTATCCTTATATGCATGCATACAAATCCTTCAGGTGATCTCTTACCACACCCCCCAACCCTCCCCTATCTTCACGCTGTAGTTTGACAGTCTGTTGGGTGCTTCTATGCCTCTATTTATTTTTGTTTATCAGTTTATGACGTTCATTGTATTCCACAAATGAGTGAGATCATGTGATATTTATCTTTCTCTGACTAGCGTATTTTGCTTACTATAATGCTCTCCAGTTCTATCCATGCTGCTGCAAATGGTAAGAATTCCTTTTTTTTTTTTTTTTTTTTACAGCAGTGTAGTATTCTGTTGTGTAGATGTACCACTGTTTTCTAATCCACTCCTCTGCTGATGGGTACTTAGGCTGTTTCCAAATCTTAGTTATTCTAAATTGTGCTGCTATAAACACAGGGGTACATATATCCTTTCTGATTGCTGTTTCTAGTTTCTTGGGGTATATTCCTAGAAGTGGGATTACTGGGTGAAATAGGAGTTCCACTTTTAATTTTTTGAGGAAACTCCATACTGTTCTCCACAATGGCTGCATCAGTCTGCATTCCCACCAGCAGTGCAGGAGGGTTCCTTTTTCTCCACATCCTTGCCAACACTTGTCATTTGTTGATTTGCTGATTGTTGCCATTCTGGTAGGTGTGAGATGGTACCTCATTGTTGTTTCGATTTGCATCTCTCAGATGATTAGTGACTTTGAACATGCTTTTGTATGTCTCTTGGCCTTCTGTGTCCTCTTTCAAAAGTGTCTGTTTAGCCAAAACCGGTTTGGCTCAGTGGATAGAGCGTCAGCCTGTGGACTGAAAGGTCCCAGGTTCGATTCCGGTCAAGGGCATGTACCTTGGTTGCGGGCACATCCCCAGTAGGGGGCGTGCAGGAGGCTGCTGATCAATGTCTCTCTCTCATCGATGTTTCTAACTCTCTATCTCTCTCCCTTCTTCTCTGTAAAAAAAAAAATCAATAAAAAAAAGTGTCTATTCAGGTCCTTTGGCCATTTTTCAATTGGATTGTTTATTTTCCTTTTGTTAAGTTGAATGAGTTTCCTATAAATTTTGGAGATTAAACCCTATCGGAGATAACATTGGCAAGTATGTTCCCCCATGCAGTCAGCTTTCTTGTTGTTTTGTTGATGGTTTCTTTGGCTGTGCAGAAGTTTCTTATTTTGTGTCATCCTGGAGGTGCATTGATTTTGCTTTTGTGTAAGAATGATCTGCAGCAGGGGTATGATATCCTATGGCAGATTAAAAATATTTTGAGAGCAATGAGACTCTTGTTCCTACAGAGAGGTGCTATGCAGAAACAAGTGCAGACTTTTGTAGATGTGGAGGCTGATGCTCATCATGGAATATAAGCACCAGCTTGTTTGGGAAGAAGCCTGAGATTGATTTCTCCCCACTGTACAGAGGCAATTGGCCTGCAGTTTTCACACTGTATTTGGTTTCAATTGTCTTGTTGGGGAGAAATAAAGTTGTTTATTGATTAGCATTTGAAAAACCAATTAGTACTTTGTTTGCTTGAAAGACAAAATAAGAGCACAATGTCAGAACCAAATATAAGTGGTTCCAGGACTAATAGGGACCCCAGGACTCAAAGGTTGGCCCTGAAATGCTGAAGAAGCAGTGAATGAGGGAGCAGTTTCAGCCACAGTGCCCCTTTCTCACCATGTGGCTTTATAGTTGCTGCATTATGCATGTTTCTTTGGGAAACAACACTTTTTTGGTTTGTTTTTATTACATGATTTTTATAGCCTCTTTTCACTACTAATCTCTTTCCTGATGGGAATAATGGAGAGACAATTGCCGTGAACATGGAAAAAAAATCTGGAAATAAGCAATTTCTAAAATATATCACATGGCCCTGGCTGCTAGGTGACTTAATTGGTTGGAGCATCATCCCATGCACCAAAAGGTTGCAGGTTTAATTGGCGGTCAGAGCACACACCTTGGTTGCATGTTCAATCCCTAGTCCAGATGTGTATCTGAGGCAACCTGTTCATGTATCTCTCTCATCTCTCTCTCTCCCTCCCTCCCTCCCTCCCTCTCTACTCCCTCCCTCCCTCCCTCCTTCTATCTCTTCTCTCTCTCACTCTCTCTTCCCCCTTTCCTTTCTCTATAAAAACCAATTTAAAAATCCTCAGGTGAGAATAAAAAAATAATAACATAAAATATATCACTTGAACACTAGTTCTGCGGAATTAACAAAAAGGTATGTGAAGGGTAGATTTTAAGGGCAAGTGAATAGTGAGTTATACCTAGTTTAATAGAGTTTTAATAGATGACCTAGAAGAACCCTTAATATGCTCATGTAAATAGAGCTCCCCAAAAAAGAAAAAAAGAGAACTTACAGGATTGACTGCTGCTTCTTTCCCTTCTTTTTCTGTTATATTTATGCTTGGTACAGCCAGCCATCCATCCAGCCAACAAACTTCTTTCATTCAATATGTGAGTCTCTGGCAAAGGAGCTGAGGTGACTTATTGGGGCCATGCATAGAGAAGAGAATCTAAGTTTCTGAGAAAAAGAAACATGACCTAATCTGGAGATTTTTTTAGGACTTTTAATTTGGTGGGTCTGTCTGTCTGTCTGTCCGTGTGCAACTTTTATTGCCTGAGATTATTAAGAGCTTTCCCCTCTCTTATTTAGATTGGATTTGCCTTCCTGGAAGGACAATGGAGAGAGGAACCCAGAGGCAGGTGAGTGGGACTGAAGAAGAGGAACCTAGGGAACCTAGGGGTTGACTCTGTCTGTGGTAGGTCAACCAGCATTTTGAGTGACAAGTTCTGGGATATGAAACTGATGAAGGCACAGTGCTTGGATGACTAATATATGCAGACATGCCTGGTGCTCAACCAGCTGAGCTTAGCAGGGCTTGAAAGACAGCCAGAGGGACACTCAGGGCACAAGCTTTCAACTTCTGTGGTTGTTTACCTGAGCTTGTCATGCGGGAGGGGCACAAAAGTGGGGAACCCTTACCCTGTCTAGGCGAGTGAGAACTGCATGTAAGGATGATACAGTGGCGAAGTCTCAGATCTAATAGAAAACTTAGCTCCAAACAGACTGTCAAATTACAGCAGGAAGATGAAGGAGAGGTGGGGTAGATAAGAGATCAACCAAAGGACTTGTATGCATGCATATAAGCATAACCAATGAACATAAGACACTGGGGGGTTGGGGTATGTCTGGGATTTGGGGGAGGGTAAATGGGAAGATATGTGTACATGTAACACAATAAAAAAAGATTTAAAAACTAAAAAAAAAAGAATAGAAAAAGAAATTAACACTTGAAAATCAGTAGAAGGTTAAAAAAAAGAAAGAAAGAAAAAAGAAAAGAAAAGAAAACTTAGCTCCTAGCCAATCACCTCTGGCAAAGGGCATGCACACTGACTCTGAAAGAGGGATGTTACCTAGCTGAGAGTTTAGAAGCAATAAACCTAAAATTGATGAAACTTTGTTGTTATGGGCTTAAAATCAGTAGAGATCTTTCCTACTGGTCAGAACCTAAACCAACTCAGGGATATCTGTTGCCCAACCCAGGGGCTAACACAGAGAACCCCAGATTCATCATAAGTCAGGTTAGACAGACACTCCTGTCAGCCTCAGCAGGGAGAAGAGTAGGACCCATCATGGTCATGATCCTCTGCTCCTATGGAAACCACATATTCCCTCTACAATTCATGTTGACATGAGATTTTTTATTAGATTACTACAACATCAGCTCTGAATAGTCATCAAATTAGATCTCTCGGAATAGTTTGGTTCTTACTGAATGCTTAATACCTCTGGGTGTCGTGCTGAGATGTGGCAGAAATACCATCTTTTGAGGCACAGAGGGTGACTAAAGAGAAGGCAGCTCTGAGGTTTGCAAATCAGAAGGACTCCCGGACCAGGATTAGGGGCTTGCAGATAGCATCATGACTGTGATGTCTCTGGGGTGTTGATATTTTTGGTCCCTAACACCTCCTTTAAAGCATCTTGAAATGGGCAGTTGCTTGGAGATTTTGCAGGTTGTCAGGAAACTTCCCTCATCTCCACAAATCTCTGCTGGTTGAGCCTAATTCTACCCTCTCATCTTCAGTCTTTTAGCTCAATGTTTTGTTGCCAGTAAAAATTCATGTGTGTACCTTGGTTTTTGATAGCTATTTACAGATCTTTTCTACAACAGTATAAGTGCTTCAGAACACTTCTCCACATCAGGAAACCCTCAGTTTAAAATCACATACTGACTTATTTTACTTAGCCTAATGTTCTCCAGGTCCATTCATGCTGTTACAAGGGTAAATTTTCTTCCTTTTCACAGCAGAGTAGTATTCCACTGTGTAAATGTACCATAGCTTTTTTATCTATTCATGTACTGACAGGCACTTGAGTTGCTCCCAAATCTTGGCTATTGTAAATAATGCTGCAATAGACATAAGGTGCATACATTCTTTCAAATTAGTGTTTCGGGTTTCTTCATATAAATCCCCAGGAGTGGAATTGCTAAGTCATAAGGTGTGAAATAAGCCAGTCAGAGAAAGACAAGTACCACATGATTTCACTTCTATGTGAACTTAATGAACAAACTGAACTAGCAAACAAAACAGAGATGGACTTATAGAGAGCAGGCATATATTTCTGGTACAGGGATAAGGAGGGCGGGGGGAGAAGGTGAGTTGAGGGTGAGAGGAATTGAACCAAAAAGGGAAAATAAGAGAAAGAAGTCATGGACATGGGAAAAAGTGTGGCGAATGTGGGGGGAGGAGGGATGTGGAAGTGGAAGAGGGCATAGAGGGGATAAATGGTGATGGAAAAAATATATATTTTAAAGTATATATTGAGTTGTGCCAGGCACCTTGTTAGGCACCTGGGGATATGTAAAGAACCAAAGAGTTGGAGCCCCTAGCCTTATAGAACTTTTCTATTTTGCTGGCTCTCACAATCCTATAAAACAGAGGTTGGCAAACAAGTCCAATCCAGAGGGCTGCTTGTTTTCATACATAAAGTTTTATTGGAATCTAGCCATAGCCATTCATGTACGTATTTTTCAATGTCTGCTTTTGCACTTCAGAGTTGAATTGTTATGGCAGAAATCCTGTAGCCTGCAAAACCTAATATATTTACAGAATATTTGACTCTATAGAAAAAACTTGCCAACTCTTGCTTTAAAATCCCATGAGCTGGAGTCCTAACCATATATACATATACATATACATATACATATACATATACATATACATATACATATACACACATACATATATATAATGTGTGTGTATATATATATATATATACACATACACACACACACACACACACACACACACTGTGTGGCCAGATTATTATGATCTCTGAATGCATAATAATCTGGCCAATCAGTGTATATCTTATAAAATAAAAGGCTAATATGCAAATTATCTCTTCGACCAGGAGTTCGACCAGTAGGCAGGCCGGTCAACCGCCCATGTGCCCTCTCCCTCGCCAGGCTGTTCAGACCCCACCCATGCACAAATTCATGCACTGGACATCTAATTTATATAATAATCTGGCCACTCAATATATATATACATTTTTTTAAAAAAATATGTTTTTATTCATTTTTAAAGAGGGAAAGAGAAAGAGAAATATTGATGAGAAAGAAGCATTGATGAGAAACATCAATTGGCTGCCTCCTGTACATCCTTACTGGGGATCAAGCCAGCAACCTGGCATGTGCCCTCTGCCTGGAATCAAACTGGGGATATCTTGCTGCATGGGAGGAAACTCAACTAACTGAGCCACACTGGTCAGGGCTAACCATGGATATTTTAAATTAGTAGATCCACAGGCCTGTACCTGAGCACATGGAGACAGCTTGTATGTGCACACCTCTCTGTGCCCACACTTCCTGTGAAGCGGTTCTCTGCATTCTATGTGTCTGCCTTTGATTTTTCCTGAAACAGTTTCTCTCTCCTGCAGTGCCCTTCCTAAAGTGGTATATATGGTTCAGCAGCCATAGTCCTCTGTCTTCTGCAATTGTCCTTGGCATATCATACCCCAACTCCTCCCACCCTCCTGGTATTAGGTAATATTCTTGGGCTATGCCTCACAGATCAGATCTACATTTTCAACCCTCACTCATCTCCCACATTCCCTTCCCATGTTTCCAGTTTCCCAGATCACTCAAACATAGTATATCCAAAACCAAATTCATCATCATTTCCCCCAAGCCAACTCAACCTCCAGACTTGGCAATTTTCTGTTATTGGTAATATCAATCTCCATTTTGAGATAAAAAATAATGATCATATTTATTTCAAAATTTACCTCTTGGTTCTGAAAAACAAATCGAGTTGAAATCTAGACCTCAGGGCAAATGATGAAGGACAAAGCTTACCTGATGTATAGGCCTTATTTTCCTACAGAAGAAACAGGAGGGAAGGCAACAAACTGTGACCAGGCAAAGGCAACCCCAGGAGCGAGGTACTCTGCTAGCCACTTTTTCTATATAATGTACATATGTCCCCATTAATGCTATCCGTCAATCTTTTTAATCCTCATTTTATAAATGAGAAAGCTGAGTCTCCCATGTTAAGTAACCTTACCTAATGTCACATAGCTAGTAGGCTGTGGTACCACTATCTCAATCTGAGTGTTAAATATTATTTACCACTTTCTTGCCATATGGCAAACCCAGCTTCTACTTGTGAAAACTAGTTTGGGATTTTACAGGTGTTTGTTGAATTTTCTTTTTTAAAAATACATATAAATCAGACTTGTCTAAAGTATATTCAGTAAACATGGACTGTAGTTTTCAATATCCAATTCTCTCTTGCCTCTCACAGAAATATTTAGTTATTTGTGCCAAATCGCCCAGCTGGTAGATGGTGAAACCAGGATGCCAACCCGGGTCTTTCTTACTGCAAAGTCTTTAAGACTCTTACTGTGGCCGTGTGCTATCTGCTTCCAGGTGGAGAAGTGAAGCTCCCAGATGGCAAGTGGCAATGCCAGGCCTCTTGGAGGGAAAACCTATGCCAGGGCTTGGTGTTCATCCTTCTAAGGTCAGTCGGCTGAAGAAAAAAGAATGAGCTAAAGCCTGTCTTATTCCTTTGAAGTATGTTCCTCTGGAAGGTTTGCATTTGGAGGAAAATTGAATATATTTGTTTCTGGTTATAAATACCTGAGGGTGTTTTGCCCAGCCAGTGTGACTAAGTGGTTAAGCATTGACCCAGGAACCAAAAGGTCATGGTTCAATTCCCTGTCAGGGCATATGCTAGGTTGTGGGGTTCAACCCCCAGTAGGGGGTGTGCAGGAGGCAGCCAATCAGCGATGTTTCTCTCTCATTCATGTTTCTCTCCATCTTCTTCCTCTCTCTCAAAAAATCAATAAAAACACATTAGAAAAAAGAAAAGTTTTAAAATTCTCTTTATATTTTAGAAAAGTGTTCTGAACTGCATAAGGAAGTTGAAAAATATTTCAGCTCAGTGGTTCTCAAACTTTATTTTACATAAAACAAACTAGCGTGACTTCAAATGTAGATTATGAAGCATCGCACCCAAATATTCTATTTCAGGAAGCCTGGAGTGGACCCCTGATGGAATTATTTGAACAAGGTGTGCGATGTTCTGATGCAAGTACCTGTAGTCTTTGAATAGCTTTATTTTTTAGCTCCTTATTAGTTGAGTATTTATAAACATTCATCATTTCCCATAAAATGAATACCTGAAACACATTTATAGTGCAATTGTCAGGACTAGAATAGAGTTCTAAGATTCTGGGATGGATGTCTGAAATATTCAGATTAATAAAGCATGGCATATAAAGTCTCCTGAATAATTTCCCTGGTGCAGCACCACTGGCTATTTGAAAAATTCCAGATAGTCTCTCTTTCCTCAATTCTTTTTTTACCTCATAGGCATGACCAATGATAAACAGATTTAACTTTCACAGCATAACTTTTGTATTAAAATTCTTGGTATGGGCTATCTAAGCCCAGTTGAAAATAATTTAAGCAAATGGGAATGTATAGGGATTGTATCAATGAAGAGTGGAAATATTAAGATTGGATCCAGCAGTTCAAATAGAAGTTCAAGCTTTTCTCCTAACAATTCTCTCTCAGCTCTGCTTATCCATGTTGATTTTCTTGGTATCTTCTGCTAAGTGGGAAGGGGGCTGTAGACAATCACCAGTTCACACTCTTCAGTCTTCCTAAACTCCAAAACATAAATCTTAGAGAATGGTCCTGACTCTTGGATCACATGCCCTTTCTGTACTTATGTGGTCATAAGGAATAGAATGACCTATGCCCACAATACCACCAATGGTTGGTATAGTGCTTGAAAGACCCAACTGGAGTTACATGTTTCCGAGTTGAAGGAATTACTAGACAGAAAATTAGTAGATTTCATCAAACCTTGAAGTAGCATCAGTGGTTTGGAAACAACCTAAGTGTAGGCCGGTAGGGGAATCTGGCAAGGGTGATACATATCTACACCTGGGATAGAATGTTCTGCAGACATTTTAAGTGTTGTATATGAAGACTGTGTGGCAAATGGGGCTGCCTACTTTGCAGTATGTTTTCTTCAAGCCCTGAGCAGAAGCCTCTTACATCTCAGGAAACTGAGCTTCTACTCTCCACTAGCCTCCTCAGGCCACTGGTGATGTTGGGGCTGTTGTTTAACCTCACAGTGTTTGTATGTCTGCTGTATAGATGATGGGGATGGGGTTTCCTGGCCTGTGGGATCCCTTCCAGTTTGAAATATTCTGATTTCCCTAGAGCTGTGTGCCACACGGTGCATGGCTAGGGTTGTTGCAGCGGGAGCTGGCTTTTCCACAGTGGGTCTCAGTGTGTCAGTGACTCCATGTTCATATTTCACAGTGTTAGGAGAGCGTGAGAACACCAGTTCAGTCCTAGGGAATGCACATCAGGCTTAGGTTTGCTTGCAATTCACTGTGACCTCTGAGTCCTCCAAGCTGACCTGGTTCTTTCAAATGGACTGGCTCATCATCCAGCTTTGCTCATTTTGATTTACAGCATTCTGTCTATTTTGGTATATCATTTTGTCTGATTATTTAGGATTACTAAGTACTTTTCAATTCTACTTTTCTTAAGCCTATATTTAAGAAAATAGTGAAGGACCAGGTGTTTGTTTGTTTGTTTTACCATCCAATCTATTATGGGCCCATGCTTGTGAAATCAAACATTTGGATATTGTGGTACTTCCAGATTGCTAGAAATTTTCTAAATGCTTGCTCTCAATTTTGTACAATTTCAGTTTGTGCATACATACAGATATGTTTCTGGATTCTCTAATTCTGTTCTGCTGGTCTATTTGCCTATCCCGGTGCTGATACCACACTGTATTAATTACTATGGTTTTATAATGAGTCTTAAAATCAGCTAAAACAATCTCTTCTTTCCTGAGCCAATCTTCTTTTTCAGGAGTAACATGGCCATTTTTGGCCTTTTGCTCTTCCCTATGAATTGTCAAATTAGCATGTCAAGTTCCACAAATAGAATTTAATTTAATTCACTTATCAATTTAGGGCAAGCTTTGATCACTCTACTTTTTTATCTATAAGTAGAAGTTATTTTACTAGTTACTTAAATTTTGAAAACAGTTTTCTAACTTTTTTGCAAAAATATTTCTGTATATATTTTATGTTTATTTCTAGGTTGTTTATATAACTTTATTGCTATTATAAACAGTATCTTTATAAAAGAGATGTGACAAAATATATTTCCTGACATTTTGTGGCTATTTTATGAATATGCTATTGATTTTGTTATATGTTATATGTTATTTTCACATCCAATAACCTTGCCAAACTCATTCTTTAAATAATTGTTTTATAACACTTTTTGGTTTCCATATAGATTTGATTTGTGAATAATAATCTGATTTTTTCCAATCCTATCTTTTATTTATTTTCTTATCTTATTGCAAGTATATTAAGGGATTGTATTAGTTTCCTTTAGTTGGCATAACAAATGACCACAATCTGAGTGGCTTAAGTGAATGTCAGAAACTTATTCTTCTCATAGTCCGAAAGCTATGAGTGTAGAAGGGCTCCCTCTGAAGACTCTAGGGCAGGTTGCTTCCTTGTTTCTTCCAGTATAGAGGGGCCCCAGCACTCCTTGGCTGGCACCAGCATAACTCCAATCTTTGCCTTTGTCTTTACTTGGCTATCTCTATATGTCTTTGCTCTCCTCTTCTTCTAAGGACACCAGTCATTGGAGTTAGAAAACACTCCAAGGTTGTTTTGCATGCCAAGCATACCTCAATACAGTGGTGAGTGAGTGCCTTTTATAAATGTGTGTTTTTATTAATTTTAGAAAGAGAGAAAAGAAGAGGGAGAGAGAGAAAAACATCAGTCAACTGCTTCCTACACACCCCCTACTGGGGATCGAGCCCAGAACCTGGGCATGTGCCCTAAATGGGAATTGAACCATCCACTTCTAGGTATATGGGATGACACCCAACCAACTGAGCCATACCAGGCAAGGCTCAATAACATGTTTTTAAAAGAGTATACTAATAAAAATAAATGATACCTGGCTGGTGTGACTCAGTGGTTGAGTGTCAACCCATAAACCAGGAGGTCATGGATTGAGTCCCAGTAAGAGCACATGCCTTGGGTTGCAGGCTCTATCCCCAGTGAGGGGCTTGCAGGAGGCAGCCGATCAATGATTCTCTCTCATCATTCATATTTCTATCTCTCTCTCTCCCTCTCATTTCTACTCTAAAATCAATAAAATATATTTAAGTATATAAATGATAGTCCTCTCTCCTTTTATTCTCTGTCAAAGCATATCTATGTTGAAATTATCAGCCCACATTTTCATTAAAATTTGTCTATAAATGTTCTGGGCCTACTCTGTTTTCTTCCTATTGGTGGTTATTTAATTTTTTCCCCCAACTTTTGTAATAGCTATAGAACTGTTGAGGTCATTCTTTCTTTCTTGATTAAGTTTTGGTAAGTTGGATTCTTTCTCTTAAACATGTTCATTTTGTGTTTTTAAGTTAGTTAGCATATAATGGTTCCTAAGAATTGTTCTTAGAATCCCTACTGTATCTCTAATGCCACTGAAACAGGTTTTCCTACTATTTTACTTTTAATTCTTGAGCCAGTTTACCTGGTTTTTTTTCTACTTCATATCTTATCTGACACAACAGGGATTTAGCTCATTTATACTATTTCAATTTCTTTCGGAATTAGTAACTAGCCATTTTTATTTTTTATTTTTATGTATTCCTGTGGCAGTGTGTGTCATTTTAAATGATACACATGTTTTACTTTTTTATTCTTTCAAATTTCATCAGTGTTCACCCTTCTGAGAGAGGTGATTGGAGATAAATGTCCTTCCTTTTGTTTTTCAAAATGTTAGTGGCTTGCCAATCAAAGTAAATGATTGCTTCTAAATGACAGTCTATGTTTGCCTACCCCATGTCTCCTTTAAGCATGGTCCAAATATCACGCATATGCAGTGACTGTATCCACTTATTCAAAAGCAGATCCTCATTAGAATCTCATTCGGCAGCTCATAAGTTGTGGGACCTAATGTACATTGTGATTTTAGCCTACAATACTTTATTACCATATATCCTTACAAGATGTTAAGAGGGAAGAGCTTAAATGTTCTCAAACAAAAGGAAGTGGTAGTTGGTTGTGTGACATGATGGATATGGTAGCTAACACTATGGTTGTTATAGGGAGCAGCTCTAGAGTTAAGCCTTGGATTGACCTGTGGCAGAGCCCTCTTAGCTGAATTAAGTTTAACCTTATAGCCCTCCTGAATTCCATCCTGGATAGCTAATGGGTTATGAGAGGCACAGCAAGTGCTGCCAAAACAAGTGAAACTCATAAGAACATTGTAACTATGTTGACCACTATCTTGTTTACCTCTGACTATAAAATAAAGCCTCAGATTGCTGGCTGGGTCCTTCTCATGGCCTCATCCAGGCACAGGAGATCCACCGAGCCCCAGCTATATTCTCTTTATCTGTCTTTTCTTTAATTCTTCACCACCCCTTCTCAGGCTCACCAAACCATTGGCTGTGCTGGCATGGCACAGTGGTGGCATTTTGTAATATCCTATCTAATAAAAGAGTAATATGCAAATTGACCATTACTCCAACCCACAAGATGGCTGCTCCCAGGTGGTCAAAGATGGCTGCCCCCATGTAGACACAAGATAGCCGCCACAAGATTGCCAGCAGGGGAGGGCAGTTGGCAGGGACCAGGCCTGCAAGGGAGGGCAGTTGTGGGCGATCAGGCCAGCAGGGGAGGGCAGTTAGGGGTGACCAGGCCTGTAGGGGAGGGAAGTTAGGGGCAAAGAGGCTAACAGGGGAGCAGTTAGGCATCAATTAGGCTGTCAGGAGAGTGGTTAGGGGGTGATCAGGCTGGCAAACAGAAGTGGTTAGTGGCAATCAGGAATGCAGGCAGGTGAGCAGTTGGAAGCCAGCAGTCCTGGATTATGAGAGAGATATCCGACTGGCCGTTTAGGCCCAATCCTACTAGGATGGGACCTAAACAGGCAGTCAGATATCCCTCAAGGGGTCCCAGATTGGAGAGGGTGTAGGCTGGATTGAGGGAAACCTCCACCCCTGAGACTCTAGTATAACTATAAAATCAACACCTGTACCCCTTAAACTTAAACAGTGTTATGTGTCAATTATATCCAATAAAACTAGGGAGGAAAGAATAGCAGTTTATAATCTCCTTTATGTCACACACACTTCTGAGAATCATGTCAAAATTATGGACACTCTCTCCCCAGAAATTCACATTTGCACATTCTTTTACATGGAATTCTGTATTTCATGTATCCTCTGAAGGCTAGCTATGCATTGTGGGTTAAGAATCTCTGTTAGAAAATAACAGTCTTCTTTAAGTTTAGCTGAATGTCATATATTTGACAGCCCTGCTGTTCCAATTCCAAGCAGACCAATATATCCTGAGTTAGAATATGAGTTTGAAGTGGACAGATAGATTTTTGACACTGTTATTCCTTTTGCCATCAGTCATAATGACCCCAAAAGGAAACCAGAAATGGCTTATATACTTAAAAACAGAAAGTGAAAATATTTTTCAACTGTTGGATGTTCTGAGGAATGAGTCCCTTATGAAGACCCCATGAATCTTACATTGAATGCATTTAAAACTTGCAACATTTTTCCTATTTCCTTTGCATTTTGGGAAATTCTGGAATGACTGTATTAAAATAGCATCTCAGGCAAGAATATACTAACAGGAACAGAATGCCCTTTGTATTTGTTTCAAAACAAATAGGTCTTTCAAAACAAATTTTTAAAAAATCTATGCACATAGCAAAGAAAGAGGAGAGTAAGGGTAAGGGGAAGAGTAATAACACCAATTAAAAGATCCTACTTTATAAAGTTGTGATGAAGATTAAATGAGATGATACATGCAAAGTACCTAGTACACAATTACAAAGTAGCCAAGATTGTTTTGAATTTCCACTCTTTTTCTTAAGAATTTGCGAATTTACAAAGCATTGGCCTCCTGCTTCTTAAAATATATTTTGGGCCTTCAGAACGGGTCTCAGCTGTTCGTGGCTAGATTTAACTCTTCGCAACTGGCTCAGCTCTTAGGGATGGCTGGCTATTTCAGACTAGGCAGGACTCTTTCTGGGAAGGCTCCATCTGCAGAGCTAACTTCTGCCCTTCAGTGCTGTGTTTGGCTGTTCACATCTGGGTTTGACCCTGTGAGGCTAGGCTCTGCCCTTGGGGACCAGCTACAGCTGTTTGGGTCTGGGTTTGGCTCCTCACAGCTAGGCTCTGCCCTTGGGGAATGAGTTAGGCTGTTGGGTACTAGGTTCAGCTCTTCAGGGTAAACTCGCCTCTTAGGGGATAGGCTCCAACCTTCGTGCCTGGGCTCCGTCCTAGATAAAAAATAAAAAATTTAAATATTGATAGATAGATAGATAAATAGATAATAAACTAAAGGCCTGGTGTATGAAAACTCATACATTGGAGGGGGGTCCCTCAGCCCAACCTGCCCCCTCTCAGTCTGTGAGCCCTCAGGGGCTGGAGGCAGCCTGGCTATCAGAGGAAGGCGATCCCCCATCATACCTCTGCTGCTGCCACTGCTGGCAGCGCAAGCTTCAGCTGGCCCTGGTTACCTAAGCCTCGGGCAGCCCTGAGTGGTGGAGCAGCTACTATCTGAGGCTTGCCTGCGCCTCAGGCTGGCTCTGGGCAGCTGGGTAGCCACTATCCCAGGCTTGCCTGCACCTTGGGTGTCAACTGGGCAGCTGCCATTGGAGGTTTACCTGTGCCTTGGGCCAACCCTGGGTGGCTAGGGGGCTGAGGGAACTTGGGGACTCTGGAGGCAGGTGTGTGAAGCTTCTGCTGCCCCAGCGGGGCTGCGGGGCCTAGGTGCCTCCATCTTGTGGCTGTGGGTACCACCATCTTTTAGGGTGTGGCAGTCAATACGCACATTCCCTCCTTATTGTCTGTGGGTGCTGCCATCTTTGAGGGTGGGGAAGTCAATTAGCATATCCCTACTTATTGGATGTGGGAGCTGCCATCTTTGCAATGACTTGAGCGTCAATTAACATATTACCTCTTTATTAGATAGGATTAATAGTAGAAACCATTTTGCTTTGGAGAGATGGTTAATCTTGTCAAGTAAACTATTTGTTTCCTAGGATTTTCTGGAACCATCTGCATATGAACAATTATTTTCTAGCCTGAAAGTTCTCGCAATTGGGGTAATTTTGGTAAGGGTATAAAGCATAGGCTTCTTTATTCTTCAAGGCTGGCTGGTCTTAGGATCAAAGCACAGAGAACACTCAAAGGCAAAATTGCCGCTTTTGGGAGAAGTCCAAAATGCAGGAGCAAGAAGTTTGGCTGGGGATGTTATAAAGGATAGGAAATCATGTCCCTAACAGAAGCCATCTCTAATTCACAAATATCCTTCCTAGAATCCAGGGAATTTATAAGATTGAAAAAAAAAAGACAAAAAAAAAAGACAAAACAAACAAACAAACAAACAAAAAAAAACCCCACACACACAAAACGCCCACAAAATAAAAAACTTATTCCCAAAGGACTTAGATAAATGATGGGTAAACAATTTCACAATAACAGCCAAGTTATTCCCCAGACTCCAGATAGTTCTGTTGTGCAAATTGATATGCTATATACTGTTAGACATTTGTGTTATTAATTTCAGTGAGTCCCTAAAGGCTTTTATTTAGGGACTCTCTTATAAGAATCAAGAGACCAGCCAAAACCGGTTTGGCTCAGTGGATAGAGCGTCGGCCTGTGGACTGAAAGGTCCCAGGTTCGATTCCGGTCAAGGGCAAGTACCTTGGTTGCTGGCACATCCCCAATAGGGGGCGTGCAGGAGGTGGCTGATCGATGTCTTTCTCTCAATGATGTTTCTAACTCTCTAGTCCTCTCTCTTCCTCTCTGTAAAAAATCAGTAAAATATATTAAAAAAAAAAGAATCAAGAGACCAAAAGGCCTTATTATGCTGTAAATAAGAAAACAAACTCTGATATCAAAACTAAGATCTAATCCTGACAGGCATTTGCTGTTACATGAATTTAAGCTTGGACTTGTCTTCAACTCTGTCTCCTCATCTGCCAGTAACCAGAGGGTGGCTGCAAGCTGTAAGTGTTTAAAGTGTTGAGCATAGTAGGTCATACAGAGAAAGCACCTGATATTATTTTTGACATTGCTGTTGATCCTGTGATTCTAAGGCATGCTCAGACCTCATGGAAATTAGTTAAGAAACACCAAATTGAGGGAAGAAAAAGGACATCATGCAGCTCATATGCTTATTTTTAGATGTCTAAACAGGTAAACAGGAGCGCTGAATCAGTAACATGTTACACAGAGAAGAAAGGGAGGTCTCAGGTCAATAAGATGAGGTGAGAAATGCCACAGTCATTTTTGAGGTAGCGGGTACAGAAAGGCAAGGGTTTCCTCCAACTTCTTTGAAGGGAGGCCTCTCCAGGGGACAGTAGATACCATGACAGCTCACCATCCTTTAGTTTTTATCAGAATTATTTGGAGAAATCATACTGTACAATTCGGGTGGCTGTGATAAATAATTTTTCATGTCTTCATCAAGATGCATTTTTTCCAAAGATCATTTATCTTTCATCTTAAGGGGCAATGCCAGGAAGATATATTAGAAAACATAAATGGTTCACTAATTCTCAAAGGCCAGTTGAGATAAATATTTATATTGGGCATTTATCCTCCATTTAACACTCTGACATATTATATCCACATTTATTATGTTATCGGTTTTAAATATTACCATGCGAGTGATTTTTCTTAGGAGCTACACAGAGCAGATGCTAATAGTGAACTGACATGAGATATCTCTGTATCTTAATATGTGTATTCTACTAACTTATGCAAAGTGGTCTTCTATGCTGTTTCACAGATCAGTATGCCTACTAGACCCAGAACCTAGTAGAAAATAGCCCAACCTTAAGAGAATGGTCCTTTAGGAAAAGGAATAATTAATAAGATAGAAATCATAGGTGATGGCATTGGGGTTGTAATAGCCACTTTCACCTTCCATATGTCATAGACTTTGCCTCAAGTCAATTGCAAATAGAGATAGTAATTTGGTGAATACTCCTACTATGTCATGGAGAAAAAGTGTACAGTGAACATTACCCTGTGTTCAAGTGGCACATAGCCTAGTGAGGGTGACAAGCTTGAAACTAGAAGTTGCAGAACATTGTGGTATGTAGAGTGATGGAGATATGCAGAGGATATGTCTGAAGTAGAGGCACCTAACTTTTTGGGAAGCAGCCAATGGAAGATTCATGGAAGAGAAGAAACCCAGAAATGTTATTCACTAGAAGTCATTAGGCTTACTTGTTATTTACCACCATGATGGTGCCTCTCTAACCATGGCAAAGATGTTTTAAATATTTAAATGGCATGCATGAAATTATGTGGACTACATTTTAAAGGACCCCATTTATGATCTAGCCAGGTAAAGGTATGGTGAAATACAGGGTATTTCAGACTCAGGAGATGAGATGAGCCAAGGCGTGAAGCTCAGAGATGGCAGAATGAGTGTAGAGAATCATAAGCAACTTGTTGTGAATGGAGTTTAAAGTAGTAGGTACAGAAAATGAAGCTGCTGATGTAGTCAGGACAAGGCAGTGGGTCCTTGTGAGTCATTGTGCCTGCTGTTCTTCTGGGCATGTGCCCAGCTTGGCCACGTGAATAGTGTTAGCTTGTGGACAGTAAGCCAGGAGCAAGAAATGCCACATCTGAGAGGGAGGTTGAGAGCCATTCTCTGGTCCTGCAGCATTCTTCTTTACTTGCATCATCACAGAAGGCAATCCACAGCCAACAGACACTTGAATGAGAGAGAAAGATTTGATGTTATAAGCCACTGGGACTTGTGGGGTCATTTGCTAACACAGCATGACTTCAGTCTAAGCTGAGTGTTATTTTACATTAGGCTATATTTGGTGGGATATATATCTATTGAGGTTTAGCACAAGTAGAAATGTACAGAATTCACAGCAGTACAGACTGAGGAATTGAAATACTGGAAGAATAGCCATGTAACGTCCCATCCTAATTAAAAAGTGGACCATTACCAGCAGTCCAGAAAGTCTACATATGCTCTCTTCTTTCCATTAACCTCTTTTTCCCTAAGGATAACCACTGTCCTGGTCTATAAAGCCATAGACTAGTTTGAACTTCTAGTAAATGTAAAATGTACTTATGTAAATGTACATATACTCTGTTGTGTCTGGATTCTTTCTGTCAATGTGATGTTTGTGAGATTCATTCCTATTGCATGTAAGGTACTTGTTATATGCTTTACCATTTTATGAATCTATCAGTTATTTATGATACTGTTGGTTGGTTATTTCTAGTTTCTGATTATTGTAAATTGTGCTATGAATATGCATGTTTTTTTGGAGAACTTATATATGTATTTTGATGGTGAATAAATAAGGAGTATCATAAGGTATACCCTATGCTCAGCTTTAGTAGATTCTGCAAAATGGTTTTCCAAAGTGTACAAATTCATTCTCCCACTAGCAATGTGTAAGAGTTTCAGTATTTGGCATTGGCTGTTCATTTTATTTTTGCCAGTCTGGTGGGTGTACAGTAGTATCTCATTATTGTTTCCATTTTCATTTCCCTGATGACTAATAAAGTTAAGATTCTTTTTACATATTTATTTGCTATTTGGACACCTCTTTTTGTTAAATATCTATTCAAGTATCTTCATTATTTTACTGGGTTTCAAGTTTTGCTCATTGCTCATAAGAATTTTGTAAATGTTCTGGACATAAGCCTTTCATCAATTTTATGCATTACAAATATTTTTTCTTGTCATTTTTTACATTTATTTGTCATTTTACCATCTTAATAGTGTTTTTAATAAATATAAATTCTTAATTTTAATGTATTTTATCTACCATTTTCTCCATGATCATTGCTTTTTTAAAATAAATGTGTTTATTAATTTTAGAGAGAGAGAAGGGGAGGAAGAGAGAGAGAAAAACACCGATAGGCTGCTTCCTGCACATCCCCTTCTGGGGCGAGAGTCCACATTTAAGGCATGTGCCCTGACCTGGAATTGAAACCAGCAACCTCTCAATGGGATGACATTCAACCAACTGAGCCACACCGGCCAGGGAAATGATAATTGCTCTATGTGTCCTATGTAAAAAATCTTTACCAACTCCACTTGAAGAAAATATTATATATTGCAATTCACCTTAAATTTATTCCTGAATATGGAGAATAAATAATTTTTTATTTCCATAGGAATATCCATCTGAACCAGATCTATATAACACTGTTACTTTTGTCATAAATGAAATGTACAGAAATACAGATATCAATATCTGGATTCTAATCCCTTGATCTGTTTTTCAAAACCTGTACCAATTCTATAACATTTTAATTATTGAAGCTTTATAAGTCTACTAGAGGCCTGTGCATGAAATTTGTGCACTGGTACATGTGCCCATCAGTCCAGCCTGCACCCTCTCCAATCTGGGACCCCTCAGTTTAGACCCTGTAGGATCAGACTGAAATGGGCAGTCAGACATCTCTTTCACAATCCAGGAATGTTGGCTCCCAACTGCTCGCCTGACTTCCTTCCTGATTGCCCCTAACTGCTTCTCCCTGCCAGCCTGATCACACCCTAACCACTCCCCTGCCAACCTGATTGATGACTAACTGTTCCCCTGCCAGCCTATTTGCCCCTAACTGCCCTCCCCTGCAGACTTGATCTCCCCCAACTACTCTCCCCTGCAGACTTGATTGCCCACAACTGCCCTCCCTTGCAAACCTGGTTCCTCCCAACTGCCCTCCCCTGCTGACCATCTTGTGGCAGCCATCTTGTGTCCACATAGGGGCATCCATCTTTGACCACATGTGGGTAGCCATCTTCTGTGTTAGAGTGATTTGCAATTTGTATATTACTCTTTCATTAGATAGGATAGAGGGCTGGTGCACAGGTGGGGACCAGCTGGTTTGCCCTGGGTCAAGGTGGAGGTTTCCTTCGAGTGTGGGGTAGTCTTGGCGAGGGGCCTATGGTAGTTTGCCAGCTAGCCATGCCCCATGGCAATCCAAGTGGAGGTCCTGGTATCTGGGATTTATTTATTGAAACTTTGTAGTCTTGAGCAGAGCCAAACCTCCAGCTCACTCCATGGCTGCAGCCATTTTTTAAAAAATATATTTTATTGATTTTCTGCAGAGAGGAAGGGAGGGAGATACAGCATTAGAAACATTGATGAGAGAGAAACATTGGTCAGCTGCCTCTTGCAAGCCCCCTACTGGGGATGTGCCCACAACTAAGGTACATGCCCTTGACTGGAATCGAACCTGGGACCTTTCAGTCTGCAGACCAAAGCTCTATCCACTGAGCCAAACTGGTTTTGGCATACAGCCATTTTTTTAAAAATATTTTATTGATTTCTTAGAGGAAGAGAGAGAGATAGAGAGTTGGAAACGATGAGAGAGAGACATCGATCAGCCGCCTCCTGCACATCCCCTACTGGAGATGTGCCTGTAACCAGGATACATGCCCTTGACCAGAATCGAACCTGGGACCTTCCAGTATGCAGGCCAACGCTCTATCCACTGAGCCAGACCGGTTTCGGCAGCATGCAGCCATTTTTATTGGGATTTATTTATCTTCTGTAATTGAAACTTTGTAGTCTTAAGCAGAGGCCAAGGCAGGCCAGGGCTATGGAAACTTGGCTTCCTCCATCGCCAGGGGAAACTCAAGCCTCCTGCTCTCTCTGTGGCCATAGCCATCTTGGTTGGGGTAATTTGCATACTCACTCCTGATTGGCTGGTGGGCATCACTTGTGGGTGTAACGGAGGTATGGTCAATTTGCACATTCCTCTTTTATCAGATAGGCTCTTGGTTGTGTTAATTGGCATACTTGTTTCTGATTAGTTGTTGGGCATGTCCTGCGAGCGTAGCGGAGGTACGGTCGATTTGCATATTGTTCTTAGATAGGATTATCAGTTAGTATAAATTCACAAGCTCTACTCTTAAAATTGTTTTGAAACATTTGACCTTTTGCATATCCATATAATAGAATTACCTTCTCAATTGGCACAGATAACTCGAATTTGCCAAAATTTTATTGTAATTATATTATAACTATATATCAGTTTAAAGAAAATTGACATCATAATAATATTGAATTTTTAATCAACAAACATTGTATGGCATATCCCTCTATTTAGTTCTTTAATTTCTCTTAATAATGTGTTCTTTTTGTTTGATTTGCAATTGTTTTGCATACAGAGGCTGTAGTTATATTTTTCATATTCATTCTTCATTATTTGATGAAGGGTTTTTTGATGCTATTGCAAGTTTTTAATATATATTTTGTTACTGATATAGAGAAATACACATGTGATATACGTACATATTCTTTCAGTCAGCATTATTTTTCTAAGACTGTAGGTCTATCTACCTTCCTATCTAGGTGTATTTATGTGTATGTAGGTAAATATATATTTAATTATAAATAAATACATGATTTGTAGAATATTTAAAAGTTCTAGGTTCACAAGTCTGTCATCTGAAAATGATTAGAGAGAATCATTGATTGGCTCCCTCCTACATGTCCCCTACTGGGGATAAAGCCTGCAACCCAGGCATGTACCTTCAGTCCACAGGCCAACACTCTCTGAACTAAGCCAAACAAGTCAGTGCACTCATAGTATTCTTTTTATTTTTTTATTTAAAATTAAATCTGTATTATTCAGATTATTACATTTGTTTCTATTTGTCCCCTCCATAGCACCCCTCCACCCAACTCCCACCCTTCCCTTTGTCCTTACCTCCCTCCCATTGACCTCATCCATAGGTGTATGATTTTTGTCCAGTCTCTCCCTGTACACCCCTCATCCCTTTCCCCCTGAGAATTATCAGTCCACTCCCTTTCTTTGCTCCTGATTCTATTATATTCACCAGATTATTCTGTTGATCAAATTTTTAATTCACTTAATTTTTAGATTCACTTGTTGATAGATATGTATTTATTGTTCATAATATTTTGTCTTTTACCTTTTTCTTCTTCCTCTTCTAAAAGAGTACCTTTCAGCATTTCATATAATACTGTTTTGGAGTTGCTGAACTCCTTTAACTTTTTCTTATCTGTGAAGCTATTTATCTGCTCTTCAATTCTGAATGATAGCTTTGCTGGATAGATAATTCTTGGTTGTAGGTTCTTGCTATTCATCACGTTGAATATTTCTTACCACTCCCATGTGGCCTGTATCGTTTCTGTTGAGAAATCAGCTGTCAGTCGTATGGGTGCTCCCTTGTAGGTAATGAACTGTTTTTCTCTTGCTGCTTTTAATATTCTCTCTTTGTCTTTTGCTTTGGTATTTTAATTATGATGTGTCTTGGTGTGGTCTTCTTAGGATTCCTTTTATATGGGGTTCTGTGTGCTTCCTGGACTTGTAAGTCTATTTCTTTTACCAGATGTGGGAAGTTTTCAGTCATTATTTCTTTAAATAGGTTTTCAGTATCTTGCTCTCTCTCTTCTTCTGGCACCCCCACAATTTTGATGTTGGTACGCTTGAAGCTGTCCCAGAGGCTCCTTACATTATGTTCATATTTTTGGATTCTTTTCCCTTCTTGCTTTTCCAGTTGAGTGTTTTCTGCTTCTTTATATTTCAAATTTTTGACTTGATTCTTGCCTTTCTCTAGTCTGCTGTTAGGACTCTGTATAATATATTTTATTTCAGTCAGTGTATGTTTAATTTCTAGTTGGTCCTTTTTCATCTCTAGTTGGTCCTTTTCCATCTCTAGTTGCATCTTTTGCATCTCTAGTTGGTCCTTTTTCATCTCCTCTTGGCTCTTTCTAACTTTATCCAACTTTTCTAGGATATTCTTGAAAAACCTGATAAGCATGGTTTTGAACTCTATATCCAGTCGTTTGTTTTTCTCCATTTCTTTTGTTTGTGGTCCCTTCCCTTGTCTCGGCATTTTCACTATGCCTGGAGAACTTCTGTGTTGGATTCAGCCTTATGATAGCAGACTTGCAAAACCGCAGAAGCCTCTCTGTTGAGCTTGGGATGGGTGGAGTCTCAGGGCTTAAGGGACCAACTTGCCTTCCAGGCGGTCCCACCCGCCACGGCCCCTGAGTCTCATGTACCGGGTAATCGCTGGAGCAGTCCTTGTGCGCGTGCACAGTGCCTCTAGACCGCTGCCTTTCGGGCTCCCCTGCACTCCAGGACCACACGAGTCTAAACAGGACTAAACAGGGGCTTAGTGGAATCAGAAGTGACACAGTTGGGAGTGTCTGTCTCCTGACCACTCGCGAAAGCCAGCAGCACAATCAGCAGTCTGTCCTCTGCACAGTGCTGTGCGTGCCATCAGGCCTCTGATCTTTTGCGACTCCCCTAAATTTCCATGCACCTCTTCCTTTTCACAGTCCAACTCCTCCCGTATGAGTTTCGGCTGGATCTAGGGTTTAGTATCATAGGATATGGGGTTCCATATCCTACTGCTTTTAATATTCTCTCTTAAATGTGAACATAATGTAAGGAGCCTCTGGGACAGCTTCAAGCGTACCAACATCAGAATTGTGGGGGTGCCAGAAGAAGAGAGAGAGCAAGATACTGAAAACCTATTTAAAGAAATAATGACTGAAAACTTCCCACATCTGGTAAAAGAAATAGACTTACAAGTCCAGGAAGCACACAGAACCCCATATAAAAGGAATCCAAAGAGAACTACACCAAGACACATCATAATTAAAATACCAAGAGACTTTGAGAGTCTCCGTTTCCCCCCTGCCAGAGAAAAACAGCCAGGTACTCCAGCACCCACTCTCTCCACGCGCGTGTTTCCGTACCATAGCTTTATGCAGCTCCTCTGGGTCTCCGTGAGCCCCTCTCTTTCTTTCTAGTTGTAGAATTTCCACTCAGCCAGCTTTCCTGTGGTTCTGGATGATGTCCGTTCTGTCTTTTGGTTGTAGTTTTAAAATTGTTGTGCGAGGCAGCAGTGTAGGTGTTTACCTAGCCGCCATCTTGGATTCTCCTCCATAGTATTCTTTTATGGATTCGTTTCACTCTCTCTTTTTGACATATACTTGCCATACAATATCCTATTAGTTTTAGGTATACATCAGAGTGATTGAATATTTACATATATTATAAAAGAACCCCCATGATAAGTCTAGTTACTACATGTCACAATAAAACATTACTACAATATTATTGACTATATTCCCTATCATATACATTACATTCCCATGACTTTTTTTTTATTTTATAACTGAAAGTGTATACCTCTTAATCTCTATTACCTATTTCACCAGACTCCCAATACTTCCCCTCACTGGGGAAAAAAAAAACCACTCTGGTTTTTTTCTTGTACCTATAAATTCATTTCTGTTTTGTTTAGTTTTTTGTTTTTTAGATTACACATCAAGTTAAATAATATGCATTTTGTCTTTTTCTCTTTGATATTCACTAAACATAATTCCCTATCTATCCATGTTGTCGCAAATGGCAACATTTCATTCTTTTTGTGGCTGAGTAGTATTCCACTGCACACAGATATGAGCAAAAGTATGTTTATAATTATTATACAAATAAATAATACAATAACTAATAAATAGGGACATAAGAATAAATTATTTTGTATACTCACAACTGTAAACCTACTTTTGCCCCATGCTGTGTGTTCCACATTTTTATCCATTCATCTATCGATGGACACCTGGGTTGCTTTCATATGTTGGCATTGAAAATGGGGTACATATAACTCTTTGAATCAGTGTTTTTCTTTTATTTGCATAAATGTCCAGAGGTAGAATTGCAGGGTCACATGGTAGCTCTCTTTTTAAAGAGTATGGACAAGCCTCTACACTCCTTTCTGTAGTAGTTGCACCATTTTATATTTCCACCAACAATATATGAAGGTTCCCTATTACACATCCTCACAATGCTTGTTAATTTGTTTTATCTTTTTTATAATAGCCAATCTAATGAGATAATATTTCACTGTATTTTTTATTTGCTATTCCCTGATGATTACTGTGTTGAGAATAGTTTATTTTATTTGCTTGATTATTTTCTTTATTTCTCTTCTTTAGGTATATGTGTGTAATATTTGTATCTAATCAAATTGAGAATAAGTTGCATACATCATGGAAATTTACCGCTTAATACTTCATTGTGTATTTCCTAAAGACAAGGATCATTATTTTACATCATCACAATATAATTGTCAATGTTACTTAATTTAACATTGATAGAATATTTAAATTTACCGAATGATTCCAATTTTGTAAACTGACCCAATGAGCTTATTTATAGAACTTTTTTTTTCTAGCACCAGATCCAATCTAATATGAGAAATGCATTAAATTTCTAAGTCTCTTTAGTCTACTCTAACATGGAATACAGTGGTATCTCGAGATACAAGTGCCCTAACATATGAGATTTTTGAGATACGAGCCATTGAGCGAGCGATTTTTTGCTTTGAAATACGAGCAACAGTTGAGATACGAGTAATCGCAGGGATCGGCTGGCTGCACATGACCCACCAGTTTACCACGACTCGAGCATCTCATAGTTTCCCATGCCTCAAGGTTACGGTACGAATTAAACTTGTATCTCGAGGTACCACTGTATATTCATAGCATTTGTCTTTGATGACATTGACATTTTTGAAGAAGATAGTTTCTATCTTTTATAACAGAATGTTTCTCATTTTTAGACAAATCTGATGTTTTTCATGATTAGATCAAGGTTACTCAAGAGAAGCTGTGTCCTCACAGTATCACATGGTGCTTATCTGCCTCTTGCTGGTGATGGTAATTTTGATCACCTTGTTAAGGAACCCAAACTCTCCACTGGAGAATTAGTTTTTGCCTTTCAACTACTAAGCATTCCTTGGAGAAACATTCTCAGGTCATTCAAATATGCTCTTTTGTATATAAAAAAAAAAAATTCCCTAGTTTTAGCATTCATTAAGTCTTCTTACTCGAACCTGGATTTTCTATGAAAGCTACAAAATGATAATTTTCTAACTGTAACATTCTCTCTATAGTTACCAGTTAGTTTTCATCATTCTAGTGTATAAAAGAGCCCTCCTTTCTCCTCCATTTATTTATCTCTTTATCTATCTCTGACATCATTATGGGCTTGAAGGTTCCAGTCTTTTTTGGTTTATAATTTATTCCTATATTTATCTATTCCCATGCTCAAATGTTCCCATATTTGACCAGTGGGATTACCTATTTTGTCTGGGCTCCCCAATGCCCTCTACAGATAGCTCTCTACACCCACAACCTCACTGTAGCCAGCAAGAAAGGGACTAGTGGATGTCTTCTCTACTTTGGGTAATTGTGATTATAATTAAGATCTATGTTTTCTGATAAAGTTGAAGGCACAGTTTCCATGTGTTCTGTGATCTTCTGATTTTTGTAGGATGTAGGAGTTTTCAAATCCAGTAACTGCCACGTTGCTTCAAATATACAGATCTAATATTTAAAATATTTTTGGATAATGACCATTTTATTTTTCTAGTTTTTAATCCATTTATTTTATTTCTGTACTACATATCAGATAACAATGTTAAAAATGATATCAAATATCCTCATTTCATTATCTCATTTCCACTCTTAAAATGAAAGATGGTGGCAGGTTTGCAATCTGGTATCTGTCTTTTTTTTTTCTTTGGTTGCCTTCTCACTATATTCTCACAAAACCTTTCCTCAGTGCATGCAAATAGAGAAAGAAAAAAAGAGAGGGAGAGAGAAAGATGAAGGGAGAGAGAGGAAAAAGAGAACTCTTTTATAACATGACCAAACTATCAAATTAGTATCCTCTGTTAACCTTAATTACCTGTTGAAAACTCTATATTCAAATTTAGTCACATTTTGTGGGGATACAACTTAGTCAATAAAGTTAGTTTTCTGTAATATGTCATTTTCATACCTTTATTTTCAAGCTTTCTGCATTCTTATGTTTATCATATATCTATTTTAAAAGCATAGAGTTCACCTTAAATTTTCAAATCAATATTATTATTCAGTTGGTCAATATTTAACACTTAACTAAAGTATTTAATTCACTTAGATTTAATTTAAACACATATATTGAAAGTAAACCTATAATTTTACTACTCATTTCAGTGTTTTCCACTATTCTGTATTTTTTCTCATTCTTCTATATCATTCAAGTAGGTTTTTATTACTTTACCTATTTCTCTCACAAGTGCATTGTTTGTTTTTGCTATTCTTTTAGTGGTAACTCTAGAAAATAGAACATGTATACTTGTCTTATTAACATATGTAAATTGGTAAGTTTACCATTTCCTAGAAAATATAGGGACCTTTTCATTCTTTGAATTATGTCACTCTCTCTTATTGTTTTCTTCCTTTTTTTTTTAAAAAAAATAAATCTTTATTGTTCCTCTTTCTTCCCCACATAGCATCCCTCCACTCGGTTCCCACTCACCCTCTGCCCTTGTGCCCCTCCCCCACTGTCCTCATCCTAAGTGTATGATATTTTCTAGTCTCTTCCTGCACCCCCACATCCCTTCCTCCTCAAGAATTGTCAGTCCACTCCCTTTCTATGCTTCTGATTCTATTTATTCACAAATTTATTCTGTTCATCAGAATTTTTAATCACTTTATTTTTAGATTCACTTGTTGATAAATATGTATTTGTTTTCATAATTTTTATCTTTACCTTTTTCTTCTTCTTCCTCTTCTTAAAGAATACCTTCCAGCATTTCATATAATACTAGTTTGGTGGTGATGAACTAACTTCTTTAGCTTTTTCTTATCTGTGAAGCTCTTTATCTGCCCTTCAATTCTGAATGATAGGTTTGCTGGGTAGAGTAATCTTGGTTGTTGGTTCTTGCTATTCATCACTTTGAATATTTCTTTCCACTCCTGTCTGGCCTGCACACTTTCTGTTGAGAAATCAGTTGATAGTTGTATGGATGCTCCCTTATAGGTAACTAACTATTTTTCTCTTGCTACTTTAAATATTTTCTCTTTGTCTTTTGCTCTTGGCATTTTAATTATGATGTGTCTTGGTGTGGTTTTCTTTGGATTTCTTTTGTTAGGAGTTCTGTGTGCTTCCTGGACTTGTAAGTCTATTTCTTTCACCAGGTGAGGGAAGTGTTCTGTTATTATTTCTTCAAATAGGATTTTAGTATCATACTCTCTCTCTTCTTCTGGCACCTGCCATAATTCTGATGTTGGTACACTTGAAGTTGTCCCAGAGGCTCCTTACACTATCTTCATATTTTTAGATCCTTTTTTTTTTTCAGTTGGGTGTTTCTTGCTTCTTTGTATTTCAAAACTTTGACTTGAATCTTGCCATCCTCTAGTCTGTTATTGGATCTCTGTATGTTATTTTTTATTTCAGTCAGTGTATGCTTAATTTCTAGTTGGTCTCTTTTCATCTCCTCTTGGGTCTCACTAAATTTATTGGCCTTTTCTAGAAAATGCTTGAAAAACATTATAACCATGGTTTTGAACTCTATATCCAGTCCTTTGTTTTCCTCCATTTTTTTTTAATTTGTGATCTATTTCTATTTCTTTGTCTCTGCATTTTGGCTGCTTCCCTGAGTTGATAGAGTGGCTTTGTGTGCTAGGTATCCTATAGGGCCCAGTGGCTCAGCCTCTCCAGTTACCTGAGGTGGACACTCTTGGTGAATCCCTTTATGGGCTTTGTGTACAGTCCTGTTGTAGTTAATTTTTTATTGTTGTTGGTATCACTGGGAGGAATTGACCTCCAGGCCAATTGGCTGTGGGGATCAGCTATGTCTACACTGGGAGAACTTCTGTACTGGATACACCCTTATGAGGCAAAACTTGCTTCAGTGGGGCTTTGGTACTCACTAAGTCTGCCCCCTGAGTGTGTCCCTTATGGATCTGAAGAGTTGTAATCTGGGTGGTCCTACTCTGTCCCCTGGGTACACTAGCTCTTGGATCTCCAAGGCGATACTTATTTAGCCTTTACCTGAGGCCACCCAGCAGGAGCTATAGAGAGATCTGCAGATTCCTCTCCTTTGTTTGGGTTTTGGAGGTGCCCAGATGAGACCCAGAAGTAATGCAAGCTGCTGCAGGGCCTTGGGCCTTCTTTTAGATGCTGCAGTTTGTTAGATAAGTTTAGAATTCAAAGGACCAGGCTATTCATATGAGAAAGTCTCTGCCCTCAGCTTGGATGGGGTGGAGTCTCAGGGCAGATCAAACAGCTATGGTTCCTGCCAGCCCTGTCCTAAGAGACCTCTGGGTCTCAGTGTCCCGCAGTAATACAATAATTGATAGAAGCACCTCTGAGAGAAAGTCGCCCTTGAGTTTCACCTGCTGCCAAACAGTCCAGTTTCTCCGCATATGATTCTGGATCCCCAAAGTCTTGACTGTAACTGGAGTTCAGAGCAGTCAGGAGCTTTTGTCTCCCTCCCGCTTGAAAAAAAAAATCAGCTGTGTACTCAGTTGCCAGCCCTCTTTGCATGCATGCACCTCCATACCTCTGCCTTTACTTCCACAGCTCATCTGCGTCTCAGTGTGCTTTGCTCTTTCCTTCTAGTTGTAGAATTTCCACTCAGCCAGCCTTCCTGTGGTTCTGGATGATTTCCATTTTGTCTTTTAGTTGTAGTTTTGAAATTGTTGTGTAAGGCAGCAGTTCAGGTGTTTACCTATGCTGCCATCTTGGTTTATTCCCCTCTTATTTTTTTCTACATATTTATCTAGCTTAGTGATTATAGTGATTCTTGAATGTGTCTTCACATTTTTCTTCCATTTTGGATAATTCTTTGTCAGTATTTCCACTATTGCTCCTGCAATATTCTCTCTGTCCACTCCTAGAAATTCTCAAAACATACATTATGCCCTTTTTACTGAATTCCATGTCTTTTATTATGTTTTCACCTTTTAAAATTTCTCTATGCTTCAGAATTATTATATTCTACTGACCAATTTTCCATTGTACAAATTCTTTATTATCTTTATGTAATTCTAGTTAATGTATTTTCCCTTTTATGATTTCCCCTGGATTCTTTTTAATAGATTCCAATGGTCTTCTAAACTTTCTGATCATCTCTTCTAAATATTTGTACTAAGAGTTACATTAAAATTCCAATTTGATAGTTCTAGTATATGAATCACTAGTGAGTATTTTTTATTTCATTTTATCTTAAACCACTTGTTTTTCTATTCTATTATTATTTAGAAATTTAGTCTTGACTCTCAGTAAGTTGAATGATACAACTTTTTAAAAATTATATTGAATATCATATTATGTGTGAAGAGTTGCACAGATAATTCAATCATCAGGTGCTATTATCTTCTTTGAGTTAAGATTTAATTTTGCTTCTAAACACTATTGGACATACCATCTAAATATAATTTGAGGCTGAGCTGACTTCAACTGGGTGTTAATCTTTGTAAGTGTTAGTCTGCTTCTACTCAGCTCTACTTCTTTGGTGTATCACTTCAGACTTCCCCACTGGAAGCCTGAGATGTTTACCTTGGTTCCTTACTATAGGTGGCCCCTAAATTAAAGTTTTTATTCCTCACACCCTTGAGACTATCCAGTGTTCATCTGCTGCTTTATTCCTATTATTAATATCTGATATCTTTACGCCTCTAATGTTATCTGCTACTTCCAATATTGGCTTATTGACAGACAAGTTTAATGGGAAATTGCTATAAGGCAAAATCCCATCCCCAATGTCAACATCACCTCCCTTCTGTGCAGATCTTGACACCTGAATGCTCACTGCCCTGGTTGCTCTTCAATACTTTCTTCAGAATTCCTACTTGTTTTCAGTGGGAGAAATTGGTCTTTTCCAAACTAGTCTGCTAAAAATGGAAAGACTGTAGTACTATATTCTAGTGAAGGATTTTAAACTCATTGATTTATGTGATGTTATCAGATTATCATTTTAAAAATGATTATTAGGCTGACTAAATTTGGAGCAGAAGTGGAAGCCCAAGAAAAACTAGAGCCTTCACAGAAAGTCACATTGCATTTAAATTCATCAGAAGTGTTTTTCATTAAGACAAGTTATTAAAATACTTTAGATAATGAAAGATCCCTTTGTAATTAAGCATCTTACTTTATGAGTCTTGAGAATTTAGATTTTTATTAAGTAAGGCACACCCATTATTTTCCTGGCTATTCTTGATACCATTTGAGATTTTAGAAATCTTTTAAAATAAGCAGAGAGCCTAATGTTTTAAAAAAGATCACATCGGCTTGTGAAGAGTTTTGAAAACCACATGACTTTCTTTTTTTAAACCAAGTGTTCCAGGAAATACCCATTTTTAAAAGATGATTCGCTGACACTTCAAATCTTGAATTCAAGTTGCTGATTCATGAGGTTTGAAGTTCGGAGAATTGCTTAAAGTTATAGCTTCCCAGGAAATAATCATGTTGGTGTCAAAGGAGGTTTGTAGCACTGTGAAGAATTGTAATTACATAGTCTGCTGCTATATAACGCTGTCTGATAGGTAAGGGGCAGATTTAACAATGGGACTGACAGCTGAGCTGTTATTGATTTTTTGTTTTTAAAGCTAGCAATGATGTACTTTGTGTTATAACTTCAACCCAAACACATGTAAATATGAAATCGCAAGGGTGCAAGGAGACATAAAGCCAATGGGTGAGAAAATGCAGTCATCTGGCTATGTAAATTATAAGAAAGGGTACTGATAGAATGAATAAATTCTTGTGGTAATATTGTCATGTTAGCTGTTTGTAATAAACTTTGCAGTACCCTGGGATTTACAAAAGCACACCAGCCAATATATGATATAGTTATATTATTGCCATATATTCATCAATTGAAAATATAATGTTGGGGCAATTTCTTAATAGTTCCTTATACCTAATAACTATTTAAAATACCCTAAAACTGTCAAATGGACTATATTTTATCTGTTATAAGGTATATATTTTCCATTTTATTCTCTCTTAATTTATTACTTGGTTGTGTAACTTTCATAATGCTTTGTAAATAAAGTATGCAAAATAAATCCAGCCCCACCTGTGGAATAAACCGATTTATAATTATAAAAGGAAGATTTCAATATTTTATTTTCCAATCATTTTAATTTTGTTCATGAGCCTTCAGGTTGATTACCTTGGTAGGATTTTCAAGTCCAAGATATATTGTTTTGCTATTAAAAATATTAACTCAAATATACATAAAAGATATGAATCACCTTCCCATTAGCAGTTACATCACTACAAAGGTAGACAAAAGTATATTTATAGTTGTGAGTATGTGAAACACAGAGTTTACTCTTCTATTATTTATTTCTGTGTTATTTCTGTGTATTACTTATTGTTGTTATTATTTTATATCATTACACATAACTTATATTTTAGGTAATAATGGCTGGTAATTTAACCTATTTTTGTCTATTCCATATTATGCCATATTTAGAGATTTTTTCTTTAGAATAAAACTTGGTACTTCAGCTGGTTTATTCTTTCCATTCTTGCTTTCTTTCTCCTTCCCTATATATAGCTTACTTAGGGTTAGTGACTATCAATCATATAAATGTTATAGGTTTTTGCATATTACATAGAGTGTGCCTTTATACTTTTACTCCATGCAAATACCTGTGCACAATAGAATATTATTTTGAACTATAAAAAATTACGTAAATGGGATAATGCCATATGCAACTTGCTATTATATTATATTATATTATATTATTTTATTTTATTTTATATTATATTAATATTATATTTTTAAGATTAATTTATGTGGATGCATGCATTTCTTTTCTTTATTATCATAGAAAATTAGATTTATGAATAAGTTTGGTTATTTTTATTTTTTCCCTAATAATGGGCAATTAGATAATTTTCTTTTTTCCTGCTGTTCCAAACATTGTGTAATGAATATACTTGCACAGGTCTCCTTGTGCACATTTGTAAGAGCTTCTCTAGGCTGTTCATCTCGAAGGGGACTTAATTAGAAATTGCCAACAGAAATTTAGAAAAAACAACAGAATGAAGTGTTTGTATGAATTCAAACTCACTCCAACATTGTGATTTCTCATTTTCCTACCCACTCATTAACATGGGGCATTATCTAATGTTAAAAAAAACAAACAAAAAAATATCCAGACTTACCCTCTCTTGACCATAAGGCAACATGATATTTTTAAACAGAAGTACTGGGAAAACAAAGTCATAAACATTAAATGTTCTCAGGAAAACCTGACCACTTCCCCTAGCACACCCCTTAGGTTGGAAAAAGCAATACTCTATTTCTCATTATTGGGCCAAAAGCTAGGCATTTTTGGCCTTGTGCCTCCTAACATTATGTAATTTGTCTTTGTAGTCATAATAAATATCTCATCTGGGAGTATATCTACTCAGTGCTTTCCCAACTTGTAGTTCAGAAAAATAGTCAAAGAAATTCCTCTTGAATAGCAAATTCTGGAAAACAATATATGTTATATCCCTTTTCTGAAAATTAACAAAGCTTCAGATAAATTACACAACATGAAAGCCTGTCTGACTTTATTTAACCCAGCTTTTCCCACAATTAAAAAGCATCTATCCCTTACTAATAGGAACACATTGGAGAATACTAATCTAACCCCAAGCTGGTATCACAGAATTAAATATTAGAGGGGAAAAAAAGGCTCAAATTCAGACTTTTATCTTTTATTTGTTTTGTAATCTTAGACAAGATATTGATCATTCATTAACCTCAATTTTATCAGCATTAAAATAAATATGGCCCAGCCGGTGTGGCTCAGTGAACCTGTGGACCAAGAGGTCACTGGGATTCTGAGTCAGGGCACATGCCTAGCTTGTGGGCTTGATCCCCAGAAGGGGTGTGCAGGATATTTCTATCTCTCTCTATTGCAGTTACTCCTTTTAATTTTTATTCCTGTGAAGCTAAGAAATAGTTCTGATTAGTAAAGTATACAAATAATACCAATTTCATTTAACTACTTTTGCATGCATTTTTCAGTTTATCACTTAAAGGCCAATCTTATTGTATTTTCAATTTCATGAGGGGATAATGCAAACTGTCACCAAAGATCTTCTAGTACTCATCTTTGGTATTTCTGTGTTGTAAAAAGGAAAATCTAAAACGGAGATTGTCCCAAGGATGGTTCCATCATTGGTAGGAAGTGGTCCTCCTGAAGCTTCATTCCAAAGCTTATCCTCTTTCCATTGAATCATGTTTTTCAAATTGGTTTTCATGAAGTGCCAATGTATATGGCTCTGCTGACACGTGCTTGAGATCCTAAAAGACACTTTCATAAATAGATGATTGATAGAATGAGATAGAGATACTAAATCATGGTTTTCGTTATTTTTCATGGGCTCTTAAAAAATTAGTGTTTTTGGTAGCCTGGATGGCTACCTCCTAACAGGGACTACCAAAATGTATCAGACTCCACGTTTATATTGTTGGATTAGAATTCGTATCACAGTATGCCAATTGAATTTTTTTAAGTTTCATGGTGAGATTAAAAAAGCAAAACAAAACAGAGCTGAACTTAATCAGAAAATTGCATCTTTATTCCCAGTGAAGGTTAAGTAATATATGATTATGAAAAGCGATTTTTCAGGAGTATTTGCATGGAGAAGTGTGGTAGGAAGATCAGGTCTCTCAGATAACCCTGCTGTAAAGGATATCCCACTTTCTCAAGTCGGTATCTCATTAGCACGTACCACACAGTTCCCTTTGTGGGCACAGGTTGTTCTCCGGAAAACAACAGAATGATGTTATGTTAGTGGGTTTTATAGTTTTATTTAAATATGTATTAATACATTTGATTTCAGGGTTGGATAAGGTTTTTTTTAATATAACTTTATTGTTGAAAGTATTACATATGTCACCTTCCCACAACCCCCCATCCTGCATTGACCCTCTCCAGCCTGCCCCTCCTCCCAGGCCTTCTCCCCACTATTGTTGATCATGATCTTTATTATTCTACAGATCTCCTAATGGGGGTCTATTCTGAGTGACAGAATCAGCTTTGGTAATGTTTATCTTATCACTGGACAGGCAGAACCAAGACTTATTTCAAATAACTAAAAACATGTGACTGCACACGTGATTGTGCCATTTTATTCATGTGTTGTTTTTTTAAACAGCTGAACTTGTCATTGAAAGATAAAGTAAGTTTTCCATAAAATGAATGAAATTGGAAAAAAATACATTTCCTCATCATTTGTCTTTATTAAATCATACTTAACACTGATTTTTAAAGATTGCATATTTTTTAAAAGAATTTTGCTCCAAAATACAAGGGTGGGCAAAAATAGATTACTAATAACCTGGGTAGAAAACTAGGTTATCCTAATGATCAACTCTCTCTTTCCTTCTTCACATTTTCTTTTTCTTTCTTTTTTTTGGGGGGGGGGCTAAGTTTTATAAACATAAGATATTTATAGTCTCCTCTTAGTTTATATTTATGGCATATTATTTGAAATAGTTTTCCAACATAGGATTGTGGAAATTCCATGATTTTTTTTTAAAATAAGGTATGAACATTGATCAAATATGGGAAACACTGGATATACCTTAGTATTTATTTGTTTGTTTTAGCAAAAACATACATAGCACTTCACCAATATTACTGATCTCATCCATTCTAAGATGTTCTTTTTCTTCCCTACAATTAAACTTTCTAAAATCAGTATATAATTCAATGCCATTTTTTCCCTACTGGTATATAACACAACAGTGCTTCCAGCATACTAGATTAAGAAATATGTCACTCATTTAACCCTCATATTGACCATTGAAGCAGTACTTTTGAGGTGTGGAAACTCAGACTTTGAGATATCAGTGAACTTGTCCAAGGTCAAACAGCTTGTAAGTGGTGACGCCAGTCTTCCCATTCTGGTAGTATAATTAGACAGTTTGTACTCTAATCAAAATATAAGTACAATGCCAGCAACAAACATACTGTTAATAATGTACACATTAAAATTTTGCAATTGTTATTACCTAAGGATTACTGCTTTGCAAATTACATACTAAATTGCCTTTGATTTCTGATTAATATCCCTTGACATTCTTACCAAGTACTGCCAGTATGTCATTTTAAGACTGTAAGATTGACAGGTGCATGAAGCACATTGAATCTCAGAAGTTCCATCTGGGAATTGAGTTCCTCTGAATTCATAATGTGATAGAAAATGTTCTGTCTTCATTGGTGATTAGTTTATAATAACTGGGTCCATTGTCATTTTCTCATTTAGATTTTTTAGTTTGGAAAAGCAATGGAGTGCACATATTACATGCAAAAGAGATTCAGAACAGCCTTCAGAAAGGTTGGAACACAAATCTTGAAGACCCACCAGAGAATTGCCAAGGGTGAATGATGTCAAAACAGAATCTATTCATGAGGACAATGGAAAAGGTCAAAGTTTACTGTAAGGTCTTTGATGCTTCTTTTTTGTTAGGAACTTCTTGGCTTTAAACAACTGACTGAGATGAAGGGCAGAGTAAGAGGAAGGCAGAATCAAATGTTTTCATGTCATATAGAAATAGCCACTTGTATGAACACTCTTCAATGTAAGAATGTGCATTAACTGCCAAGATTATTGAGACACAGCTTTGTTCGGTGGCCATATGTGTGATTTTAAGGAAAAAAAAATGTTTACCTCCCACTTAGTCAGTATGGCCTATTCTTTCCTTTTATTTTTATTTTTTAAGATATTTTTAAACAAAAAGTAACAATACCAGATATATATTGTTAAGACAAAAACAGCTTGTTTCTTGAGGATATTACATATTAGCTGTAGATATGGTCTATCAGTTAGCTTTTACTGTGTAACAACCCCCCCAAACCCATCAACCCCTCTCCAAAACACACACACACACACACACACACACACACACACACACACCAAAAACAAAACCCTAGTGGCTTTAAAACATCTACTTATTTAGTCCATGGATCTGCAGATTGGCAATTTGGAGAAGCTTTAGCTTAGTAGTTATTCTGGTCTCAGCTGGTCTCACTTATAAGCCTATGGTCAGCTGTTAGGTTGGCCAGGCACTGGCTTATCTCAGATGGCCTCAAGGATAACAGACAGCTCATCTCTGTTCCATGTCTCTCATATTCTGGCAGGTTAGCCTGCAGTTTTCACATGGCAGCTGGGCAAGTTTCTAAGAGACTGAGTGAAAGTTTGCAAGCTTCTTTAGGCTTAGCCTCAGAACTAGCAGAGCATCATTCATCCTCATTGTTTTAGCTAAAAGCAGCCAGAATATCAGCCCATATTTAAAGGGAAGATAAATAGACTACATCTTTTGATTGGAAGAGATGCAAATACATATTGCCAAGAACAAAAATATAGAAAGGGATGGAGATCAATGGCCCATTTTGCAATCTACCACAGTAAGCTGTCTTGTGAGCTGATTATGGCCTATATAATAAGAGGCTAATATGCAAATCAACTGAATGGCAGAATGACCAGTCACTATGACACATACTGACCATGAGGGCGTAGACACTGAATGCAGGAGCTGCTCCCTAGTGGTCAGTGCACTTCCACAGGGGGAGGTCTCCCCCACCAGTGCACAGATGTCGTGTACCAGGACTCTAGTGTGTGTATGTATGTGTGTGATATATATATATTTCGTTTTTCTTTTTTTCTGTTCCTTCTTGGTACCATTCATACATTTATTCTACCAGAGCATCTACCACCATATTTTTTTTGTGTGTGTGAAAGAGAGAGGGAGAGAAAGAAAGAGAGAGAGAGAGAGAGAAATTAAAGAACACAAAAACTACAATTTTCCAAATGAGTGACTTTTCCACAGCACTTTGCTACCAAGAATATCTTTGATTACCTGATATCTATAAGAAATTGTACCATGTTTTCAAATTCTTCTTTCAACCCACCAAACTTGTTAACAGTATATATAAGAACTGGTTCTAATGTGATGGGAACTCTAGAGAAGATGAGTTCTTGACATGGCAAAGGGATTGGGACACCTAAGATATGAAGAAAAGTGGGATCTATTAGTTCAGGGAAGAGATGTCTCAGAGAAAGCATCAATTTCCTGAGACATAAGTTAGACAAGGAGCAAATTGCTTTGATTTTGCCTCAAAATTCTAAGCTAGTACCAAGAGGTGAAAGTTCAAGTCAGCTCTCAGTTCTCTTTCCCATCGGATTTGAACACCGATCTTGGTGGTCATAAAGGAGGAAAAGTAGTACTGAATCTGGCCTCACAGTTCTTGTAATCTGTGGGCTAGTTTCAAACAAGGAAGAAGAAAAAAGGAGAAAAAAAATATGAGTCAGGCTATTACTTCCTATGTGAAAAAAGTTATTTTAAACCATTAGGGCTGTTCAGAACTGAGAAGGGAGGTATCAGTTGGTGGTTAATGGTAAATCTGGGGTCAGATTAATGTGCAATCAAGTCCTGTCTCTTGTGCTTAATATCTGTGATTTTGGACAGGTTAATTAATCTCCCTTATCTAAAATAAGACTAATAAAAGTTTTCACTATATAGTATTATTATGAGGATTAATTTTAACATTTATGGAAGTTCTCATTTTAGTAGCTGGCAAGATAAATGCTCAAAATGGTGAATAATTAAGAGTAAAAATGTATATGCCTGAAACTGACTAAATGCCTCTGTAAAAACATGGTTAGTGAAATACCAGATAGTAAAGAGCACTAGCACTTATGTGCTTCCTGGTTAAGTTACTATGTTAGTGTGGTTAAAATAATAGAAAATCTCTATCAGAGATTTTCTATTGCAATTGCCCCTAGCAATTTGATAAAAAAAATCTGCTTTTTCTTCTGTCTATAAAAATACATTATTACTATTTTGGTTCAGGTCTAATTACCATGGATTGTAACCTTATTTTCTCTTGTTAGAGTAATCAGTAATTCCCAGCATGCAAAGATGTCTACTTCTAACCATGAGTTTACCTGAAAAATTATTGTTTTAATGATGATAACAGCTCATTTTCTTTCTCTTTGCTAACATCATTCTTCACCTGACCATTGCTTTAGATGACTTTGGAAAATCAAATTGAAGGAGAAAATGCAATATCCATAGGAGGTCAGACTAATGGTGGAGGGTACCAAAGCAATGGCTTCTGATTACCAATCTGCTAGAGTGGGTCTTGTGTTTGGAAACAAATCACTCAGACAATGGATACCTTATCAGTTTGTTTGTAAATTAAGGCTATTTGAGTTATGGGCTAGCCTGTGCTCCTAATGTGCTTGGGAGACTTAGAATAAAGATGAATCCATGCACCAGGCCTCTAGTCTACACTAATAAAAGAGAAACATGCAAATTGACTGTCACTTCACTATGCCCACCAGCCAATTAGCAGTATGTATGCAAATTAACCCAACAAAGATGGCAGTGGCCCCACCCCCCAGCTGCTCCAGGTCTCTGGGCAGCATGCATGTAGGCACAGAGTGGCTGGGCAGAACAGGACGCCTACTATGAGGGCGAGGGCTGGGGCGGAGGGAGCTACAGGAGTGGTGCTCTGCCCAGAGTGAAGACTGAAGGCGGCATCCAGAGGGAAGGCCTGGGTCCCAGGTACCAGAGGAAAACTGGTGTTGGCAACCAGGGGAAGGAAGGCCTATTGCACAAATCTCTTTGTGCAATGGGCCTCTAGTGTGTGTGTGTGTGTGTGTGTGTGTGTGTGTGTGTATGAACCAATTTACAAAGTGTGCTAAAAATTGGCATAATTATTACATGGTCTTTTTAAAAAATATTTTTATTAATTTCAGAGAGGAAGGGAGAGGGAGAGAGAGACTGAAACATCAATAATGAGAGAGAACCACTGATTGTTTCCTCATGCACACTCATAGCCAGAATTGAACCTGGCTGACACTCTATCCACTGAGCCAAATTGGCTAATGCTGTTACATAGTCTTAAAGATTGTTTATAAGGAGTAAAATACTAAAATCAAATTGTTTCAACTACACTAGCCAAAGGTATGGATTTTCTAAGTGTAATACCTTGGCTCTAAGTCTACTCACTACCTAAGCTACACTCTAATAGCCACTAGCCATAGATAGCTTCTAAGCACCTGAAATGTGGCTACTTCAAATTGAGTGTGGAATACTGGATTCTGTATATTTAGTACAAATACAGGATTGAAAATACCTCATTAACATTTTTATGTTGCTTTTGAAATAATATTTTGAATAAATTAAATTAACTAAAATATATTTCAAAAGATTCTTTTTTACTTTTTTTAATGTGGCCACTGGAGAATTTTAAATTACATATTGGACTGGCGTTTGTAACTTTTCTTTCTATTGTGTAGTGCTGGGCTAGGGTTTCATTACTCAGAAGGAGGTCCTCAGACTAGAGGCACTAGCATCCCCTGAGATCTTATTAGAAATGCAGAACCTCAGGCATTGGCCCGGACCTTTTGAATTAGAATCTTTATTTTAACAAGACTCCCAGTTAATTCATTGCATATTAATATTGAGAATCATTGGGTCAGACTGCAGTGGATCTGGAATAATTGATTTGGAGGAAAGGGCATCTTGAGAGTTCTTAGTACCCATGTTTCATCTGTAATGTCATTCTGACTTCAAGGTTCTTTTTTTAAGTCTTTTAAAAATTGATTTTTAGATAGAGGAAGGAAGAGAGAGAATAATAGAGAAATGTGGATGTGACAGGGAAACATGGATCAGTTGATCCTGCATGCAACCCAACAGGTGATCAAACTCAAAATCTGGGTATATGCCCTGACAGAGAATCAAACCCACCATCTTTTGTTGTACAGGATGACATTTCACCCAACTGAGCCACAGTGGCCAAGACCTGACTTCCAGTTTCTTTGTTGTGTACAGACTATCATTGTCCACTTAGATCCTCCATTACACCCTGTCGGTGATTTTATAGTGGAAATCAATGGAAAGAATGTAACTCAAGTACAGTAGCAGAAAATTCACCTTATAGTCAATTTTTTAAGAGTAGCTTTTTGGAAAGCAGGATTTTTCTGTAGCTCATTTTGACTTGCTTTTTGTAAATGTTGCTGCGTGATGATGGGGCATTGGAAATCCAGGAACCATGTTCTAATTTCACCCAAATAAATCTTACCACCAAACCTAACTCTCTTTTGTAGGTCCCCCAAATGCCTTTTTCTGTGACACAGCAAGAACTCCACTTCCACTGGCAATCATAGGTTGAATTACTGGTCATGAAGTTGAATTCACTCTCTACCCCCATTCTTCTCCCCAGGGATCAGGTGATACCACAGGTCTTAAATTCTCTAACCATACCCATCTAGAGTTGCTCATTAGCTTAAACTATCTAGAGACCTACCACGAGATATGTTATTAACATAAGGTTAGGTGTGGGCCCACCATGAATAATGAAGTTCACTTGGGAAGTTCCATGGCATTCAAGGTATCCTTACAGGAATTGGAAATAAAAGTCATTAAGTACTTATGACACAGGAATTGCTCCATCCCCAGTGCCTATAATGGTGCCTAGCAGATAGTGGGTACTCTTTAAATATTTGGATAAATTAGTTCCCAGTGTCTAGCATAGATCTGTCATTGAGAGCGTAATAAAAATTCTGTTGGTAGAATGATTATGCTTTTAACTCTTCAGTTTGACATACTGTCTCAGAGTTTGGCTAGAGATTCAATCTTCTTAGCAAGTAAGTAGCTTTCTAATGCCACAGAGAGGTAAGGTATTGTTAAACAGAATTAATTACAATAATGGAGGTGAAGTACATAAATATTTTACTACTTCTAATGCCAGTGTCATGTTAATGGAGGGAAATCAGCCCTGTAAAATGGTATTTGAGACTTATTCTCCTGTAATTAATTTGTTAAAGTTTACACTCATTACACACTTCCAGGGAGGGGGAAAAACACAACAATTATTAATACTTCAAGAAAACTCCCATGGACTAACTTGTTTTTTTGATGATTATTTTGGTGCCCTCAAAAAGAACACTACTCTGTCAAGGAATGCTTGTTAAATACTTCTTCGATTCGTAAATTGTTGGTTGGAATAGCAAAAATGTTACTTCTGTTTCTCAGGAGAGGCAGTGAGAGGGGAGTAAAACAGGAGTTTTTAGTTTAAGATTAAACCAGGCATGAGATTGAACTGGGGGCCTAATGTAGGTTCAGAATCCTCAATGATTTCTGACAGTAAAGGGGGTTGGCAGAAAATGAGAAGCAAGGATAGGATTGGCCACACAAAGTCAAAGGTTTGTTGGTTTGGGGAACAACCTTCCATTGTTTGTGAGTTTAGGGCCAACCTATTAGGAAGTTCATGGAAAATAAATGAGCTGGTGCCTTCATGTTCAGAAATTGATAATCCTGTTCTAGTATCTGTTAGCTAAGTGATCAGGAGTGAGCTATCTAGCCTCCTGACTTCAGTTTCCTCATTTAAAAATGGGAGAATAATTGCTATCTGAAAATCGAATCTATCCACCAGGGTTGGGCATGTGATGCCCATAAAGTATGTGGCATTGAGCCGCAGCTGCATGAATGTCATTGTCTGCTTTTTAATTTGCACGTTTTCTCATGTCGCATTCTTTACACATGAGGGATATGAACTGTTCGCCTGTGGTTTCAGAATTTTCTAGAAAGGGACCTGTTTTTTTCCAGGTGGTCTTTAGATACTCAACTCCGAGCACCCTCTTTGCCTCCATTGTGGGGGTATTTCTGATATATGTTTGTTTCTGCTCATCAGTGTTCACATATGAGACTCCCCACTTTTCCTTTTATCTGTGGTCAGTAGTTCAGGCTCAAAGGAAGAGCAGGGACAGGAACCACTATGCCCTGTGGATTGTTTATTGTGAGATAGTGCAACCTTTACTTGTCCTCTTGCTTTCATAAATGACCTTTCTTCTTTTCCTTCTACATAGACCACAGTTAATTTCTAGGACTTTGGAGTAAGGAAGAAGTTGATTTCATGTTGGCCACAGACATTGGGCAAATTTCCTAACCTCTCTGAGTCTGAGTTTCCCTCTGAGGATGGGGATGATCTTTCTGGCCTTACCAGGTCCAGGAATCAAATGAGGATCTTATGCAGAGTGGTCAGCCTGGTCCTCAGCTTGGAAAAGGCCTCTTCCTTATCTGCTCTCCTATTGAAGGAATGCATGTTTTGGCTTGGATATTGGTGACTCCAAATACTAATAGTTGTTGTAAATAAGGATTGATTAAACTGTTCTCTCTCACATTGATATGCATTTTTAAGTTCCCATTAAAAATAATCTAGTGAGGCCTCCAATCCGAGTCCTCAGGGAAGGTATAAAATGGGCCAGGTCCAGCCTCAGAAGGTTTCTGGGTGCTGATGCTGACTTTAGCCTGACTCATAATGTTCTGGAATATTGTCCTATCTGCTTGTAATAACCTTCACTTTATTGGGAGAAGAATCCTGTTAGCAAGAAGAGAACATCCCTTTACCATTATTCAACAATGCCATTTAATTATTGAAGGAATTTGTAGGGCATGAGGTTGGAAACACGAAAGCTGAGCTTCAAAGTGGTTCTTGTGTGTATGAAAATGGTAGAAACCCAGTTTCCCTTGGGTTGTCAGGTTGGAATGAATATATTATGTGGATCCACTGAACTGGGTCTCCTTAAATCCCTTTCTGGCTATTGATCATAATGGTCAATAAGGATTAAGGGGGCCAAGGGGGGCAAAGAAATTATTTGGATTCTAGTAAGAACTTGGTCCTAGTTTCTTTTCTTTACAAACATCTCTCAATGTTTCTAGATAATTTCTGGGGGTGTTAGTTTGTGTTTTCTCTCCCTGTAGACCTTTTATTCAATTACTATTGCTTCAGGGAGGTTATGGTACTGAAACAATACATGTGACTCTTTTCTCTTTGGGACTCCCCCCCTCCTCCCCGCCCCTAAGAACTAGTTCTTGAAAAGATTATCTATGACCCAGAGAGATGCTGCTAAACTAAAAGAAGACATGCCCACAGAGAAAAGAGAAAGGACTGTACAGAGCCCGTGGGTGGTAGGGATCTGGAACTTGATCCTTGATGTTTTCCTGGGGAGATAAGTCTCCACAGGAAAGGAAATTTGAAATAAACAGAAAAGAGTACTAAGTGATTCCAATGGAAAACAAGCAAACAACTTTCCAGGTTAAATTATTTTCCTCCTTTACTGCCTTTGAGCTATTTTGCAACCCAACAAATTGTAACTAATAGTAATGCAAAATAATTCTTGTCTATATACATGCAAATAAATTCTGTCCAGTGGGGGATCAATTAATTTCTCTCCCCACCCCTTGCATCTATTTATAGATTCACTTTAATATTCCTTTACTCCTTATAAATGTATGCTTCCTTGGCTTCTCCTTCAAACTTGTAATATATTACCACTCTCCCCATTAATAACAAATTAAATAACATATTTAATATGCCTTCATTTTATATCCGTTTAAAAGGTAAAATCATGATTCTTCTACCTTTTTTGAAATTTTTCATTTAACAACAGAATGGGGACATGATACATCTAGTGAGTGGGTCTTGGGATGCTAGCAAGCTCACCTAAACCACTTAAGCCACTCAATTGTCATTTTTTGGGGGGTAAATATCTAATTGTCCCCATAATTAAATGCAGGGGGTAGCTAGCCTCCTCCCTCACAATCTGGTTGCCAGTCAGCATGGTTTAGTGACAGCCAGCCCCAGAGAGAATGAGATGCTTGTACAGTGTCTGCAAACAGACTCAAGAAGGAATAGTTAATTTCTGAAGGCTCAGTATCACTTGGAAGCAGATATTCTCCTGGCTGAATCAGCTGGGCTTCTGGTTTGATTAGGAGAAAAGAGTTCTCTGTACAAGAGGAGGTATGCAGGGCCAAGAAGATCATTTGAACCTAGGAAGGTGCTCCTAAGTGTAAAACTATTGGCTCACCAATTCTTTAAATGTTGTTCATTGAGGGCAGAAGTCCATGTTCAATATTTCTAGTCACCCATGTGTTTAGCACTACTAATTTCCCAAAGAATAATTAATGCTGCTACCCTTTATGCCACTTAGCTACTAGGCAAACCCTCCGTGACCAATTTTAGATAAAGATATTTGAAACATGCCCTATCCGTTTGGCTCAATGGATAGAGCACTGGCCTGTGGATTCCAGGGTCTCAGGTTCAATTCCAATCAAGGGCACATGCCCTAGTTACGGGTTTGAGCCTCAGTAGGGGACATGCAAAAGGCAGCCAATCAGTGATTCTCATTATTGATGTTTCATTATTTCCCTCCCTCTCCCTTTCTTTCTCTGAAATCAATAAAAATATTTTAAAAAAGATATTTGAAACACTTTTCATCGAGATCCTTGGAGGGTGACTTCCCTATTAGATCTTTTATGTGTTGATGTTAGTCTTTAAAGTGACCAGTTAGTCATAAAACTAACTGGTCCCTATATGCTTTACACGTTTTATTAGCGAGAGAAGTTTCAAAAGGATATATGAACAGAGGAATGATATGATCATTGTACTTTAGGACAATGCTTGTGGTGCATTATTGACTTCTTGAAGCCCAGTGCATGAAATTCCCTTAGCCTGGCCTGTGCCCTCTCACAATCTGGGACCCCTCAGGGGATGTCTACCTACTGGGAATTGGGCCTACGCCAGCAGTCAGACATCCTTCTGGCAGTCTTGGATCCCTTGCTCCTTACCACCCCCTACAGCAGAAGTAAGAGAGGCTCCCACCACTGCTGCTGTGCTCGCTGACTGTGAGCCCGGCTTCTGGCTGAGCAGTGCTCCCCCTGTGGGAGTGTACTGACCAACAGGGGCAGCTCCTGTGTTGAGCGTCTGCTCCCTGGTGGTCAGTGTACATCATAGCAACCAGTTGTTCCACTGTTTGTTCAACTTGAGTATTAGGGTTTTATTATATAAGATGTGAGTCTATTAAGGACATTAATAAAATATAGAATCTGACCCAGAATTCATGGGTGGGACTGATAATATGCAATTCTAACAAACTTTCAGGTTCTGTTGATATCAGCTGCTGGTCCCTGGATCACACTTCTTTTTTTTATATTTTTTTTATTGATTTTTTTACAGAGAAGGGAGAAGAATAGAGAGTTAGAAACATCGATGAGAGACGTCGATCAGCTGCCTCCTGCATGCCCCACAATGGAAATGTGCCCACAACCAAGGTACATGCCCCTGACCGGAATCGAACCTGGGACCTTTCAGTCCGCAGGCCGATGCTCTATCCACTAAGCCAAACCAGTCTCAGGTTTTTTTTTTTTTTTTTTAGGAAGGGTTTATTTACAACTAGGGTCTTCAAATTTTCTGATAAAGGCCAAAATAATAAATATTTTCAGTTTTTTAGATCATAAGATTTTGACTCTGCCATTATAGTATGAAAACCAATATCTATAATATGAAAATGAATGATGTAGCTATGTTCTAATAAAATTTTACTTAAAAAACAAAAACAAAAACAACCAGACAAACATTTGAATTAAACCCACAGGCCTTGTTTGACAATCCCTAGTTTGGAAATGTCATTCCTCTAGTAGAGTGTGGGTGGATTAAAGGATGGTGAGTAGACTGGAGTCAGGTGGCTGGTGATGTAGAAGACATTTCAATGAACCCTAATAAATGCTTAGACAAAGGCCAGGGATGGGGAATCAAAAGTAAAAGTAGGATTGATAGGACTTGATAAGGATAGAGAAAATATGCAGAGCTGACATCAATATTGGATGGGCTTTTTATCCTCAAGTAATAAAGTAAAACCTGGACTTTAAAAATATATACATACTTTTATTGATTTCAGAGAGGAAGGGAAAGGAAGAGAGAGATAGAAACATCAATGATGAGAGAGAATTACTGGTCAGCTACCTGCTGCACATCCCACACTGGGGATTGCCTGCAACCCAGGCATGTGCCCTGATTGGAATTGAACCATGACCTCCTGATTTATAAGTCGATACTCAAACACTGAGCCATGCTCCTGGGCTAACCCTTGATTTTTAATGGACAAATTAGGTTTTGGACTGCTGTTTCTCAGATATGCCAGCTTTTGTAACTAACATTATTCAGGGTTTAGACAGCTCTGTGTTCCATTAATGATGCCAAATTGGAAAAAATCTAATTTTAATTAAGCCCTCTTTCTACTGAAATAGGAAAATATTTGTTTTCTATATTAATTATAGTTTTTTAGTTAAAAATTGCATGCCAATTATTAAATAATTGAATATCTTTTTTGCTCTGCATGAGGGCCTCTGCTAGGTGATAAGGTACTTCAAGATTAATTGGCAAATTTAACATATCTGTGGTAGGTGTTTATGGTTATAAAGTGAACTAAATAGATGAATCTCAAACCTGAGAAATTTAGTGTTTTGGGAGAGTATAAAGTGAAGAATATAAGGGGTAAATTACATTGCAATGCAGTCAGTGTTGCACCATTTGAGACCTACAGAATAGTTAATATTAGTGCCTCAGTTACAAATTCAGGAAACACCGGTTACCTACTTCAGCACTCATAAACTTACTTTCCATTTTACCTTAGGATTTCTCCAAGAGTCCCTATAAAATATTTTTGTGTTTGTTTTAAAATCAGGATCTGATCTATTTTTATACATTGTATTTGATAGTTACCTCTTTTAGTCCCATGCTCTCAATTCTAGATTCTTGGGCCACCAGCATCAGCATTATCTGGGGAATGTTTCAAATGCAAATCATCAAATCCCTCCCCAGATCCATTGAATCAGAAACTCTGGAGATATGACAGAGCCCTTGTGCAAGTGATTCTGAATCATGGTAATGTTTGAAAACCAATTCTTGAGTGTAGCCTTGACTCTCAGTCTTGGCTGCATAAAAGAATCTTTTAAGAAGACTGAGCCTTGGGTATATGCCAGGCCAGTTACAGTAGAACTTATGCTGTGAAACTTGGGCATCAGAATTTCTGAAGCCTCAGATGTTTCCACTGTGCATCCAAGACTGAAGACCCCTGCTTTAGTTTCTATTCACCCTGAACTGTCTTCCTACACTTTTATTTAAACTTATTTAATTGACTCTTCTATTGTAGTTGTAGAAGGACCCAAAATGGGCATACATGGGATTGTAAACATACCTTTTTTTGTACTCTTATTGGCATCCCTCCATGTCAAAGAAGTAAAAGTGATAAATGTTTTGTCATTTCTAAGTCCTCCCTAAAATAGCTTTGGACTTGTATATTTCTTATAAGTAAAGTAGATAACATTACAACCATCTGCCTGTGTTGTATTTTTTTTTCAACCAAGTGCATCTCCTCTCTGCCACCTATTTGTTTTGTTTTGCTGGGCCAGGTTATTACCACCCTGGCTTTCGATTCTATTTCTCATTTCCAAGTTGTTTTTTTGTAGGATGTGTCTTTAGAATTTTGACTTCTTTATCTGCTGATAGCATGGACTCATCCATTTCACTTGCCTCCTTCTTCTGTCTCAAGCTGTGTTTTATTAGAGGATTTGTTTTCAGTATCTTATCGGTCCATCTCATGTGTAGAGTGGAGTCTTTGTTCTCTTGGAATTTTTTCTCTTAACCCAGTCAGTACAAATTTGCTTAGATGCCAACTCTGAAACCAGTCTCTGTGGCATCTGTCTTGTCAGCTGCACTCAACGCATTTTGTTTAGATTTGTAGGACAAAGCTTACTTGCAGTTACTGTGTTTCTGCATTCTTACAGAGATCTCCAAGTCTCTTAACCCAGGATGCAGCAACTTTGTGATATTATATAATGTGTGTCACCAGTAAGTGAAAGTAAATGAAAGCATCCATTTCACCAGTTTTTATCCACTAAAATAAAGGTAGTTGAATGTAATGCCAAGAGAAGTGAGGGTCCTCATGATTCTTGCTGACTGATACCCATACATAACTAATAAGCCATATGATTATTTTTGTTGTGTCATAGTAATGAGTAGTGTTAAAGGATAATTTAGACACAAAAAAGTAAAATCATGACTCTCATACAGATATAAAATTTGTTATAGATGTTATTTCACTCATTATATTAATCAGTGAACCAAACAGTTGTAATAGGCTCACAGCAGCCTAAGAAGTGCACATGCATATGGAATAAAAAGAGATTGGAATGAGTGCGCAGATGGGTACCAATTTGTTTTTTCCTTATTGGAAAAGTGGTGAGGTCAACTGAGTCTCTACCAAAAGCTGTAGTTGACCTGGATATGCCCTGTTTTGCAGCTCTATGAGTTACTAATAACTTGCAGGGTTATAGTTCAAGGACAATGAAGAGCTAGAGGCAGGTATCTCAGAAGAGTATACTCAAAACATTGCAGAGTTTTTCAATTGGAGACACTATAACTCTTTCTGATATTTCTACCTATTCTTATAGGAATAGAGTTTATAAAAAAATTTAAAACATGTTTTTGAGCATCACCTCAAACTTGTCAGATAGGTTGGTGGTATCTTCTGGTTGTTTATCTCAGTAAACCATGAAAGCAGTGAGCATGGTGTCTAGCACAAGGTAGGGGCTCACATTGGGTAGTTGTGATTAAGAGCAAGGACTCTGGAATCATGAAGATTGTGCCTCATTTTCCTTGACTATGCAGTGGGACAAAGTAATACCAATCTCATAGGGGAACTTAAGGAGTGAAAGAGCTGATTTACATACAGCACTGAGAAGCCCAACTGGCTCAGTAAGTGTGTCTATTGTTACCACCTCAGTGGTGTTCAGCTCTTACACCTCAGTGGTGTTCAGCTCTTACACCTGTGGCCGAGATCCTCTGCCTCTAAACCCACATGCAACTCCTACCAAAGATGATACACTGTGAAGTGTGATGTATATTTTCAGATTTGACAATTTCTTTCTTTTTCTATTTTTAAAAATATATTTTTGCTTATTTCAGAGATAGGAAGGAAGAGGGAGAGAGGGATAGAAACATTAATGATGAGAGAGAAACACTGATTAATTGCCTCTTGCATATCCCCTACTGGGGATTGAGCCTGCAACCTGGGCATGTGCTCTGACCAGGAATCGAAACTGACCTCCTAGTTTATGTGTCAGTGCTCACTCAATCACTGAGCAACACTGGCCAGGCTTCCTTTCTCTATTCTAAGGATCGTGGTAGAGTGTGGAGTGAAGATGTCATGTTTGAATCTGAGAACATTAAAAAAGGTACTTGATGGTTATTCCTTTCAGACTCTTTCTCACACATCAGAGGAGTACCTATTTTACTATATTCAGCCAGTTCTCAGCACTCGATGTCTACGTAGATGGAATCTGGAAATCAATACTTCTGCGCTTTCAGGCTGACATTTCAGTGGTGCTAGGGAGACTGGCAAGAGCATAGAATACCAATGACAGATCTGGGTTCAGAGCAACTGAAGTGCTTATTTACTCTCTCACAACAACTGTGTGCAGTGAGTGTAAGGTCCACTTACAGGTGAGAATGAATGTGGCTCAAGAAAGCTAGCTAAGCAGAGCTTGGCTGTGAATGCTGGTCTGTCTGACTTTATCAGATGACTCTAAACTTTGCTGTTAGCCGCTTGTAGATTCTAGATAAGTTTTCAATGTGGCAAATAAAAACTAAAGCAGATGATAAGGGTCTAGTAACTGAAACACCAGTTTAGCTGGTGGCCCTGGGAACCTAACTTAGGGAAAAAAGTGGGCTTTAATGCTGAGTCTTTTAAATGTTGAGCTGGAGCTCCTTAAATCCCTCTGAATCAGGAACCCCTGAGGTCTGGCAGGTCACTGAGGCTGTCTGAGGAGCCAACACAGTCTTAGCAAAGCTAAGGAGGCCCAGGGAATCCCAGAACCCGGCCTGGAAGTCCAGAGCCAGTCCAGGTTAGACACCGGGGTGGGGAGCCTTCCAAATCCCTACCACCCCCAGCTCCAAGGATGGTGGAACTCAGCAGAGCCCACTGTTATCTTGGCTCTTAGAGCTCTGTTCCTTGTTTGGTGGGAGTTTGGAGAGGAGAAATAGAAGATTGCCTTTTTCTAAGGAAGTGTGTTATCATTCATAGACAAGGGCACATGGCATCATGCATTATCACAATTGGGCTCAAATCTGGTCTGAGTCCAAACTTGTGTGTACCTCTACAACATTCTGGCCTCTGTGTTCATTTCCTAGGGATACACTAACAAAGTGCCACACTCAGGTGGCTGGAAATTTATTGTCTTGTAGTAATGGAGGTTAGAAGTTTGAAATCAAAGTGTTAGTTGTGCCTTGTTCCCTCTGAGAGCCCTAGGGCAGGAGCAGACTTCTGAGAGCCCCAGAGGTTACTTGTTCTGTGGCGGCACAACCCCAGTCTCTGCCTCTGTACTCACATTGCCATCTTCCCTGTGTCTGTGTATTCACATGGCATTTTCCTCTCTGTGTCTGTGTCCAGATTTCCCTCTCATTATAAGGACATCAGTCCTATGGGGTTAGGGCCCACCCTAGTGACTTCATCTTAACTTGATCATCAGCAAAGACTCTATTTCCAAATAAGGACACATCCCTAGGTTCTGGGGAGCAGGGCCTGGGTTAGATCCACAGCATGCTATTTTAGGGAATACAATTTAACCCATAACACTATCTGTTCTTTTCTTAGATCCTCTTTAATTTCCTAGGCTTCAAGTTTTCACATTTGGTACTTGTTTGTTCTTTCCTCCACCCATCCACACTTCCAACTGAAAAAACTTTTAGTGATGGCCTATTGTGTGCAAAGCTTTGAGTTGGTAATGTACATGCCAGCAGACAAAGACCCAGCCCTTCTAGTTGAAGAAGGAGAGAAAAATGGTCAACAGATGAATAAGAGAATCTCACTGTGCGTCGTATTATTAAGGAGAGAAATGGGGATTGAGACAGAGCAGGAGGGATGGAGGTGATTCTCTGGGAAAGGTTTCTCAGAGGAGAAGTGAGATTTAAAGGATGAGAAGTGGCCAAAACCGGTTTGGCTCAGTGGAATAGAGCGTCGGTCTGCAGACTGAAAGATCCTAGGTTCCATTCTAGTCAAGGGCATGTACCTTGGCTGTGGGCACATCCTCAGTAGGGGTCGCGCAAGAGGCAGCTGATTGATGTCTCTCTCTCATTGATGTTTCTAACTCTCTATCCCTCTTCCTTCCTCTCTGTAAAAAAAAAATCAATAAAATATATATATATTTAAAAAAAAATGAAAAGTGACGTCCAGAGGTATCTATTAAGTGTGACCCAGACCAAGGAAGCAGCAAGCACAAAGGCCCTGAAGCAGAGACCAGCAAGGCACATTTAAGGAGCAGACAGGTGACCAGTGTGGCCTGGAAGTCGGGGAAGGCCAAGGGCAGAGCTGGAGATTTAGACAGAGACCAGCTCTTGCAGGGTCATGAAGAGGAATTTGAATTTTAAGTTAACAGCTGACCAACATGCTATCATAAGATGATAATAATAATAATTAGAACTTGATAAGCAATCCTGTGTCAGGTATGCAACGAGGCAGGCTCACATGTCAGGTCACCTCATCCTCACCACCACCCTGCAAAGGGTACATTAGTGAGCACTCAGAGCATTTGCTTGTTTTTATATTTACAGAGCATGGAGTCTACTGTAGGGGATCCTAGGGGAGTGTGGACAATCCCTGCTCTCAAGTTGCATATAGTCTAGCAAAAACAACTGTTAACAAATGACCTCACTGGTAGCTCAGGGACAGGGCTGCAGGCTCTCCACCCTCTGAGCTTCAGTTACTTGCATGGGTCAGTGGGGATTTCTAGTTTCCTCCTGGAAGAGTGGTGGTGAAGATGAGAAGTGTCAACAGGTGAGAAGTGCCCCAGGAGGCAGGCACTCAATCTCTGGAAGTTAATATTCAAGTCTTGGTTGTGCTGTGAGTGACAGCCCACAGTGTATACCGCTGATGAGAGAGAGCAAGACCCCTGGGGAAAGAGGAGGCGGGGAAGGTTCTGAAGAGGAGGCTGAGCTGAACCTTGAAGGAACAGTGGGTGTTCCTCAGGCACACAAGGAGAATAACATCAATTTTATCTCCATTAAGCCTAATGCCTTTTAATCCTTATTATTAACATTAGGGGTGGGGAACCAGAGCATATGGTTTTGATGGGAAGAGACTATGCACTGTAATTTGACATCTAAACTTTGCATGATGCTTGGTTGGAGATGCATTAGGATGTCATTTACCAGTCACAGTTCTACATATAATTTTAGTAACAATGAGAATTCTACAGTATGTACAGGCCCATTCAAGGGCTTTCTATTTCCAAGAATGTAGTATTGTCTTTTCTTTTTTTAAGAAGGCTCATGTCAACTTGCCCTCTAGTGACGGTGTTTTGTATTTCACTCAGGTTCGGAAACTGCTGCATGGTGGCTCTTTTAACAATGTACTTGCTTTTTATAAGACGGAGGCCCACTGTGAGTATAACTCTACTACAGGAGTAAGAACAGTGACACCTGTTAAGTGTCTTTATCGTGGGCTAATGTGTTCCCTTGAGACCGATAAGAGGAATTGTCCTATAGGGATAATAGTCCAGACTTGAGGCCAATTGCTTACACTCAGCGTATAGGCTCCGCACCTCTGAAATGAGCTCACCAGGAGTGTGTATTTATTTGTCTGTTACCCCCAGTGGAATGTAAGCTCCGCAAGGGCAGGGATTTTGTGTGCTTCCTCACCAATCCCCAGTGTACAAAACAGTGCTGGCTTATCACAGGTACTTCTTGCACAAGGCGGAAGAATGAATGAGCTGTAAAGAGTCCGAGGACTGAAAGCCATCAGTTATAAAATTCCTTAGAGTGAGGGGGTCCTTCCTTGTCTGACCATTAACACTTATTTATTTTGCCTTGGGTTTGTTCCCCTCGGCTATTTTTTGTGATGCTTTATTTGGCCAATTTTGAGCAAAAGTCTAGAAGGATCTCTCTGTTTTAGGTCTTAAGGACAGGGAGATAATAAACATTAGCAGACCCTTCCTTCTGGTGATGACATTTCATATTTAACCCTTACATATAAACCATCCATTTTCATATTGCTCTCTGTTGTGTGCTGGGGATAGGTCATATGCACGAGGCATGTGGTAAATCCTACAAATCTCACTAGGTCTGTTTCCCAGGTTTGCAGCGTTCAGTGTCCCTTAACATGGCAACATGCTGGGCTTCCAGGAAGGATAAAACATTTTTTTCAGTCATCTTATTCATAATTGTTTTGTTCTTTTACCACGTGCTTTGAAAGGCAGGGTCTGGGAGGCCATGGGGATGAAAGTAATAGGATCACGCTTTTCCCTGGTGATGGTGGAACATGCTCCTATTCATAGTTGAAAAAGCATCATCATCTTTAAGTGCTTTTCAGGAGCCTCATGCTACTGAATAAGAGTGAGCCAGGAGAGGATAGGGACAGTCCTTCATGTGTTTTTTAAAGTCTTGAGAGTCTAAATCCTTCCTGAAAACAGTAACCCCCTTGGAGAAAAGAGAATATATCATGAAAGTTCCTGCCTGACATCTGAACCCCTCAGAGTTCTAGCAAGTCAGAGATGATGGCGAAAGATACCCTTTGAGAGGTAAGGGGGGGAGAATGGATATTGATTTATCCTTTTAATCCAGGATGTTTTCCAGCTCAGAAACAAGTAATGCTTCCCATGGGCAGAGGGTGAAGCCAAATTTCTTAACCTTGCATTTAAAGGCTCCTGGAGCTAAGCACCGATTTATATCTTTGACCTATCCTGTAGTATCATCTCTATGATGTTCAGTCATCCTCTCATTCCCATTGGCCTTTAGCGATGCATCATGCTCAACATTTAGTTGCATATTTTGGTTAGGGAAGGATGGAGTTTTGATTGATGGTTGAGAAGTCTGAAAAGTACAAAACAGAAGATGGCATTCATAGTACTATTTAGAATTAATCCTTGTTGGTAATTGTCATATTGTTTCCAGTTTTTTAAATATGTAAGTCTGTGTACAATTACTATTCTATATAATAAAAGCTTAATATGCTGAGTGTCCTGTCGTTTGGTCATCCATGCAACCAAAGCATAATATTCTAATGATGTGCTAAGGCCACTCAACTGCTTGTTATGATGTGCACTGATCATCAGGGGGCAGACACTTTGATGGTAGGTTAATTTTCTGCTGGGGTCCAGCTGATCAGGACTGAGCGAGATGGGCCAGACATGCCATGAAGCCCTCCTGTGTTTCTTTCCCAGCTGGCCAATCTCCTGTATCCCTCCCCTGCCCTGATTGTGCACCAGTGGGGTCCCTTAGCCTGGTCTGTGCCCTCTCACAATCTTGGACCACTTGGGGGATGTTGGAGAGCTGGTTTTGGCCCAATCTCTCTCAGCTGCCCCCTGGTAGTCTGTGTGTTCCCACAGGGGCTCACAGCTGGCAATTGCATTAGTGGTAGTGGGAGCCTCTCCTGCCTTTGCAGCAGTTGAACATCCCCAAAGGGCTCCTGGACAGTCAGAGGGCACAGGCCAGGCTGAGGGACCTCCTACCCCTCCTTCCCCAAGTGCACGAATTTTGTGCACCAGGCCTCTAGTATTTTATATACTGAGTTGCCAGATTATTATGATCTCTGAATGCATAACAATCTGACCACTCAGTGTGTGTGTGTGTGTGTGTGTGTGTGTGTGTGTGTATAAACATATACATATAAACATATACACACACACACATATATATTAGAGACCCTGTGCATGAATTTGTGCATGGGTGGAGTCCAGGCAGCCTGGCCAGGGGGAGGGGACATGGGCAGTTGGCTGGCCTGCCTGCTGGTCAAACTCCTGATTGAGAGGACAATTTGCATATTAGCTATTTATTATATAGGATATACACTAGTAGCCAGATTATTATGCATTCAGAAGTCATGATAACCTGGCCACTCAGTGTAAATTTGTAATTGTAAAAGTGATACAGAAAATATATTATCCAAAAGAGGAGAGATATTACAAATAAAAATAAGCTTTGTTTCATTATCCTTGTCAATCTTGATTTCCTATCCCTTTCTCCAGAAGTAACTGTCATTTTGGTTTGGTTGCATATTTTTAACTTAATAATATATGATATAATTCTGTGTTTATGTTACTTTATATAAATATAATCCTACCATGTATAATGTTTCATAATTTTCCCCCTCTATCATATTTGTTGATATCCAGCCACATTGCTCCAAATAATTCATATTCATTGCCCTTACTGATACTCTCCACTGTAGATTAATGCTAGTGGTCTTAATCAGGCATCTAGAAGGGTTCAGGAATCTGGAGAAGCACTGTATATAAATTAATCAAGAGTCTGGAGATGAAACATAATTTTGAAAGGCATTTAGGGAGCCAGAGGAGCTTGGCTAAAGAAACCAAGTTCTCCCTTATCTCAGGACCCCTTGATTTTTATTAACACAAACTGTCCTAAGGCAAAGTAGATATACATCAAAGGCCAGGGTTTGGTACACAGAATCCATTGTCAGATTATCAGGTTTGGGAAAAACTGCCTTTGGCTATTCAGGTGTTTGGCCAGCAGGAGGCAATAACATGTAGATTGAAATGCCCTTAGCTGTCTGGCAGCAAGCAATCATTTTATGCATCCTTTTCAGGTTTGGGGAAATGCCCTCAGCCATGTCCAGATGACTCAGACTTGCTGACATGCTGGAATTGGCTTCTGGCAGTTCTGTTTATCCATTCACTGCTGTTGGATATTTGAGGTCTTTCCATGTTTTTGCAAAGCTGCAAAGAAAGTGAATGTGATTTTTCATGCATACGTGCAAACATTTTTTAGGTGTGCAGAGTGGTATTGCAGGATCATTGTCTGCACACTTCAGTGTTCATGGGAGCTGCTACATTTCCCAATCTTTTCACTAGTTTACATATCCAAATACAGGGTCAAACAGATATATTTCTCAGATATTCTTTCTCCCCTCAAATGTCTCAAGCCTGGGATTCTCCTCTCGTGGCAATCTGTTTATCAAGATTCAACTGAAATAACACATATTGGGTAGTTCTTTCAGTTGACATTTACTCTAGATTTTGACTTGTTTTGTTTTCCTTGCCCATGACTCTACCCAAATGGGGAAACAGCTTAGTGGCAGGCAGCCTGCCAGCTCCTCTGCAGTGCACGGTGCTCAGCCCCATCTCTGGCCCTGGTGAGGGCCAAGTGCATCAAAGTCTAGTCTTGCTTGAAGTTTATGTTCTAAGGTCAGTTGAAAGGTGAACATCCATGGCAGTTGAATTTACCCTGGATTTTTTTTATACCTAGTCTATTCTTCTTTGCTTGGTCAAGAGTAAAAGGCAATGGACCCTATGTGTGATAAACATATGCATAATGTCAGACACTTATCACTTAGCATGGAGATTCAGGTGTTGCTATTGTAAGAGGTATGTAGATGATATATGTCACGGTGGATATAACAGATACATACTCTCATTGCATCCTCGTCTTGAGACAGGTATGCTCATGGTTGGGCTCTGAAGGAATCACTTCCACTTACCTAAAGTGTCTTCTCTTCATCTAGGCTGAACTCCAACACGCACACTTGTGCTGGGTGAGCCTTGTGGTGTGACCTCACTGAATATGTTAATTAATACCTGGATAAGGCAGGTGACCAGTGCAGGGACAGGGACAAATCAGTGCCTGCCCCACTCTCTTTGCTCCCTGAGATAAACCACTGAGACTGGCTGCAGCAAACAAAACAGGAGGGTAGCTTTTCAGTAATTAATCTTCTAATACTCCTGGAATTTGACATAAATGATTAGACCCAAACTGTTCAAAAGGTCATTTTTGGTTTGCTGCTGTGGGGACCATATTATCTAAAAGCTCCTGGATATGGCCCTGGAGGGGCTTCAGTTATGGAGGGAAACCTTGTCCTGAAAATATACAGGCGTATTCCTCTGTGCCTCTAATTTGTTCTCCTAGTGCCAGAGGATTGAAGTTTCTCTTGTGTCCTTCTTTTTTCTTTCCTTTTACTTTGCCCATTTCTAGACCCACCTCCTTAGAGAGTCTCTGCCTCTGGCAGCTCTTTCAGTGATAATACCCTGTTGTAAAAGTGGAACCCTGTTAATTCGGTAATGAGGTGTAGAGGAGGGGAACTTTCTATCTCCTGATCTCTGTATTTTAGTGGGCCTGTGTCCTGGGCTGTGAGTTCTGCAAACATTTATTTAGTGGTAGAGCTGTTTCACCCACTTTCCTAGTCCCTTCCCTGGCTGTAGCGTTCTAAATTAATTTCCTGGAATCCCTAAGTCATGTGACTAAGTTTTTTAGCCCCTTGGTGCGACAATATGGCTAGAGGTACTTGAGAGGGAGAAATATCCTTTTTCAGGTTGGTAGAAGGCCCTCAAAATCTCTTTCCCTGAAGACAATGCCTTTGCTATTCACTAGCAAGGATTATTCACCCCTCCCTCTGTCAGAGTCAGGAGAGCTTTCCTGGACCTTCACCTTGAGAACCTTGTAGGGTTTCAGGAAATAAAGGCCACAAAGTGTGCTCTCCCTGCAGGAATTAAAAAGCAAAAAGGGCCATACAAATTCTCACAAGTAAATGTCTGGGCCCAAATGTCTTCCACAGTGAATTCTGTCAAACATTTAAGGAAGAGATAAATTCCAATTCTATACAAACCCTTCCAGGTAAAAAGAAAAAAAATAATAGAGAAGAAAAGCTTCCCAGCCATTGTTAGGATTCCAGTATTAATGTCATATGCTTAGCCTCCAGCAGTTCATCAGCATTGCCATTTAAGTGTTTTCAAGAGTTAACAGCCTCAGCCAGCCGGCTTCTGCTCCAGGTGGTCAGGTCTCAGCAATGACCTTCTTCCTGTGCCTGACTGATATGTCAAGGTGGTGGTTTGTCTGACAACCTTGAGTCTCTGATGGGTCCCTGGAAAGCCATTGATATTTAAGTTTATCTATCTTTCTCCTATTGTAAAGATGGAAGCGATGATTTCCAGGTTCTTGTCATCTCACTAAAATGGAAGCCCACATATATTCAATGAACTTATTTAGTCCTCTATCCCAAGAAGGCAGACTATATGATCTTCATTTGACAACTGAGGAAACCGAGACCACGTGTAATTTGTTCCTTTTGCCCTGAAGACACAGCAGGCCTGTGGCGGAGCCAGGTTTTAAATAAATTCGACTTTTCTTTTCCTGATGAACTCGCATAAATTCCCTTCTTTCTATGTAATAATAGATTCAGTCTATAAATTCCTCCTTTGGTCACTGATGCCTGTTTAATGCCCACTATTTTCCAGATAAGCTTTGAATATAATAAAGTTTATAAATCACTTATTACAGAGCCTGACATAGAGTAATTGCTCAATGAATAATAGAAGTGACACCTGTTGCTCTTACTATATAATTTATTCCTCAGTGATTCTACGAGATAGAGTTTTCCACCTGCCATTTTACACAAGAGGCAGGTGCCACCAGGCATTCTAATGTAATTGGGCTGAAATGCAAGCCCAGGCACTGCAATTTGTAAATCCTTCCAGATTATTAAAATGTGAAGCCAAGATAAGCAGCCCGGCTCTAAAGGCTTGTTGCTCAGCCTCATCCCATCGGTATCATGAACGAGGAAGGATCCAGTGATGTCAAATATTTTTTTTTTCCAAAAAAGAAGCTGGAACTTTGCATTACAATGTGGCATTTTCTAAATCAATGTTGTCTCACAAAATCTTAAACAACACAAAGACTCCTGGGAGCCCAATGTCGGACTGATTGATACTTTGAAGCCAATGTGGTTGGAATCAAGCTGGGGCCATCAATGCTGCCTATTTGGCTCCTGATTAGATTAGACAAGTGCTTTTCAAGGTTGGTGGGATGGGCCTACAGCAGCAGCATTACCGGGGAACTGGTAAGAAGTGTGCACTTTCAGGCCCAAGCCCAGGCCCAACCCATAGAATCAGACATTCTGGGAGTGGGGCCCATGATCTGTGTTCCCACCAGCCCTCCAGCCGGTGCAGATGTTGTTCAAGTTTGAGAACCACTGGATTAGATTGCTTCATCATGACTTTCTTTCTTCCATTCCATAGACTGCCCACAGTAGCAGAGAGGAGGACTGTGGAAGAGAACACACAAAACAGTAATCAGAACATCAAGATTCAGCTCAGAAGTCTGCAGACATGTGAAGTTGTAGCAGACAGACCTTTCCCGTGCATCTCATTTGGAGTCCCAGTCAGGGAAAGCTGTGCTGATGTGGAGGCATGTTTATTTGTCCAAGTCCCACCTCTGCTATGTGCATCTTGAAAGGCCCGTTAAGTCAGCCCAGTATAGAATCCACATGAAGTACCTCATCTTTTCAGCTGTTTGAACACAAAGGGCAGGACGAAGGAGCATGACTGTGGGTGGGGTAGGGGAGATTATTTAAACTATGAAGAGTGCCAGTCCGGAAAGGTGTTTTTATAAGCTCAGTGATACAAATTTTAAAGGGGAATGATATGGAACTATCGACTCCATATTCCACAGTTTCAGGGTATGAAGTGAAGAGTGCTGACCAAATTGAAATAATAGATTAGAATATTAATTGGGAGACAACTCTGGGAGTATTGCCATTTGCTGCTCAGAGCCTGGAAGTGTGGTATCGCATAGTAGTTGAGTACACACTTTTGATTCAGATGGCCCAGGATTTGCACCAGGCTTCTTCCCTGAAAAGTATTTGGGATTGGGCAGGTTTAGCATGAAGAATAATGCTCATAGATAACTTATTCAGGAAAGACAGAGGCTAGACAAAAATTCCACGTGTCCAATGTTTTTACAAAGTGAAGTTGCTCTGGAACTGTATAACTGGCATGAATCAGGATCTGGCAGTGACTTGAGCCTAAGTAAACTTAGTTTGGAGTAAGAGTGGGAGGTGGGTAAGGCAGTGGCTCTCCACTTTTGGTGAGCACTGCACTCTCTTGGAGTATATTTGTTAGAAATGCACAGCTGTGACTTCCTCCTGCATCCTACATTCTGCCAACCACTGATATAAGAGGGTGATAGGTGTTACATTGCGCTACCACAGCCCATCAATATTGGGACTGTGATGGGTACACTAACCTACACATGTGATAAAATATTATAGAATGGAATACACACACACACACACCATACTCACACATATAAACACATACACACCACATACATATACATACATATACACGAGGACAAGCAAAATGGGGATAATATGAATAAAGTGGGTGTCAATAATCTTGTGGTGATACTATACAATAAATTGTGGTCCAGGGGAGGAAATTGAACCAATTGTACAAAAGATCTCTGCATCATTTTTTACAGTTTCTTGTGAATTATCTATAATGATCTCTATGTGCTTTGCTGGTTTTAGGGGTGATTCTAATATTTACCAAAATATGAAATCCATTAAGCTGAGTGATTACTGGTGGGATGAAATTGGAAAAAGCATCCCAGGCAGGAAGAACTGTACCTGTGAAGGATATGAAAGCAACTTTGCAAAGCCAGTGTGGCTCAGTGATTGAGCATCAACCTATGGAGTAGGGGATCACGATTTGATTGCCAGTCAGGGCACATGCCTGGGTTGTGGGCTTGATCCCTAGTAGGGGGCATGCTGGAGGTAGCTGATCAATGATTCTTTCTCATTATTGATATTTCTATATTTCCTTCTCCCTTCCTCTCTGAAATAAAAAAATGTATATTTTAAGTTTATTTTTAAAGAAAGAAAGCAGCCTTTATTACTGAAGATTAGGTTGGAGGGATGAGTTGCAGTCAATTTGGGAACCTGATACCTGGAATAAATCTCTCTTGGTCACGTATATAATTGCTTTTACCTTTTTTGGGATTCCACTTGCTAATATTTGGCTGAGAATTTTTACATTTATATAAATGAAAGATAATGGTCTGTAGTTTTCTTGTTATGTCTTTATCTGGTTTTAGTATTAGGATAATACTGACCTCATAGAATGAGTTAGGAAGTATTTTCCTCTGTTTCTAGCCTCTGAAAGATATTGTAGAGAATTGGTATAATTTCTTCCTTAAATATTTTGTAGTATTTAGCAGTGAACCCAACTCGGACTGTTGCTTTCTGTTTTGGATGATTATTAATTATTGATTCAATTTCTTTAATCTGGCCTATACAGATTATCTATATGTAAGTCAAACCAGTAAACTGTACACCTAAAACTTATATATTGTTTGTTAATTATATCTCAATAAAACTGAGAGGGAAGAACAAAAAAAAAGTTGGTTTCACATAGTCACCATATATTTGGGATGTGGTTTCTTGCCCCACCCTGACAATCTCTGTAATTTAATTAGGGTATTTAGACCATTGATATTTAGGTGATTATTGATATAGGTGGGTTAATACCTACCATATTCATTACTGTTTTTCTCTTTGTTGGCTTTCTTTGTTTCTATTCTTTTTCTGCTTTTTTTGTGGCTTTAATTCAGCATTTCATAAAATTCAATTTTTCCATTTCCTTTCCTTCTTAACATATTGTTTTTGTTTGTTAGTTTTTTACTTTTTGCAGTGGTTGTCCTAGAGTTTGCAATATATATTTACTAAATCAATTCCACATTCAATAACACTATATACTTCCTCGGTAGTGTGAGTACCTCCTAATAAAAATAATACCAACTCCTCCTTCCCCTCCCTAGCATCATTACTCTCATTTATTTCACAAACATATAAGCATAGATCAGGGTGCAGTGCAGTTACCTATATAAGATATATAAAAAAGCATACATACATAAATCAAAAACAATGTTGCCATTATTTTTAACAAACTATTATCTATCAGATCAATTATGAATAAGAAAATAAGTTTTCATCTTACCTTCCTGTTTCTCCTTAGAGGCTGGCTCTTCCTTTCTTTATGTAGATCTAAATTTCTGGCTGATATTTTCCTTCTCTCTGAATAACTTCTTTTAACATTTATTGTAAGAAAGGTCTACTGGCAACAAATTTCCTCAATTTCTATTTGTCTGAGAAAGTCTATATTTCTTCTTTATTTTTCAGTAATAATTTTACAAGACACAGATCGCTGGTGTTTTTTGCTTTCAACTCTTTAAATATGTCACTCCACTCCCATCCTGCTTGCATGCTTTTGGAGAACTCAGATGTAATGTTTTCTTTGTTCTTTTGTAGGTGAGGTACCATCCACCCCATCCTTCCACCCCCCAAGGCTTCTTTCAGAAACTTTTCTTTAACTTTGATTTGATGTAGTTTGAAGATGACATATGTCTAGGTGCAGGTGTTTTATCTTTTTTTGTGTGTGTTTGTTTTTGGCATTTATCCTGACAGTATTCTCTGAGCTTTCTAAATCTATGGTTGGGTTTCATGGCCCAAAATGTGGTTTGTCTTGGTGAATATTCAGTGTAAGCTTGAGAAAAATGTGTATTCTGATGTTGATGGATGAAGTCATTTTATATTAAATAAAACTGACTTTTTTGTGGATGTGCTAAGTAGAGGTTAATCATACAGTATGTTTCCAAGGGAACTTGTGCTGGGATGGATGCTGAGAAACAAGTAAAATACATTTTATTCTCATTGTGATTAAATCTTGCTCATTCTATCCACCCTGCTGTTTTCTAGAAAAGACCAGTCTTTCACTGGACTTTTTGAAAGACAGTTTTTCTTTGGTTCAACCAAGATGAATATTTCCTTCTATGTCATAGCCAAGGACCTACTTCTAAATGATAAATTTTCAATTTCTTTAGTAATTGACATGTTAGACTTTTAAATCATGATAAAAATGTGTGTTTGGCGTTAGACACTAATTTGGGTAAATTTTCAATCATTAGTGTTTTCAAATACTTTTTCTGTGTTCTCATTATGCATATATTCTTCACTTTATAATTGTCCCACAGACTTTGAATCTACTTTTTTAATTTGGTTTGTTTTGAAAAACAAAACAAAACAAAAAACCCTGAAAAGTCTTTGTTCTCTTTGCTGTTCAGTTTCCATGGATTCTGTTGCAATATCCGAGCTCAGAGAAGCCTTCCTCAGCCATGTCTGGCCGCTAATGAGCCCATCAAAGGCATTTTTTCCTGTCTGTGACAGTATATTTTTATCTATAGCATTTCTTTCTGTTTTTTCTTAGGATTTCCATCTCTCTGCTTACATTGTCCATCTGTGTTCACATGCTGTCTGCTTTATCCATGAGGGGGCCCTTAACATATTCATCATAGTTGTTACGTATTCCTGGTCTGATGATTCCAACAGTCTGCCATGTTTCAGGTGCTTGCTCTGTCTCTCCAAATTGTCTTTGCTGCCTTTGCGATGACTTGTAATTTGTTTTCGAACAGCTGCACATGATGTAGTGGGCAAAAGGACCTGCTGTACATAGGCCTTCCTTTTTGGGGAGGTGTGGGGGAATGGGAAGCACTATAGTCCAAGATTGGGACCCAGTCTTTGGTGAGCCTGTGCCTCTGGGCTGTGAACTTTTAAGAGTTTTTCATTTTCTCCTCCTGTAGATGGGGCAGGGTGGCCAGAAGGGGCTGGAGTTGGGTATTTTCCTCCCTCTCCCTTGTTCTGTTTATTAGTTTCTCCTGAGGACAGCCCTTTTTAAGGAAGCTGAGGGCTCTCACCTAGGATTTTAAATGGCTGTTTTCCTCTCCTCTGGCCAGATATGAGAGGGTTTCTCTCCATATTTACTGTGGGGACCTAGTCAAGCTCTGAAGGTACATCTCACAATAGTGCCTGGGGTTTGCATCTCAGTGTCGGACTGAGCCTCCAGCCATCCCATTGAAGGTTTTCTGACTCTGGCTACAGGTTTCTTTAGAAACCTCAGCTCATTCTAATATTGATCGAGTTCAGAGCCCATGCAGAATGGCAATGGATAGCCCCTGAAACTTTTTAACCATGGCCATGGCTTGATCAGACTTTTGTTTTATAATCACTTTGGTGATAGTGAGAAAGAGGATTGGATGAAGATGGGACAATGGAGGAACTAGAAGGCCACTGCCATGAAGGGGGTGAGTAGTCTCTGTATAGGAAAACAACGGTGAATATTTCAATGTCAACATTTTGTAGCTGGCGAGACTTAGTAATTGAGAATGAGAAGGCAGGAGAGGTGTCCTTGAGACCAAAGTTGTGAGGAATGTGGAGAAATCTGATGGAGAAAATGATTGCAAATGAATAGTGGAGGTTGATTCATAGATGAGGCAGACCATGAGAAAGATCCATCTGTGGCCAGCAAAATCCAGAATCAGATGAAAGGGACCAGGATGCCACCACTGAGACCTCTGACTCCAGAGCCAGAAGCTGACCCAGTGTTTTAAGGGACTTACACTATGCTTTCCCGCAAATCAACAAGGCAGGGGGCACACAGCATGGGGAAAGTGCTCTATTAGCGAGGCTTGTTAAGAGGTAGGAGGCCCCGTAGAATGGAGGGAGGATAATTAGGAAAGAGAACACCGAAAAAGAAGACAACTGTGAGGGGCTCATTATAGTAGCAAAGGTGTGGAGTAATTATAGGCCAGTGCAGAGTAATAACAGTGGGACTGGGAGGAAGGGGGCAATTACAAGTGAAGTTAGAGGGGAAAAGTCAACAGGATCAGATGGCTTATCGAAAGTAGAAAGCCATTGAGATTAAGGAGGCCAAGAGGACATAAAATAATGGCAGAATGATAGCAGGAGAGGGGCTGAGAACAGAATGCTAAGGCGGGAAGTAGGTTTTAGCAGAAAGACCAAGAGTTTAGTTTGGGACATGTTTAGTTTCAGGTGTGGTGATGAGAAAAATGTAAGAGAGGAGGGAGGGGATGGTGGATAAAGGATGTCTGCAGGTCAACTGCCAAGGATGTGTGCAGGTAGAATTCCACATGTTTGCTCTTTGTATCCGTGTTGGTGTAGTATATCATGAACTAGAGTAAGATGACTCACCATGTTAAAGATGAACCTTTTTATCAGACTTCCAAACAGTTGCAGGATGGAAGCTACTATGGCAGATAAAAACCAAATGCTAGGTCTTCAGTAAAGAAACATTAAGGAAAATTCCAAAGAACTCACTAAAGTTCAAGACTGTGTTGGTTTATGGTGCCTTTCCTCACTTGCTGTTTTTCTCATTGTAGTAACATACAAGGTTTGGTTGTCCACAGATGAGCAAAGTACAGCCAACCTGCCCTGCTTAGGTCATTAAGTATTACTGCAACATTGAGCTATGCTAATCCATTTACTAACACATATTAGTAAATATTATGTGTGGCTTCTTTTGTGTTATAAAAGCAGAGTTGATTAGATGTAATAGAGACAATAGGGACCACAAAGCCATATTTACTCTCTGACTCTCAGCAAAAATGTTTGTTGACCCCACCTCTATTTCATCGAAATCTATACAGTATGTGGCTTGGAAACTCTTTAACAACTCCATCAGCTACCTTCACCACCAACACTCCAATATCCATCTGTTCATTTTTGCTAGCACATTCTTTGCTATAAACCTTATTTGAAGTGCTCTGCAGGCTAAACACCCCTCTCCCTTACCCCCCACTCCCCGCCAACCTGTCTGCACAGAGCAAGCAGCTGTCCTCCAGCAGTCACCTTTTCCAATCCATCATCTAAGTCACTATGGACTGGGAACTTGGCTACTGGAGATATAATGAGTCCTAAGACTGGCCCTAGCAGTTTCTCCAGGTAATAAGAATCCGGGAGCCAAGTCCCTCAGGGGGGCTTATTTCAACTTCTCCATCTGGAGCTACCCTTGCAAGGCCTTTTCTGAGCTTAGGTCTCTTACCATCTGCTTTGGCCGGCATCCCTTCATACTGGTCAGATTTGCTGTTGGCCTCCTTTCCCCAGTCAGGGATGCTGGGGTTGGTTTTGGTCAGAGTTTGGATGCTTGTCCTGTAGGCTGGTCATATTGAACAGCTTAAAATCAGCCTTCATTATTCAGGTACTTGGTCTGCTTATGCAATGAAGATGTCTTTGTCAATTATTCTGTGGTTGTCAGGAGCTGCAAGTAACCCTGACTGTTCATTGTGGAAGGATATAGGGTAGCTCATATAACAAAGGGAAATGTGTAATCCTCAGAACTTGGGAAATACAGGATCCTGGCAATGCTCAGAGGCTAGTAAGCAAGAATGAGTGGAGGTCCAGCTGCTAAGATAAAGCCTCTCTAATCCACTCAAAATCCAAGGTTTTAAGAGAAAAGGACAACCAGTGTAGGTTACACGTTCACTCCTTGGCTACCAAGAGAACAGGGGACCTTGATGGATAGAGTCTTTAGGACCATATGCACTGGGGAATGGCTTATCCCAAGGAAAATTATGGTATAGCTCCCCAAAGAAGGGAGGAAGGATGTTGCACAGGAGAACAGTAATGTTTGTTACCCAACTCTCCATGGATGCAGAAAGAAATGTTCAGTGGACTTTTATCACTTGACTCTGTGGTTTTTAAACTTTAGCACGCATCTGGATCTCCTGGAGGGCTTGTTCTAACACAGCTTGCTGGGCTCCTCACTTAGTTTCTGATGCATTAGCCCTTGGATAAGAACTGGAAATGCCGCTTTTCTAGCACATTCCTAAGATGAGGCTGATGCTGCCTGTCTGGGACCCAGACTTTGAGACTCAGTCTTATATAAATGGTACTTCTTTTGTAGATTGTAGTTAAATTTTAATTTCTAGCAGTAGTGCATCTACTGGTCTGCTCTGAAAAATCTGAACTCATTATATCTCGTTATAACTCACAGTTGTTAACTCTGTCTATATTGTGAATGATCAAGGGTGTGACAGTGGATATCTTTTAAACTGTCTTTGAATATACCTTACTTAATCTTCTTGAGGAAGCGCCTATGTCTTTACCCAATTATGAGGTTGGTGTTAAAACCTATGGTGAAAATCAAATCCTGTGGTGTGTTAGAGTCTATTCATTCTGACAGCTGGAGTCAAATGACTGCAGAGAACAGAGTGGTGTTGCTCCTGGAAGTATTTTGACATCTTACCTCTGAAAAGGTTCCCTTCAGCCAGCCAGGTTCTTTGCTGTTGCTCAGAGGGAGAGGAAAACAAGTATTGAGGTTGTGTGCTACAAATGTTAGTGAATTGCAACTGAATGCTTGATTTGTAGAAAATACTGATACCCCGGGAAGGAGTGTTAGACTTTGGTGATGTTATCCTTTGGAGAGAATGTCCAGAGAGGGGAAGTAGCTTGACCAAAAATATTTGTATCTGAAGTCGAACAGAAACTAATGGTGCTAATAACAGTAACAGTATTTTTACTGTCCCCATTGGTATCATTTTCATGCTAGGTACCACTCATTGTGCTTACAATTTGTCTAAAATTATTAAGTGGTAAGTCAAGACTCAGCAAACAGTGGCATGAGTCCCATCTTGGTAAATCCAGTTTCCCTGGGACATAGCTATGCTCATGGTTTTGTGTATTACCTGTGGCTACTTGGGGACTATAACAGCAGAGTTGAATAGTTTCAATGGAAACCTTCTGACCCATAAAATCTAAAATAGTTTAGACTTCACAAAAAAAAAGTTTTTAAAATTTCTTTTCTGAGCTATTCCTAGCATCATCTTGTGCAGTCAGCATGATGTTGCCATTTTTTTCTGATGAGGAAACAGGCTCTGGGGAAAACGTGCCCCAAATAATATGGGCCATTGAGATGAGATCTAAACTGAGGTTTGTCAGCCTCCAAATATTGTGTTGTCTGGACTTGGTACTATTCCTGATGGATCTGGCTAATTGTATGGATCATATCTTAATGAAGCAGTATAGTGGATTACTATGTGGTGCCCTTTTTATTTTTCTCTCTTAAATACAGTGAAGTGACATTTTAAAACTGAATAATGGCAACCGGTGCCTACAGGATAATCGCATCACAGTGGCATATTTACTTTTTATAGTAAATCATGTTTTAAGGCAACTACTAAGTTAATGAAATAACCATACTACCAGCTAAGTGGTTTTTATCCCTGCTTTATTCGGGACACCCGAAACTTGACTGGTAGGCAATGAAAGAATTGATTGCCGGGTGGAAATTTAAGCCCAAAGCCTGGCTTTCTACCAGCACACCTGTGTGTTTGCACGTGGTGCTGGTTACCCCTTACTTAAGCAGGTGTCTTATGTTGCTTTTTACGTTTCCATTTGATCCTTTAACTGGTTGGATCTCAATCTTTATAATGTATCACAATCATATGGGAGCCCTTAAAAATCAAAGGCCTGAGAGCCCAAGGCCCACTCTGCCCCCATTAATTTAATTACTCATTTTAAAAAAGATTATTTGGGGTGTGGAGAAACTCTGTAAAAAGTGCTTTTACCAATGACTTGATACTTGAAGACATACACCCCTAGGTTACAGTCTACCTGGAAGCAAAGTTAAAAATTTCTTGCTTGAATAAGCAACAAAGGAATTGCATATGTTATCTTGAAGTTCTTATTTTCTACTCTGTGCATCCATTTCTATGTTTTCTTATCATCAGGTACACATTCACTTGATTATCTTTAGGGAAAAGGACCAGATAGTATAGATTGTAATGTAAATTAGACATTAATTTACATTACCAATGGAGTTGGAGAAAAGTGTGGATAAGCCAAAACTCAAGGAAAAAGGACAAAAATGAAACAGTTCTTAATTTATTAGCTGCACAACAGCTGCTTCAAAATTACCTAGATGCCCTTGGTAAATTGCAGATTGCTGGGTACTATCCTAATTCTGTGGGATCAGAATTTCTAAAGAAGAGTCCCCTGAATTCATGTTTCTGAAAGCTGTGAAGGTGGTTTGTATGCATATTAAGTTGTGAGAATAGAGTATAAGGAGTCTATTGATAGGTGGATGTTCCTATGTTGAGTGAGAGAAGATAAGAGAAAGAAGCCTTTGGGCATTTTCAGCTGGCAGAATGTTCCATTCATGTTTATCAAATGTTATGTACCTGTACATTTACACATGATTGGACATGCATACACTCTGGTGTATTTCATGTGGTCAAGAACAAGTGCACCCATATATTTGCACTTGACCTCCCTTTGTCTAGAACAAGCTCTTTTTTTATCTAACTCTTCCATTATTTAAATTTCAGATCAAATGTCACTCCTCCAGAAAGGCCTGTCTTAACTATTGTGGTAATTTGTTGCAATCATGTCCCTAATCTTCATTCCTCTTTGTACCTATACCTTTTGCAATGACTTTGCAGCTGCTTCCATAAGGATGTGGATTCTTTTCCTTCCCCTTGAGACTCGGGACCATGGAGATTTACTTTAACCAAAGTTTCAAAGCATGAGGAATAGGCTTCATCTGGCCTTGAATGCATCTCTTGATCTTTTGGAACCCTCTCCCATCATATAAACAAGCCCCGGCAAGGCTGCTGGATGATGAGAGACACATGGCCCAGTCATTTCATTAACTCAGCTGACAGCCAACTGCCAGGCTTGTGAGTTGAAGCCTTTCTATAGTAGCCAGCCACAAACTGATCTCTCACTTGATTGCAAATTCATGAGTGAGCCCAACTAAGACCAGTTATGTGTGGTGGAGAACTGCTTATCTTACCCCTCAATTCAAGAGAAATAATAGTTGCTATTTCAGCCACTATATTAAGATAAATATTTACAGTTTTAAGTGAGTGTATTTTTTTTTTTTTGGTTACACAGTGATAGGTAACAGATACAACTATCCTTTCCAAAGATCTCACCTCATTACATCACCTTGTATACCGCCTTCCAGTTCCTTCTCATTATCTGAAATTATCTTGTTTCAGCCTGACTTTCTCCAAAACAATGTAAACTTATTGAGATTAGATTCTCTTTTTATCTTGTTAGCTGATGAACTTCCTGTGCCTAGGCAGTGCCTACTTGATAGTAACTATATTTTGAATGAGCACATTTTCTATAGGCATCCCTTATAGAGTTAGCGTTCTAATCCTATTCTCCTAAGGCTTATGTTAAAATTTACTCTCAGGGAATCCATAATGAGAGCCAGTGGAATTGTTTACCCAGCAGTATGGTGGTGGATTGCTAGGAAATGCAAACTTGGGAGAGGAAATAGACTATCCCCAGTGCACAATGCCGGTCATAGTAACTGCATTGTACATACATTCCTAGTATCCCAAGTGGGTCATGACACATTTTGTTTTTGTCTGAAGTCCCTTCCCCAGCCATGACTGCTGTTAAAACTTGGGAGGCTGGGGGGATATTTAAATATATTAACTCTTTTAGACAGGGCTCCACATTTTCAGGGAACTCATTGTCTGTGATACTCGATCCATAGGTAATGTTTTTTGCTTCTTATACATTGGGAAACAAATCCCACAGCCAAGACAAGAACATTAAATGCTGGGGACTGATTCTGCTATTGGCAGCTGGCTGAATGTTCCTAACAATGAGTCTCTTCTTCCGGGTGCCTATCTCTTACCTTCTCTTCCTAGTCATTCTTCTTTCCACAAAAGATGTAGTTTTGGTGACTTCCAGAGTTGGCATACAACCTCCAAGACTAATCATCTGTATAATCAATCATCTGAAAGGCTGCTCAACATAAGTTTAAGGTGGTAAAAAGGTGACACAGTTAACTTAGCATTTATGTACTTTTGGGAGGTAATGATAGCACCTACCTTGTAAGATAAATGATCTAATTTATGAAAATCTCCTGAATCAGACAGAGCCTATGGCATATAGTAGGCACTATAAATGTATTAACTGATGATACTATTGCTATATCATTTTAGTCAAATAATTTTGGACAAATTTGGAAAATCAATCTTAGAATATAAAGTTTATTATAAGATTTCTATAGTAGAGTCATTAATAATAATTATTTTTAATAATAATAATACCTACTTTTGATGATTCCTTACCTTATAGTAGACTGGGCACTAAAGCACTTTATTGCTACCACCGAATCCCTGCCACAACCCCATGTAGTAGGCAGATTGTTGTCTTTTTATAGATCAGATAATCCAGACATAGGTAGGTTAAGAATCTTGCCCAAGGTTGCACAGACAGTAAGTTGGGATTCAAACCCAGGCAAGGTGACACAGCTCTGTCTCTGACTACCCATTAAAAGTAGCAACCACAGCTCAAAATTTAATAAGGTGGCACTCACCTAAAACTTGAAACCACTCTTATGACATCATTTCTGTTGAAGACTGGCAAACATATCTTTGCACAGGGCTTAGAGGAGTCTGTGAAATGTTTCCACAGGCAGTTTCATTCACTCCAGTCCTCACAATCATCTTGGGAGGCAAAGGGCCTCTTCTCTTGAACTGTGTAGGGAGCTGAAAGTTGGAGAAATTCAGTGACCTACTTTAAATTCTACAGCTATTAAGTGACAGCGCTTTGACATAATTGAGAGGCCCCAAGGCCAAGTCCTCTACTCTTGACAATGCTACGCTGACATCCTTACATTGGCCCATTGATTTGAATTTCTCTTTCAATCTGTGAGATCTGGGACATATGCTGAAAATAGAATTTTATAATTTAAACAACAGGCAATCTTAAAAGGCTTATAAGCTTAACATATCACTCTAAAGGGAGGTGGAAGCTACTTAAAAGCATACAATATTTTTGGGATGCTTTGGCAAACTCATTGACTGTACCCAATTAATATTTTACAGAAATCAATTTTAAAATATTTTAATGAGATAGAATCTCTAAGTCCTAAGTCTACTTCTTGGTCACAGTCTAATTTCATATGGTCTAGAGCCATGCTTTCTAAAAGGCTGCTCAACATAAGTTTCAGGTGATAAATTAATCAATATAACTTTGTAAAATGTGATATTAAGCAGAATTCCTTACCTAGAATTCTGACTAATGAGTTCTGACAACAGTGTCATAGCTACCATGGTGGCAGCTTATCTCTAAGATGGCCATCTTCACCTCCTCACTCTCTTGTAAAGGGGGGCGGATTGCCCATCCAAAGATGGTGTCTCTTCTCCCACTCATTGAGTATGGGCTGGCCTGAGAGTTCTTTGAACAGTAGACTGTAGTGCCAATGACTTTATAGCAGTTTTGGACCTAACCATTAAGGAACTTCAGTTTTCACTTTAGTCGTTTATGTTCCTTAGGTACTTAGGAAAATTTAACTACCTTGTCAGAGAGATCACATTGATGTGCTATGAGACTACTTGCAGAGAGTGACGTAGCTAGTGGTCGGCAAACTCATTAGTCAACAGAGCCAAATATCAACAGTACAATGATTGAAATTTCTTTTGAGAGCCAAATTTTTTTAAACTTAAACTTCTAATGCCACTTTTTCAAAATAGACTCGCTCAGGCATGGTATTTTGTGGAAGAGCCACACTCAAGGGGCCAAAGAGCTGCATGTGACTCTCGAGCCCCAGTTTGCAGACCATGGACTTAGCCAATCCCAGCCTTCAGCCATCCCTATTGAGGTACCTGGTGTATTAGTGAAACCAGCATAGACCTTCCAGCCCAGCCCAGATATCAGTGGGATATCAACAAGTAACCCGTATGATCTGGAACAAAGTGATTGGTTAGAGCCTTGTATACATAGACCCACAGGATTATGAAGTATAACAAAATAGTTTATACTTTAAGCTACTGACCTTGGGGGTAATGTGCTACATAACAATAGATGATTGGAACCGTCCTTACCATATCATTTTGCAGACAATCTCTAGGACTGGCATCCATGATACTCAATTTGAAAAGATCTTGGTTTCTTTTTTTTAAATCCTCACCAGAGGATATGTTTTTAATTGATTTTTAGAAATGAAAGAAGAGAGAGAGAGAGAGAGAGAGAGAGAGAGATATCAACTGGTTGCCACCTCTAGGCACTCTGATGGGGGATTGAAATCCCAATTTAGGTTTGTGTCCTGACTGGGAATCGAACTCACAGCCTTTTGGTGTACAGGACGACTGTCCAAAGAACTGAGCTACCCATCCAGGGCAAGAACATCTGATTTTGAAAATATAACTCTATCTTCACAGTTTAGTGTTTTTATTAATTTGCATAGACCATTCCACAAATGGTCTAGATCCGTGGTCTGCAAACTATGGCTTGTGAGCCACATGTGGCTCTTTGGCCCCTGTAGTGTGGCTCTTCCACAAAACATCATGGCCTGGGCAAGTCTATTTTGAAGAAGTAGCATTAGAAGAAGTTTAAGTTTAAAAAATTTGGCTCTCAAAAGGAATTTCAATTGTTGTACTGTTGCTATTTGGCTCTGTTGACTAATGAGTTTGCCTACCACTGGTGTAGATGAATGAGGTATTAGCTAGTAATATAATATTTTTATTTAATATCCTCATACACAGAGGACTAAGTCAGGTGTAATACACCTACAGAGACATGATAGCATTTCAGATCTATGAGCCCCTTAATCTCATATCTCCAGCCATATCTTGCAGCCTGTATCACTGCCTAGGAGTGTAGATTTCAAAGAGCTAAACCTTTGCTATCTAGTTGTAGCAAAATCTCCACAGGGAGTTATAAAATCAGAACATCAGGAGAAGAAAAAATAACTATGCACCAAAGCCCACCACATATCAGATGTTTAGTGATATATCTTGTGGATGCTAATTTCAAATTCAGGAGGGCTTCATTCCTTCACTCCTAGAAGGTTGTTATTTTCTTCCTGTTTTTAACCATTCTGCTGCATGAGTCCTTTATATGGTAAGAACAGGATAGTGCAGTGGCTTACTCTTGCTTGTCATCCTGATTTCAAGTCTTTAGCATCCCCATTACCTCCAGAGCATCCCATTTCTTAAGCTGTATTCTATGCTCTTCCACAATTTAGCCGCAGCTCATTTTCCCATCTGTTGTCTGAAATATAATGTCATGGAATGTTTTGTTGTTTCTGTAATACACTCTCATGATTGATGGCTCTTCCCTCTTCCTTGAATGATTTTCCACCAAATGCTCATATTCCCACCACAGTGCCTCTAGCTCCTAATCATCTCATCTGCAGAGAGAGTCAGTCTGTCCAGATATGTATTCCTCTGCTACACTGCTTATCACATTGGGTTAAAATTTGTTTTCTATAAGCCCCAGTGTTATCGTCTGTAAAATAAAAATACTATTGCCTAACTATAGGTTTATTGTAAGAATTAAATAGTACATCTGAAATATGTATACATCAGCACCTGGCACCTACTAAGGCAGTGGTCGGCAAACTGCGGCTCCCAAGCCACATGTACCTCTTTGGCCCCTTAAGTGTGGCTCTTCCACAAAACACCATGGCCTGGGTGAGTCTATTTTGAAGAAGGTTAAGTTTAAAAAATTTGGCTCTCAAAAGGAATTTCAATTGTTGTACTATTGATATTTGGCTCTGTTGACTAATGAGTTTGTTGACCACTGTACTAGGGAAAAGACCCTCTAAGTCCTTGCTGTATTCACTTTCTATGTATTTATGGATGACTACTTTCTCCTTCTGCCCCTCTTCTATCACACTCTGAGCTGCTTACATCAGGCAATGTGCCTGTTATTAGGTGCCCGGCAGAGACCAGGTGCTTGGCAGGTAAGAGTTCTTTTTAATCTTCTTACTTAGCCTGACTGGTTAGTTTTGTTTGTTTGTTTGTTTGTTTAGGACAGTTAGCCATCCATGAAGGGAAATATTTAAATATAAAAAAAAACCCAGTGTGTGTAGGCATAGCCAGTGGAGACAGGGCAATGGGGGAAGGCGGGGCGGGGTGTGTGTGTGTGAGGGCATGTACTGGGGGGTGAGGAGGGCAATAGGGGGAAAAACAAAACAAAACAAAACAAAAAACAAACAAACAAACAAAAAACCCACACCACTGAAAAAGTCCTCTCAGTGTTTAGGACATTGTAATATGCAGAAAATGACATGCCAGATGTGGTCATTTGTCCATCCCTATTGGCAGTGACTGCCTAAGGCCATTTCTGTTGCAACTTGTTTCCTTGGTGGAGCGCCAAGGACCAATCTGGGCTCAGGCCCAGTCCCCCAAAATGACTTCCTGCTCTCCTTGCCACAAAGGGAGCAGGGAACACATAGTGAACTCACATTCCTTGCAGGTGTCAACTGTAAGAATCTTCTCGTTGACTCACCCTTGTTTGCTGTCTCCTTCCCACCTGCATGCTGTCTGTTAAAAGAAGAGGATGAGAGAAAGCTTCATTTAGATGCCCTTGCCTTCCCTGCTCACTGATTTGAATGCTATGCCTTTTTCTCCCCTTAATGTAATGTATTGTAAACTCCGCTGAGGTGTTATTTGTAATAGCTGGTTGTCCATTGTCATGTGGAATGACTTGGAGTGGACACCAGTGAGAATCATTTGGCAAGAGCTGGTTTTGTAGGAGGCTGATAGTTTACATGGGCTTTCTGGTCCCTCAATATCTTTCAAAGAGGTGTAATTGGGCCAGGTTGCATCTGAGTGCATGTCATGTGGCTGGGCAAAAGCAGAAGAATGCTGCTCCCTGCGGTTCTCTCCTTTAGTGAACCAAGAATGAGAGGAGTCTTGTAGGGCTAGACACAACCAAATGGCATGGGCTCCAGGCAACATAGGCTTGGGTGCCAGATATTTATGCAAGTTCTAGCACAACCATCTAGGCCCTGGAAACCTAGGCCTGGATATCCTGTAGTGGAGAGGCCCAGTATAGCAACATGTCTGCTTGACAGGCATGTTGCTATACTGTCTCTGGGGAAGTTGAGTTTGGCTGTGGCCCTTCCAGGTGAGGTAGGAGAGCCATGACCCAGAGAGCTTATTGCCAAGCAATCTAGAGAAAGAATCTGGGTCTTTCACTGGGCAGTCCTGCTTATCTTCATGTGCCCTTTTGCTTCTGACTCCATCATTTGTATCCATAAAAGCAAGCAGGTCAGTAAAACACCTCTCATTCTGAAAACATATCACAAAACTCAGTAGAAACAGCTTATATATGGGTGAACAAAATAAGAATTTTAATACTTTATACCTGAAAAGGTAGCTGAAAGGTTACATATAATAAGGATGGATTTGGAGAGAAAATTGCAATCTTTGAAGCCCTCTCTCCCATATTCTTTCTTTTTTATTTTATTTTTACTGTTCACAACTATTGTATTGCCTTCCATTTCTGTGATGCTGGCACAATAGCTTATCAGTATGGATTGTTGAATGTCTATATTATAAAGCAGGAAGTTATTTCCAGTAACAAAACATAAATAGTTGCAACATACATTTCTGTAAACTAGCTGATGGCAGGAAGGAGTGTTAGCTCTAACTGTCGGGCCCTATAGCAGAAGTTATTGGAACTTTACCATTATTTCCTGAGCCCTGCCATTGTAGCAGACTCTGGCTCACTTCAGCTGGCAGCACCTGCTTCTTCGTGGAAGGAATTTTCCAGTGCCCGAGTCAACTCTGCTCCTGGGCATGGCAGACAGAAATACCAGAAAATAAATGCCCCCTGAGGCCAGCCCCCAAACAATGAGTGCTTGGGATTCCCTTGCTTCTCTGCTGGGATAATTTCAGGCACATTTGAGTTCTCTTAAGTATCCTAGTGACATTTGGTCTAGTTACTCCCAGAGGCAACTTTTTTTAAAATATATATATTTTATTGATTTTTTACAGAGAGGAAGGAAGAGGGATAGAGAGTTAGAAACATCGATGAGAGAGAGACATTGATCAGCCGCCTCCTGCACATCCTTCTGGGGATGTGCCCGCAACCAAGGTACATGTCCTTGACCGGAATCGAACCTGGGACCCTTCAGTCCACAGGCCGACGCTCTATCCACTGAGCCAAACAGGTTTTGGCCCAGTGGTAACTTTTTTTGATGCCATAATCCTCTGCTATAGGCCTGTTTTTCTCTGTCTTCCTCAGTTACTTGATTTCCTTCCTATTGTTCCTCTTATTGTTTTCTCAAGATCTTCCACTGGAGGAAACCAAACCAAGGCATGCTCCGTGAAAAATTATATCTGAGAGCCCATATGTCTTGGCAGAGAGTTCAGACGCTAAATAAATAAGTGGTGAGGTCCCATGAAAAGTTGGTTTGAGTAGGAAACCAACCTTGAAAGGAAATACTACAGAAATTTTCACTGGTAGTCCCAATTTACCCCAAACATGCCTAATTGTGAAGTTAGAAACTTTGTGGAACCACCTCCAATGGCGGTGCTTTGTAGACATCTTCCTTCTGAGGATCTGCTCCCAGCTTGTGGGATCTCCTGGATCTTACTTGTATTCCAAAGTCGGGGGTGGGAGTTGGAGGGCAGAGTACTACCTTTTGGATACTGGACGGCTCAGATCTAGGCTACAGTTTGTATCTCCTTTCCTGTCCCTTTTCATCTCTGCTTCTTGTCTGCAACAGGCATATGGTGGCAGAATGGAGTTACAATAAACATCTTTTAAAGAGGCCATGTGCTGGCTATTGAATAAAGTTAAAGAATTTAACTTGTATTTTGATATTTGACCGTAATTGGGAAATGGAATTATAGAAACTCGGTTTTAGAGGAACCTATAGGATCTTGCAGCCCAAAGACCCATCTCCTGCCTTCATAGCTCTCTGATGTACTGTTATATAGGAGGCAATCAGTGACCACTTTCTATTAATTGTGTCCTCTGTCAAGCTTGAACACAGCTAATAATTAACAGATGGCACCCTTCCAAGGCAATCTTCTCATCCTCGCACATCCTAATCAATCTTCCCTTCTGCTCTTTTATGGCTTCAATTCATCCATTCTACCCCTAAGGCCCTAAAAAAAGAAATCCAGTGCAGATCCACTCTTCAGATATACTCCCTTAAATATTATTTTTTTCAAGAAATGAATTCACTGTTCTTTCAGGTGACCTGCTCATGAATCATTTTTGTTGCATTTCTCTAAGTGGACCTCATCATATTTATTTTCCCTATGAGTGTGGCTCCAGGTATTGAGTGGAATATACTAAACAATCCAGTCAGTTATAAAATGACTAAAAGCCCAGTATACAAAATACGCGTACTGGTAGGGTCCCTAGTGGCTGCCAACTGCTGGCCAGGTACTCCCTCCCTCCCCCCAGCCACCTGCTGCTGTACCACTGGCCAGGGCCTGCCTTCCTTCCATCCCTGCCCCCTGGTCAAATGCTTGGACAACTCTTGGTCCAGGGGACAATTTGCATACTACACTTATATAGGGTATTAAAATGTGGAAATCAGATGAAATCTGGATGGGCCTGCACCTCTGTCAGCTGTTAGGATGCCTATTATACACTGCCTTCTCCAACAAACTTCTGATTATGCCTATCCATTGGGGAATTGTGAATCTTATGGAGGTGGATCAATTATTAGAAGAAACCAGATACTATTTACCTTACTAATTATATTTAGCTTAGAATATTAATACTTTCTGCTGTAAAGATGAGACTTTTACTCAAATAATTAATTTTAGTTTGTTGGCTTTAAAAGGGTCTCTAGTCAAACATTGTCTCCTAACTTCTGTCTTGCTCCTCAGAGATGAGTAGGGGCTGAAAATGGTTCTCTCAAACACCTGCTACTTAACTAAATTCATTACTTTTAATTAAAAATATTTGATATGTTAAATGAAAGTAGGATCAAAGCTTGTGGCACTCATGATTCTAATTGAGCTCCCTAAGTATCTCTTGCCACCCATTCAGAGTCCTCTGAGGTCTGGCAGCCGAGTGCACCCAGGGAAATAAACTTGAGGATTGATGATTGAGGGGACAAATGGATCTTAAATTCATGCCCTCTCCCATTAGCTTCATTGGGTCAATTTTTTTAGTATCTACAGTAGTGAATGACTGTTACTAAAATGACTCATGACTTCTCATGTATTCATCAGTCTCTATGCTTGCTCTTTTCTTGCACATTAGCAAGAAAATCTTGAAGTTAAATTTAGCTCTTGGTGGGACTTCAGGCAGAAGAGAAAGTCTGGACTTGGATGTGAGGGATGAGGTAAAGGAAGTACCAAGAATGATGCTGTAATCCTAGCTTGTGCATGGTGGGACCATTCACTGGGAGAGAGAATACTAAAGGAAAACCAAGTCAAGCATGACATTGATAAGTTTGGTTTTGGACATTTTGACTCTGAGAGATCTAAGAAGAAATATGATATATATTTGGTTATCTTAGGTCTGAACCTTAGAGGACAGGTCTCAGTTGGAGAAATTTGTAAATAATCTCCAAATAGGTGATAAGGATATTATTATTTAGGGGTACAGTATAAGATTTTGGAGGGCAGAAGCCCTTAGACTAGGCCTTGAGGAAATCTTCACATTTATTGGCTGGGTAGAGGAAAATTAATTTATAGAAAAAATTATAAGTATGAGCAGGAAAGATAGGAAGAAATCCAGAAATTACTATAGCACAGAAACTAAGAGAAAAAAAAGTGGTTTGAAAATAAGGGTCTAGTTGGTACTGATGAATATGGCTGAGAAGTCAAGTTAAGTCAGAGCCTTAAAGAAGCTCCATGGAGGCCTTCTATAAGCTGAAGAGGTCATGCTGGAGGCAGATGAAAAATCCCCAGCTTTTATGTTTGTGTACGTAAAGTACTGCCTTTCTAAAATCCTCTCTAAAATCCAATCTCAAAGAGAAATTTCCTGGATATTCAAACCATGGCAACCTCATTTGAATCAAAATGCAGATTACTGTGATGATTATGTTAAAGACAAGAGGGCCTTTGTCATTTATGAATTCTGGTGAATTTAGGAATTTATTAATTTGCCCTGTGGCCCCCCTTTCCTGCTTTGCTTACAGTGTGACTCCATTTTACACAGCTCTTGCCAAGCTGTTGCTCCTGTTTCTTGCCTCCTTTTCAGTAGTGCCCCAAATCCCCTCTGCTCGTGAAGCCAGGCTGTGCTTTCTCCTGACTCCAGGCATTTGTTCTTCCATTCATTTTGCTAGGCATACCTTTTAGTTTTTGTATTGCTGCCATAAACAAATTATGATAAATTTAGTAGCTTAGAACTACACACATTTGTGAGCTCACAGTCCTGTAGGTCCAAAGCCTAGATGCAGCATGCCACAACTGCGTAGGGTGTCATAGGTCTAGATCAAGATTTTGGAAAGGGTGCATTTCTTTCCATAGACTCTTGGAGCCAATCATGTCCAAGTTCATTCAAATTGTTGGCCACATTCAGCAATTTTCAGTTGTAGGACTGCAGTCTTCATTTCCCTGATGGCTATCAGCAGGGCATTGAGTCTTTGTTCCTAGAGGTTGCCTTCTCATGCTCCTGTGTGGCCCCCTTCCAGCAATGGTAGCTTGAGTCCCTCTCAAACTTTGAATCTGTCCAACTTCCTCTTCTCTCCCATGTCTTGGAGTCTGATGTACTGATAGGAGGCAATCAGTGACCACTTTCTATTAATTGTGTCCTTCTGTCAAGCTTGTACACTGCTAATAATTAACAGATGGCACCCTTCCAAGTCAATCTTCTCATCCTCATACTTCTGCTTTCAAGGAATATTGTGATAAGTTTGGGTTTACCCCCATAATCCAAGTTCCTCTCTCTACTTTAAAGGTGTAGGCCTAACTACACTGAGTGGCCAGATTATTATGATCTCTGAACTCATAATAATCTGGCCACTCAGTGTATATCCTATACAGTGGTACCTTGAGATCTGAGTGCCCTAACATACGAGATTTTTGAGATACGAGCCATTGAGGGAGCGATTTTTGCTTTGAAATACGAGCAACATTTGAGATAGGAGTAATCTCGCGGATCGGCCGGCTGCACACGACCCACCAGCTTACCGAGACTTGAGCATCTCATAGTTTCCCACGCCTCAAGGTTATGGAACAAATTAAACTCGTATCTCGAGGTACCACTGTATAATAAAAGGCTAATATGCAAATTGTCCCCTGGACCAGGAGTTCGACCATTAGGCAAACTGGCCAACTGCCCATGTCTCCTCCCTCTGGCAGGCTCACTAGATTCTACCCAAGCATAAATTCATGCACTGAGCCTCTAACACACACACACACACACACACACACACACACACACACACTCACACACACTCTGAGTGGCCAGATTATTATGTGTTCAGAGATCATAATAATCTGGCCAGTGTAAATTTGCAAAGTCCCCTTTTCCAATTAAAGTAACCATTTGGAGGCCTGAACATCAGGGCATGGATATCAGAGAGGGAACATTATTCTTTCTACACAGCATGCCTTTTTTCCTTTTTTTCCTCCTGGGGTAATCCTGCCTAATACTACTAATTTCAATTTAGATGTCACTTCTTCTCTATATTTTATAGTTACATTTTAGTATTGTTCCCACCTCCATGAAGAATCAGTTATATCTCTTCTGTATTTCCTCAAACCTTTGGCCATACTGCAACAGGCACCTCACAGACACCAGGGAAGGTGTTATGGCACAGCCCCCTGAGTTGGAGGGACAGGATTGTCTCTTCCTTGGTTCTTGTCTCTTAGTAATGAATTCAAATGAGTGACAGCAGTGTTGAAATAAAGCCAATTTGTTTAAAAATTAAAGCAAGTAAATTTATGAAAGAAGCAAGGCAAGTAAATTTATTGAAATACGTCTGGCCTTTAAGACACAGATAGGCTCTCTCGGGAGCTAGTCTGCTGGGGGTTCAGGGAGTTATATGCCTTTCTGTCTATAGGTTTCAAAATTCTTCTGCTGAATATCTTGGTATAGATTAACTCTCAAGCTTCCCCTTTTACTCTGTTAATGGCTTTCCTAGAAAGTATGAGAAACACCAGGCTGTTTTATTTTAACAAGCCCTGACTCTGCTGGCTTCTCTGTTTAAACAGTGAGATGAACACTCACTCCCTCCCTCTTCTCCTTCTGCCTTAGCAGTGCTGCAGGGTGATTTGCACTATGTATTCTCTGGCTAGAGAGGGAAGGGACATTAAGATTTGTTTTCTTCTCCCCCTTCTTTAGTGAGGAGAGGTATTTAGCCATTTGCTCTCAAGTGTCCTTGGTTGGGAAAGATAAAGAGCTTGCAATTTACAAGCTGACTGCATGTCTGGCCTTGTTGAATTTTCTTGTCTCATTTTCTCTATTCCTCCTGAATTTCCTACCCTGTAACAAAACTTATAGTTTTTTCACATTGCATTATCCCTATTACTGCATTTGCCTCCATCATGAGGCAATAGTTGTTTTGAGGACAGAATTGATTATTCATATGTGCCTCCTTGTTGCTAAATTCAAACCTGGCATATGCACTGAGTGTTCAGTTCATTTGCTATAACATGTAGTTGCATCCATATTTTAGAATATTCCATTTCAAAGACATGGAATATTCCATTATCTTCCCCTCTTTCCCTATCCTTTTTCCCCTTCTCCTTCCCCCTACTCCCAAACCCCTCAGAGAATAAAAATGCCCTTTTCCACAGAAAAAATGAGTGGTGTTGAGGTCCCATCTTAGATTTTATTCAGCCCAATATTTTGTATTCTCCCTCAAACTCCCTATAATTCAAGTGATAGAAAATCCAGATCTGCACACCTGTGTTGAGTAAGCTGTGGATGTCTTCTCATTGGAAATATTTTATTTAACCATCCAACAACCTTTTGTGATAGGTATGCCCTTTCCCCCATTGTACACAAGGGAAGTGAAACATGGAAGGATAGGAGCTTGCCTGAGACCCTGAGATGCTCATAGGTGGAGAAATGAAGGCTCTGAACTTAGGCCCTGTTCTGGGTCAATACCTCTCCCTCTTATCTATCTTTCCTCAATTTGTACTGTTTTCATATCATCTCTGGTTCAACAGAGGCCCCACTGAGTTATCTTCTGTCATCTTTGTCACTGCATCAGGCAAGTGTGAAGTCCAAGGCAGTTTTCTGTCTTCCTATCCCTGGTTACGCCCTATGACTCCTGAGTCATTGACCCATGTTTCACCATCTTTATCCCAGCGGGGACTTTCAGATACATCGGAATCCTCCCTGTGTCTGCACCTCAGTGCATCAGATCAGGGTTTGTGAGATGCAGGAGAAATTGCAAATGTTAGGGCAGACTTTGCCAGGAGAGACACGCATACAATCCAAGCCGAGGCCTGCTGGATCTCCTCAGAGGAGCCTAGATATGACCCAGAGCGCTCTGTGTACAGAAAATAAGTGTCCAAGAGAGATGCTGGGATTGGGGGAGGAAAGAACAAAAGTAGACAAAGGAGCAAATTTTGCTTTAAGATATAAGGCAGCAAGCTCCTCATGGGGGCTGGAGAGAGAACTGTGCCTTGGGCCTGTCATCAAAGATTTATTCACTTCTAAATTCTAAAACTTCTCCACACTAGGCAGTGTTGAGAAGGTTCTTTTTCTTTTTCAAAATATAAGTAAAAAGTTGTCAGGTTTCTAAAGCTATTTTTTTAATTTAGTCTACTGTCCTTGGACTTCTGTGCAAATGTAGTCCTCATCTACATAGCTTGTTATATTTTCATGGAATTGTGGGCTCTGTTGGGCACCTACCTTTCTCCCACTTGGGGATGTGACCGTACGATATTGCTTACTCCCTCTCTCTCCCACAGCATATTGATACCTCTAAGGATATGGGATCTAACATTTAAATTTGCCTTCAAAATAGCATTAACTGGTGTTTATGGCATAAAAGGGAGAGATTAAATTGTTTTACTTTTTAAAAACATCTGTGTGGAGTGCAGCTAAAGGGATGGGCTGTTTATGAATCAAGACTCTCCTGCGTGAACACAAAATCCTATTTACAAAACTAGGATTAAGGAGAGAACAGAAAATAAAAGTCTATAAATTGGATGCTTACCGATGCAATTTTGAAGTTATTTTCTTTTTGTTGCATGTGTTCATTTTTATGTGCAATCCTCTGCTATGGAGAAATAGGATGCACTGAAGCAGGAGGCAGGGTCCCGATTCTTAGAGGTGGTTGGCCATTAGCGAGTAGTCTACAGCCTGGGTTTAGGGACATGCAGGTTGTTAGTGAGGAGCCAGTTAGGTCCTGTTTGAGCCTTAATTTTCTTACATGGCAAATGCATATGATATGAGGTTGGACCAGATGGGGGTCTGGGATATTTATTGCAACCATCTTTTATTTCCCTGGCCTTTGTCTCTTTTTTAATCCATTCCTGCCTCAAAATAAATACAACCCAGGCAGAATCTATGTACTGATATTAGTGAAGCTCAATCATGTAGAATTTTAATAGGTTTAAAAAACATATCCAACTTTTTATCATGGCCCTTGTGTTACTTATGCTCCTGGCTCAGACCAAGACTACTTTTGCGTGTGAAGCTCAGGTGACCACAAACTAGAGTGGTTGGCTGGATGTGCAGCCTCTCCATCTCACTTGCCCTGAGTCTTGTCATACTGCCTAGGGCGCTGCTGTAGGCAGGGACCACAGGTACTGGGATGAAAAGAATCCAGCCTACTGGGCTGCCCCAGGAAAAGAGAGGCTTTTGTCAAGTTGGATGCTTCCAAGGAACTCGGTCTCATTGAAGGCATAAAATGTGGTCGTTGGAAAGAAAAGGCAGTGTTAACATGAACTTCCGGAGTGGCTACTGGGGATAGCACAGAAGGCAGTGTCGGCCAGAGTTGGAAGGACAAAGCTGTGATCTCAGCCTTCCCGATTACCAAACAGCCGCCCAGCACCTCCAGATTCTTGAGCAAACATACTCTCTCTCCTAATGGCTATACTATATTGGAATCTGATGAGCTCTTTGGAGGAAGGCAGGCCTCATTTTGAACTCAAGCTCTGCCACTGGACATGGGCTTACTCCAGTTTCTTCAGTCACAAGAAGGAAGAAATGCTGACCATGAGGACCAGCTCAGAAGCACAGGCCGTTTATTGCATGCTTACTTGAGGCAAAGATTTGGGGGAGGCAGAAAGTAGATTTCTACTTAATCCATTTCAAAACAAATCTGGGTAGTGGTGGGTACTGTTAACTGCATCTTACAGCTGAGGGAAGTTGAGGTTTATTGAGCTTGAAATGTACATGAAGTGGCACAAGTAAAGGCACGATGGAACCCTCACTTAAATGGGTTTAGAACCTGAGCTCTTGGTTCTTGTGTTCATTTCTTATGACTGCCATGACCAAGAGCCACAAACTCAGTGGCTAAAAAACAACAGAAATGTATCCTTTCTCAGTTCTGGGGGCCAGGAGTCTGAAATCCAGATGTCAGCAGGGCCATGTTCCCTCTGAAACTTGTAGGGGAGAATCCTTCCTGGCCTCTTCTGGCTTCTGGTATTCCCTGACAGACATTGGTGCTTCTTGGCATGTAGAGGCACATGCCAGGCTCTGACCTCCTGGCATAGGTCTCTCCTCTCCCTGTTTCTATGTGCAAATTTCCCCTTCTGATAAGGACACGAGGCATATTGGATTACAACCCTGGAAATCAAACTGGTGACCTTTTGGTGCACTGGACAATGCCCAACCAATTGAGCCACACTGACCAGGGCTTTCTTTTTTTAAAGGGCCCTCCTCATAATAAAAGTTAGTGTTGGCCCAGCAAAGTGTGGATTAGTCCCTGTCCCAGAACAATAAGGACCAATAAATAATCTTGCTTCTACATTTGGAGCCACCAGTGGTACTATGAGTTTAAGATTTGTCTCATAATGATGTGGATACAGGAATGAAGTTGCTGGTGCTGTGTCCTTTGCCACTATGAAGACTATCTCATGGTACCAGGGAGAAGAATGAACACTGGGAAGCTGCTTGAAGAAAAATTCATGATTTTATGATTTTGCTTCTCAGGAGAAAAAGTGAATGGGGCAGAAATATGCATTTTCTTCTCTTTGAATCACTATGAAATGTGCTCCTTTAAGGCGCAACGTAATGCTAGAGATTTCAGTATAGTTACACCAGCATTTTTTTGCCATCAGTTTTGCAAATTATACCATATATATATATATATATATATATATATATATATATGTATATATATATATGCCTAAGTGATTGTCCGATGTTGGATCATTTAACTGGTGGCTATGACATGCACTGACCAGCAGGCATGGAAACATGAAACAAACTAATGAATCTCAGGGGGGAGGGGGAAGAGATTAACCAAAGATGTTATATGCATATTAGAGGCCCGATGCATGGATTCAGGCACTGGTAGGGACCCTCTGCCTGACCTGAGCTTTCTTGCAATCTGGAACTCCTCGGAGGATGTTGGACTTCTGGTTTTGGCCCGATCCCCGCAGGCCAGGCCAAGGGACCCCACCAGTGCATGAATTTGTGCACCTGGCCTCTAGTTATATATATTTGTCTCGTAGAGTGGCGTAACAAATCATCACAAACTTGATGGCTTGAAACAATAAAGTTGTCTAATGGTTCAGAGCCTGAAATCACTGGGCTGAAACCAGGATGTTGGCTTTAAGGCAGAATCCCTTCCTTGCTTCTTCCAGCTCCTGGTGATTGCTGGCATGCCTTAGCTTGTGGCTGTATCACTCTGGTGTCTGCCTTCTTAATCACATGGCCTCATCATTCGTGTGTATCCAGTGTTCCTCAGCCTCCCTTTTATATATGTGATGAGGCATTTAGAGTCCACCCAAATCATCAAGGATAATCCCCCCATCTCAGGAGCCTTAATGTACTCACATTTAAGAAAATCATTTTCTAAATATGATAACATTCACAGGTTCCAGAGACCAGGACCCACTATCTTTGTGACTACCATTCAGTCCACTATACTTTCTTTTACTGGCAACCTGCTCTGTACTTAAGGTATCTCTTGTAAGCAATTTAAAGCTTTATTTTAAAAAGAAAATAAATCTGACAGTCTTTGTCTTTTAAATGGCACATGTAATTAATTCCTTTATATTTAATACAATTGCTGATTTATTTAGGTTTATGCCAACCATGCTAGTTTTTTTCATTTGTCTTACCATTTTTTTTGTCTTGCCTTCTTCTGGATAAATATAATTTTATTAGTCACTGCATTTTTATTTATTTTTTTGGTCTAAATATTGTGTGTACTTTTAAATAGTGAAAACTAGTTTGCATCCAGAATCTTAGCTGCACAGGCACCTGGTAAATGTATCTTTCACTTTCTTACCCTTCTATTTGGAAGTGTGGAAGAAGAATTTGGAAGGTTGAAAGAAGAATTACAGTGTCCAACACACACAGTGAATTAACAATGCTGTGACATGCTTCCCACTTTTCCCGATCATCCTTCCATAACAAGACTCACTCTGTGTCCACATGCTTTCCAGAACAGAACATGCAGCTTGGAGGAGGTGAATGAATGGATATAAGCCTGGGAGTTGAAATGGGCAATAGATAAGCAAGAATATCTTGATACTTTGCCATTAGTATCAGACTCCAGCACTTTACTGTGTGGACTGAGCCGAGGGAATGATTGTATAGCTTTTGTTTCCATTTTGAGGGGCCATCAGAAACTCTAGGAAGGTAATTAATAAATTGGACTAGAGAAAACCGACAAAATTTAAAAGTCTTTTCAATCATAGGTGATTTGGGCAAAAGTACAGGCATCTAATTTGATGGGGACAAACAAACGCTTCTCTTACTGTATTTGATTAGTTCTGCCTCTCTTTTGGATGGGAATATTATCTCCACAATTTGGAATTACACTGAATTTTAATTTGGGGTATCAGGCAGATGAGATGTAATAAAGCAGGGAGGGGCACGATTAGGTCCACGCTCAGTTCTAAGACAGTTTGGCACCAAAACTGCAGCCTGAGTTTGAATGTCTCACGTGCTGGCCACAGCAGCAGAATTGATAATTTTCCTTAAAGTACAATTCAGAATGGGAGTAAGTTTTGGGACAGTTTTTCTACCCAGAGAGCAAACAGGCTTCTGAAACTGCCTAAGGGTCTACACTAAGTGGATCTGCATGGCCCTCGTTAGCCCTATGGTTTCCTGTGCTGAGCTTCAGTTAAACAGCTCTCAGGATGGCACCCAGGGGCAGGATCCCAAAGATGACCTGTGGAACACAGCCTGTCCAGACCCTCTGCATTTGTGGGATTCTCATTGGGGAGATTTTTTCCCAGAATAGCACATCTCTCTTTACCCTCAGTTTGAACACTTCCGGTTTTCCAGAATTTGATGTTTTTGACAAATTCCTATGGGTAATAATGAGTTTTGTGTCCTAAATAGTTGCCAATGTTTCGAAAGAAGTTCTTAAAAGTAGGGAGAGTTTACATAACAGGTTTTGGAACATTGGAGAGAAAGAGTTTTCTCTGCCAAGTTGCATCCCCAGTAAACTAGTCTTACAATCTCTCTGATGAAAAGCATCCTTCATAGAGGAGGCTAGGTGACAGTTTTGTGGACAACATACTAAGAACTGTTGGAGAAGGGATTCACTTCTGAATATAAAGAAAGAGCCTCGCCGAGACCGGCTTGGCTTAGTGGATAGAGCGTCGGCTTGTGGACTGGGGGGTCCTGGGTTCGGTTCCGATTGGGGGCATGTGCCTTGCTTGCGGGCACATCTCCACTGTGGGGTGTGTGGGAGGTGGCTGATCGATGTCTCTCTCTCTCATCGATGTTTCTGACTTTGTCTCTCTCCTTTCCTCTCTGTAAAAAATCAAAAAAAAAAAAAAGAAAGAGCCTCAGGAAGAGGGCTGTCGCTTTTTTTATTTGCATTGCTTGCAGCATGGGTGTAATGGCTGGAGGCACAGCAGCCACTGTGTGAATAGGAGGATGAATGTTACACATCAAGGGAGTGTGAACAGGAGAAGAAAACAAACCCAGGTTCTTGACATCATTTTTGACCAGCTGGAACAGGCCTCACCTATCTGCCTGCAGACTTTGTTTTTATTTCTTAAAAAAAAAAAGTCCCTCTATGATATGTTGAGTTCATTAAATATTTTTAAATTCTTTTCCAGATTCACCTGTTCATGTGGATACTCCCTCAGTGACACAGCCCCCTCCCCCACTTTCCCACATATCCTACTTACACACTGACATGCACATGACCCATTAACAATCCCTGATCCTTAACACCCCAACATAAAAAAAAAATGTTTTAAACTTTTGTGTGTGTCAAAAATATAACTTAATTTATGTAATCCCTTAAAATAATCGGGGGAAGTGTAATGCATTTAATTAAGTAATTTTGTGTAATCCCAAATATGACTGAATATTGGATGTTAGATTTTTTAAAATGTTAGTATGAAATTTGAATCATGCACAAATGGGAAAAAATGCAGTTGAATGCCTATACACTGGTACATAAACTAAACAATTTACATTTTGCGGTATTGTCTTTATCACATAACTCTGACTGTCACCATTTGGGAGCTTTACCCTCTACATGGCACTTCTAATAATTGGGTAGAACCCTGTGTTAGTAAGTGTAAAGAAATTTTTTTGTGAAAGATTAGTGTGTAGCTGTGCCAGTTTCCCTCCACAGATATACAGACCTGCACTTGTCTAGATGTGAGACTGCAGAGTATGTTTCCGCCCCAAATTTGTCCAGAGGCCTTCTAGAGCATTGTTCTCAAGGTGTGGTCTCCTGAGCTGGATCAGCAATGGGAGTTGGTTGGAAATAAGAGGGCTTCTGAGTTAGAGATATTGGGAGTGGGCCCACTCATCTATCTACCTTTAAGTAAGTATTTCTTAGGGGTTCTGAAGTTCATTCAACCAGAATTCTCAAGGAATCAACCACACAGTGCTGGGTGATGGTGATTAAGGGCTTGTATTATGCATTCCAGTCTATAATTTACCTTGGTTGAGATGTAATATATGCAGTGTTTTCTTTCTTTGAAAACACAATCTTGAGGAATAGTTTGTGACCATGATATGAAAACAATGTAATTCTTTTGGGGCCAGTGGATCTGTTGTAGACCGAGTTGTAGACTTGGAATGCTAGAGAGATACTGCCAGATCATCTTAGATGTTGATTACCTTCATTAGTGGAACTGATTTGGCTGTCTACATAAAATGCCAACCAATAGATTGGGCAATTTAGTATTTAAATTGCTCCCTCTACAGTGCTGATGAGCTAGGACAGGTGTGGCCTTCCTCTCAAGATGTGACAATTTCTGGGAATTCTTGCTTGCATATAATTTGTCTTTCTCACTTTTGAGTCTCTATGCAAAAAGGATAAGGAAAATGAACTGTATTCAATTCTAAGATTCAGTAATATTTATATTCCAATTATTCAAATGTTTGGAAACTTTGGTGTTGAAACTTTTATTCAAAATAAGTATATGTATCCCATTGAGCCATCCAAGCCATTCTGACTGTAGAAAGAGTCTTTGGATGGAGAAAATACAGATGAGAGTACAAATATGAGAAGTATTAAGGCATTTCTGAAAGAAATATATGCACAGTTCCTTCAAGTTTTCTCTTGGGAGATAGAAATGTACTTGTTCAATAGGAAATTCCTGAACCTAACTTTGATCTGTAATCTAGATTACTTCATTCAAGAAAGAAGGAGCAGATAGCGGAATGAGATGACTGAGTGGGTCAGGCTTGGTGGGACAAAGCATCTCACTTTGCCTTGGATTGGGGGATTTACCAGGAAGCTAAAACCAGGGAAGTCAAGGGAGAAGCTTGATCTGCATAAAAATGGCTGGTTGCTAATTTTTTTATTTCTCCCTGTTGGGTTTTCCTGTAGACACGAGGTACCCCAGCAGCCAGGATGTCTGATCTTAACTTTTGAGGTATCACTGATAGAAGCACAGGATTCATATTTCTAAGTGGAACTAGCAGAACCTTAGGCTAATGAAATCAATGTCAGAGGCTTGTAAAGGGGAATACTTTTCTCTCTGAAAGGAGAAAACTTGTAGCTTTTACTGTTCATAGATTCTTGATCATGAGAGGAGAAAAAATACTAGAGGCAAAAGGGCATCAGGTGGGCTGCATATCATTGCATATGGCTCTGTTTCTCTTTCAAAAGTACATGCAGACTCTTCTCAGCACCTCCTGTAGAGCTTCTGAGATGCCTTAGGAAAAATGCTTTATTTTGACTTGTAATGTCTAGATTCAAGCTTTTAAGCTCCATCACTTGCTAGCAATAAAACTAGCTCAGTTGACTGAACTAATTTCCTCCCCAGCTTCATTTTCTGTCACCCATCTAACAGCATTGCACACCTAATTAAGTGGGGCAGCAGATATGATGGAGCTTTGCTAATTCTGAAATCACTTACAAGAGTGTGGCTCAGCAAATAATCCAAGAAACACGGTAATCATGGCATTTCAAGCTGTGTAGTGGGACGACTGGGACCTTAGTTGAGATTGTTGAGTATACATTTTGTGGATAGCCACAGAAGCACTTCGGTGGTTGTCATTCTTGATGCATGAAATATCATTATTGATCTATTGCTGTCTTCTTCCCTCCCTCCCTCCCTTTTCCTTCCTTCCTTCCTTCCTTCCTTCCTTCCTTCCTTCCTTCCTTCCTTCCTTCCAACTTATTTTTTGTTTGTTTTAAATACGTTTTTTTTTTAATTGATTTCAGAGAGAGGGAGGTAAAGATGGAAAACATCAATGATGTGAGGGAATCATTGATTGGTTGCCTCCTACATACCCCTTACTGGTGATCGAGCCTACAACCCGGGCATGTGCCCTTACTGAAATCAAACTGTGACCTCTTGATTCATAGGTCAATGCTTATCCAGCCAGGTCCCACCCTTCTTTATGTTTTAACTAGAGGCCCAATGCATGAAATTTGTGCAAGAGTCGGCCTTCCTTTACCCAGCTGCCAGCACCAGCTTCCCTCCAGCTGCAGTAGGCACCCAGGACCTGGGCTTCCCTCACAACCCCAGCTTGGTTCAGAACAGTGGTCAGCAAACTGTGGCTTGGGAGCCAGATGCAGCTCTTTGGCCCCTTGAGTGTGGCTTTTCCACAAAATATCACAGCCTGGGTGAGTCTATTTTGAAGAAGTTTAAGTTTAAAAATTTTGGCTCTCTAAAGAAATTTCAATTATTTTACTGTTGAAATTTGGCTCTGTTGACTAATGAATTTGCTGACCACTGGTCCAGAAGGTTGGTGTAAGTAGCATATTACACTATTATTATTAAAGACTAGAGGCCAGATGCATGAAATTTGTGCCAGGGGCTCAGCCCTCACAGCTCTTGCTTCTTCTGGAAGGTTGTCCAGAAGGACATCCAGAAGATCATCTGGCTGTCCAGTCTAATTAGTATATTACACTTTTATTATTATAGATAATGTAATATAACAATGAGCACTTGTTAACTTATACCTAGTCCAAGAACTCATTACCAATAATTCACATCTATGTCCTTCTTCCCTTAACTCACTCCCTGTTGGTCCCTAGAGATAATCATGATCCTAAGTTTTACAGTCTTCTAGGATTTGCTTGCTTCACCTAATATATTATGATTTATCCAAATAATTTTATTGATATAACTACTGCATAATATTCCATTGTATGGCTTCACTGTAGTTTACTGGTCTGTCTTTTCTGTCAATGGATGTTGGCCTATTTCCAGGTTTTCATAATTATGAACTGAGCTATTTATTATAAGTGTCTTCTATATGACTCTTGGATCACCTGCCAGAAAGTGCTCTTGGGTCGATGCAAGCAGTGGAGCTGCAGGGTCACAATGACCACAAGAGTTCAACTTTATAAAATGGACTTGTTAGCCCAAATGACAGTTCCAGTTAGAATTTAAATCAGCTACCTCAGAGATCCTTTTACTCCCTTTTTAAAACATATTGCCAGTCGAATGGGGTGGGGTATAAAAGGACTCCTCATTGTGACCTCAATTTCTCTCTTCTGGTTACTGTTGAAATTCCGCATCTCTTTATATGTTTACTAGTCTTAATTTTTTTTCCAAAATGCTTATTCTTTTTAGCATTGAGTTGTTTGCCTTTATTTTACTGACTTATTATATATATCAAACTTACTTATATATATTTAACATTTTGTTTACATGTATGCATTCCATATACATATTTATAATATGTATTTTTCACATGCATATGTCTAAGTATTCCTAATATGTGTTTTTAATATTAATCATTTGTTGGTATATGTATTGCAAATATTAATTATAGTTTTACTTCAACTTTGAAGTACTCTCTTTATGAATAGTAGTGTTAATTTTAACATATTGAAAATTTTTTCATTGTTCCTTTTATGGTTAGTCCTCTTCTGTCTTCTTTAAGATACTATTTCTTACATGAAAGGTCAGAAAGATGCCCTCTTTATATTCCTTTTTAAGTGCCTCCTTTTTTCTTTTGACATTTATGTCCTTAATTCATTTGGAATTATTTTGTGTGTAATAATTTGGAATTATTTTGTGTTCCAAATGTTTTTTTGCATTAATAGCTCTTTTTCTGATTTTTGTCCATTACAAAGATCCAAATACTTACTCCATTTTTCACTATCCTTCTGTCCTGTTGCGGGTTTTGGCTTCTCAGTCCTGTGGTGTCTGGGGATTTGGTGTAGTGAGTGCTGTGCTGTGGGGGGTTTGTCGTTCCTAATTCCTAGTATTCATGCAAGACCTGATCCCTGGAGCCCATGTTTCTCTCAAAACCTGGCCATGGAGGATTTAAAATATAACAATTCCCATATCAAACTCCAAAATTTTAGTTTTAATTAGTCTGGGTAGAGCCTGGGCATGAGTATTTTGTAAAGCCCCTAGGAGATTCTAATGGAAAAGCAGGTCCAGAGAGCTGTTTCAGAATTTGTGCCCAGAGGTGATTTCTAGCATCATGTAGACTGCAAACTAACCCACAGGATGGTTGTAAAACTAACCCACAGGATGGTTGTAAAACTAACTCTCCCCCCAATAACCAGTGAACAAGGGCATGCTCACTGCAAAGGAAACAAAAAGTAGAGAAAAAAATTGAGAGTAAAAAGTAAGTCATGATTGCATAACTCATTTTTTATATTATTGCAAGCTTTATCATAGAATGTATATTTATGTAGCTGGCTCACCTTAAAAATAACTACATGAACATTTTTCTATAATATTTGTTTTTCTGGATCACTTTTAATACTGTTTAATCACTTTGATACTAATCCTATATAATAAAAGCCTGATATGTAAGTATTTAGTTGTCCAGTCAGCCATTCAACCAATCAAAGCATAATATGCTAATTATATGTTGAGGCCACTCAACTACTTGCTATGATGTGCACTGACCACCAGGGGAAGATGCTCCTACCAGTAGGTTAGCTTGCTGCTGGAGATGGTGATCAGGACTGAGTGAGATGAGCCAGATACACCCTGGAGCCCTCTCATGACCCCTCCCCTTCTGGCCAACCTCCTGTATCCCTTCTGGGTCCCAATCTTACACCAGTGGGGTCCCTCAGCCTGACCTGCACCCTTCTGTAATCCTGCCTGAGGGACCTCCACCTTCCTGCCCCTACACCCCCAGGGGCACAAATTTCATGCACTGGACCTCTAGGCTTATTATAATGACTAGAGGCCCAGTGCGTGAAATTTGTGCACGGCGCGGGGAGCGGGGGGGAGGCAGGGGTGTCCTTCAGCCCAGCCTGCTTCCTCTCACAATTTAGGACTGCTGGCTTCCAACTGCTCACCTGCCTGCCTTCCTGATTGCCCCTAACTGCTTATGCTTGCCAGCCTGATCACCCCTAACCACTCACCTGCCAGCCTGATTGATGCCTAACTGTTACCCTGCCAGCTTGTTTGCCCCTAACGGCCCTCCACTGTGGGCCTGGTGATCCCTAGCTGCCCTCCCCTGCAGGCCTGGGTCCCCCCCGCCCAAATGCCCTTCCCTGCAGGCTTGATCACCCCCAACTGCCTTCCCTTGCAGGCCTGTTCCCTCCCAACTGCCCTCCCCTGCTGGCCTGATCGTTTACAACTGCCCTTCTTTTCAGGCCTGGTCGCTGCCAACTGTCCTCCCCTGCTGGCCATCTTCTGTCCACATGGGGGCAGGATCTTTTGACCACATGGGGGCAGTCATCATGTGTGTTGGAGTGATGGTCAATCTGCATATACTCTTTTATTAGATAGGATATAGGCCTGGTGCTTGGGTGGGGGCCAGCTGGTTTGCCTTGAAGGGTGTCCTGGATCAGGGTAGGTGTTCCCTTGGGCTATGGGGTGGCCTGGGCAAGGAGCCTATGGTGGTTTGCAGGCTGGCTATGCCCCCTGTAACCCAAGCTCAGGCCCTGGTATCTGGGATTTATCTTCTACAATTAAAACTTTGTAGCCTGGAGTGGAGCCAAGCCTTCTGCTCACAAAGCCATTGAAACTTTGTTGCCTTAAAAGGAAGCCTGGGCCAGCCAGGGTGTGTGGAAAGCATGGCTTCCTCCATTTCCAGGGACAACCCAAGTCTCCCTCCTGCTCTCTCTTGTGGCCCTAGCCATCTTGGTTGGGTTAATTTGTATACTCGCTCTGATTGGCTGGTGAGTGTGGTGGGTGGGTGTGGCTTGTGGGTGTAGTAGAGGTATGGTCAATTTGCATATTACTTTTTTCTTAGATAGGATGTATTATCCATACATACACTTAAGTAGTAAAAATCTTATTTCATCCTGGTGAAGGGTTTATAATTTTATTGTGATTGTAATTACTAATTTGGAGTGAATAAGAAATCGCATCATAGGCATTATAATTTAGAATTTAATAGTATTGAATCAGAATCAGTAAGATTTGGGATCAAATCCTAGCTTTGCGACTTATCAGTTATATGACATTAAGAAAATTATTCTGTTCTGTGCTTCCTTTGGGTACTCTTTAAAATGTAATATTATTCCTTCCCACATAGAATTGTTTATAAAATTAAATGAGATTAATCTGGATTGCTTAACATAGTGCTGAGCACATAGCAAATGCCACATTGATGTCTCTGTGCACACAATGTCTGGGGAATAGCAAGTCAGCCCAGCCAGCTTGGGACTAGGGTGACTGCCTGACCCAGTTTCTCTGGTAGTAAATGCTCACTGGGAGGATGACAGTCACCAAGGTAGACTCCTCCATTGCCCAGCTCAGTCGCTAGATGCAGAACTGTGCTGTTTATTTAAAGGAGAAGGTAAAAATCCTGCCAATTTCTCTAACAAGGGATGCTGTTAGCTGGCTGCTGACTCAGAGTTAGAATAATTGCTCCCTGGGATTCCCCATTCTTTTCCTGAATAGGTCCCTACAGTTGAGAGATGAATGCAATTTCTCAGCTATGGAACCAGATATGTACTCAGCTGGGGATCCGCCAGTTTGGATCTTCATGTCCTCTTAGAATCCACAGGGCAGTAAATCACAAAGTAATAGCAAGCAAAACAAAGAGTCAGCAGGTGCAGATTTCCCAAGTGGAAGGGAAGGCAGTGAAGAAAGTGTAGCTCTGGGTTGGCTTGTCTGCACTGGCTGACACTGGCTGCTCTTCTTGAGGAGACCACCTGTGGGTGAGACACTAGGCACATGCTCTAGAAGCAAGCCTCTCCAGCCCAGGGCTTGGGCTTCTCACCTAACTGCTATGTCCCCAGGAATTGAGATCAGTACCTAGTGTACGTAGAGTAGGTGCTCCAGTCATTTGCTGATTGATTGCTCTTCCACTGCATTTTATAACACCCTTGGAGCGGGGAAGAGAAAGGAAGTGCTTTTCTGAAGCTGATATGGACAGTTCCAAGGACCTGGTGGAGAGGAAGCATAGGGGAAAGCACCAGTGTCCTCTGAGCTCCTGAAACGGGGTGGGGAGGGAGGGGATTGTGGTGGAGGGCTGGCAGCCTGCGCACAGCCTGGTGGACAGAGTAGGCTTTGGAAAGGCATATGGGAATTTTCTGCTTAATTTTTCTATAAACCTAGAGCTGCATTAAAAATAAGTTTAGAATACAATTTTTAAAAGTTGAAATGGATGTGACGGTTCTATTCTTTGTCAGAGCTCAGGCCCAGGTTCTGGGCTCAATCCCCAGTGTGGGCTGTGCAGGAGGCAGCTGATCGATGATTCTTTCTCATCATTGATGTTTATATCCCTCTCCATCTCTCTTCCTCTCTGAAATCAATAAAAATATATTTAAAAAATAAAAAGTTGAAATATGGTAATGAACCTGAAACCAGAAATAGGAAGATGGCAGACCCAAGAGTAGGGCAAGGTACTGAGAAGTCAACTTCTGAATTTCTGACTATGACCTCAGAAAAGAACAATAAAAATGATTTAATGAGACAAATGTGGGTACATAGCACACTTTCCAGTGAGTTAGGTTTTAACAAATGTATGACAAAGTTGGACGGGGGGCAGAAGTTGACCACTGCAAAACAGTGATGGAGACAATAGTGCTCTCAGCTTAAAGTGCAGCCTGAGTGGAGATTTGCAAAATGTGTTAGAGCCCGTAGAAGAGTCTTTTGCACCTTTGCTTTAACCTTCTGTCATGTGCATAGGCAGAATGTGAGAAGAGCAGTTTAGTTGCTTGGATTTGACCAGTGGTTCACAAACTGTGGTCCCTGGACCAGTAGCGTCAGCATCACCTGGGAAGTTTAGAAATGCTAGTATGAGCCCCCAGCCTGGACCTACTGAATTACACTCTGGGCTAGGGCCCAGCCTTGTGTGCTTGGATAAGCTTCCAGGAAATTCGGATGATCACTAAAGCTTGGGACTCACCAGGTTAGAACATTAATCTTCCATCCTTTTATGAAAATCACCCGTGAAGCTTGTGGAGGACAAAATAAAAATGCCTAAGCTTTCTTACAATGGATTACAATGGATTCCTGGCCAAGGATACAGGTTAAAGCTGCTTGTCGAATCTGGTGTACAGGCCAACCAAATTCCAGTTCAAGTACCAGCAGTGGGAGCATCTCCAGACAGCATCCTGGCCCTACTTGCTAAGTCAGAATCTGCATTGTTAACAGGATGAATGGGTTTGAAAAGCATTTGTAAAGATAAGTTATAGGAAAGAAATCAGAATCTGCAACCTGCCCCATTTTCTCTTTATTAGTCAATGTCCTAACTTCTTTTAAAGTTAGTAGAAGTATGGGGCAGGAAAAGGTGGAATGAACATATTGGCCTATGATTAATGAAAGATGGTGAAGGTTCAGGGTCAAAGAAAGGCAGATGACAGGCAGGTCAAATGAGTGAGAGAAATGGGTGTTCTCTGAGACTTACGTGCTTGAGTTGCCCACACCTCCTTGGGCAGTACTCACATTATTGCTCCTTGGCCAAATAAAATAGACTACTAGAAAAATGACCACGTCCATATCCACCTAATGCACCGCAGTCAGCAAAGTCCTGGATCTCTGGTAGAGGTCTCCAGGGCCTGTCACTCCTAAATGTTGGCTGAGGATTGATTGGTAAGGTAGACTTAACACTACCCGTGTGTTTGGAAGGGTAGAGAATATATATAATTATGAGGATCTAAACAAACATTCAAGAGAAGGCACACTAAAGTAAATTTACAATGGGATAATTTAATAGAGGAAACATCTCGAATAAGAAATAATACAGCAGCAGCAACTGGTTCCAGGATTGAGGGATTTTTAGTCCATTGGAGCCTAATTGCATTTATTTGTGTAAAACAGTGGCCAAAAGCCCTACTGGATACCTTAGGCAGAGTTCATCATGTTGACAGCAAATCGGTGATTCTTTTTCCCTGCTTATACCCCAGCCATTACCTCCAACACAGTTTTAGATTTTTTGTGTTCAGATTTGAATACATTTTGATTATGAAATGAACAAGTTCATCTGAGTGGCCTGATTAATGAAAAGACCTGCATCTGTTGCTCTGTCTCCATTGTAAAGATGAACAGATCACAATCCCAGGGATGCAGGGACTGCCCAGAATCACACAGCTGGGCAGTGCTGCAGCTCAGGGTTCTAACCTGGGTGTTCTAGTTCTGAATCTGTGCTTTCCTGATATGCCCCCTCCATGTGCCTCTCATCCTCCTTCAGGTGAAAGGGGTTCTGATCTAGGAGATCTAGCTACCTGCATCAAGCTCCCACTTTGCTTCCTAAGGTGGTGGTTCATCTTTTGATAGTAGCAGCTCTCTCCTTTACTGCCCAAGCTGAGTGTCAAGTGTTCAGTCTCATCTCTTCTCTTGATTATCTTAGTCTTGTCTGTTCTTTAAGACCCAGCTACAAACCCCTGTGTCATAGAGCTTGCTACATCCACTGACTCAGCCCTCCTTTCAGTCTAGAGCTCTTTAACTTTATATCCATCTATTCTTCCTTTCACTGATTCTTTTACAAATATTTATGGAATTACTACTCCTTGTTGGGCACTGTTCTAAGTGCTGGGAAACTGCAGTGAGCAAAACAGAGACGGTCCTATCTTCCAGGTGTTACTGCAGAAGAGACTGACAAAATAAATAAATGTATCAAGAAAGATAGAGCAGATAATGAATTCACTCTGATGTGGCATGGCTGGCTGCCCTGTTTGGTAGGGTCCTAAAAGACCTCCATCATGATGATGGATAAGAAGAAACGAGAAATAAGTGAGGAAGTAGAATCATGCAGACATTTTGGGCAAAGAGTGCCAAACAAGAGAAGAGAGGTGGGAGGTGCTTGGTGTATTTGAGGAAGAGCAAGGGAACCTGTGTGACTAGAGGGGTAGACATTCCTTGCTTTCTAATGACAGCACATTCTACTAGATCTGCCCAGTGGTTACTCGCATACTTTAATTCAACTATTGCATGGTGATGGGGGTTGTGGAAAATGTTAGAACTGCCTTTTGAAGATTAAATTGATTTTTACAAAATATACATTGAAATACATATTTTTATATCTAAAGTTTATAATATGTATAAAAGTACAATGTATATAAATATACAATGTATATAAATATCTTCCCTGGCCAGTGTGCTCAATGGTTGAGCATTGACCTATGAACTAGGAGGTGACGGTTTGATTCCTGGTCAGGGCACATGCCTGGGTTGCACAGTGTGGGATGTGCAGTATTCTCTTTCATCATTGATATTCTATCTCTCTCTCCCTCTCTGAAATCAATAAAAATATTAAAAAAATAACAGTGTCTTGCACATGGTGATGTAGAAGCTTTAGCTTTTATTCTTGTGGTGATTGTGATCACTCTTAACCTCAGTTCTACCCTGAGGATCCAGCCTCAGAGCAAAGGTATTTGGTAGCCCACTCTTTCCAAATGTAAATGGAATTGCTTTTGGTCTTTCCCCACACTCTTGGTTAGACATTTGAATAATTGGGACAGGCTCTTATGCAACTTCTTTGTGGGAAAAAATGTTTCTACTAAATGGCTAGAGACAGGCTGGCTTGCTCATGTTCTATGTTACAGATTCTCCTTTAGTGTCTGCCATGGAGCACTACACACTTAATTTCTTTTTAAGACAAAATGTAATAAGCTGATGCTGTTGGTGGTGGGGTAAGAATAGCTAACATGTATGGTAAGTTAGACCTATCGATCCTCTCAGACCTCTGAGACAGGTTGTAATATTAACTCATTTTCCAGGTGAGGAAATGCAGGGTTCACATGATTTATGTGACATTCCCAAGGACAGCTGGCAGGGGATGGGGCCAGGTTTTATAGTAAGTTGTTTGTCCCCCAACTTAAAAATGTGACTAGTCCAAGTTCATTTTTGTGTTGCTTTGCATCCTGCCACCCTCTTTCCCCCTGCATGATCTATCATTGGAGATGTGATTAAGTGAAAGGGAAAACTGAGAGGAATTTTTGTTTTTCTCAGTAAGCTGTTGAAACGAGTTTCCTAGGTTTGCACACACATGACTTGGGCCCAGGGAGCTGAGAGGCAGCAGGAAGAGGTCAGAGGATGCCAAGGGGGAGTTAGGCGTGGGTTTTGTTAGTTACAGTAGGAAATTAGTCAGTGAGACGCACAAGGGATCATTTAAATACATTTTGGATTTGGGGAGTCCATCCCTGAATGCTAAGGAACAATATCATTCTGCAAATAGATAGTATTTTGTGCTTCTGTTCCCCAAGTTATTATTAGTTAACTCATGAGGGTATTCTTAGTCTTGCCATCAACAACATAGCCACATACTCTGTTTGCAAATGTAGACAAATGCTTTGTTAGAGTTATCTTTACTCACTTATGTCCTCTAAGTTTGGCAGAGAGATTTATCTTTTCACTATTGTTTCCAGCTTGCTGTTTATTGAAATTAGTATTTCTTCCTATACTTTCCCATTTCCCCCTGGCATTTTTGCTATATATATATTTTTTTTCTTTTAATTGATTTTTTTACAGAGAGGAAGGGAGAGGGATAGAGAGTTAGAGACATTGATCAGCTGCCTCCTGCACACCCCCTACTGGGGATGTGCCCACAACCAAGGTACACGCCTTTGACTGAAATTGAACCTGGGACCTTTCAGTCTGCAGGCCAACGTTCTATCCACTGAGCCAAACCCAGTTTTAGCAATTTTTGCTATATTTTTTGATAGGTAACTTGCTGAGTAAATGTCCGAGGGTTGTCAGGCTTCAACTTCAGTGATGAAAAAACAAAATGTGTGGGCGTTGTAGCATTTCTTTCCTTGAAGTCTGGCTGCAGCTGTGAGCTCAGGCTTGTGGCTTTAACTACTGTGGGCTCCATTGTTCCCGGACTTCAGATTTTATGAAATGAACTTTAACTTGAAGGGAGAAAACAATGAAAGATACTTATTGCAGAAAATAAAAAAGTTAACCAAAGTATTTTATTGATACATTCTTGGACAATATCACAGAATTGAAAGAGAATGGAAAGAGGGAATTTCTCAGCAAGGGTGTGTTTCCACTAAATTGGCACATAAGCAGCAAGATTAACGAAAGTACTTCTTACAAACAGTAAAAAAACATACATGCTTATTTTTTAAAGTCCTTATCACACTGGTCAGTCATAGGGGGGCATGAACAAAACCTCAAGACGTGAAAAATCCATGTTCTTTTCTTCAAAGAGCTTGATCATTATTAAAATTATTGCAAAATATCCATATACCCTAAATAAAATAACAGAAGAGAACACAAATACAAATATTGAACATATTATTAACATGTACTGTAAAATACATTACCGGCATGCATTCCGAACATCAAGACCTCTATTCAGTTCAGCCTGTACCTTCCTTTCGTGTGACCTATCGATAGATAGGTGGGACCGACTATATCAGCACAGTTATTGGTCTTTAAGTTTCTTTTTGTCTTAAAAAAAAATAACATGATTTGCAATGATACTATAATCATAATTATACAGTCGTGTGTGTATGCGGTTTAAATATAGATTTTAGTCCGCCGAGATCTTTTTAAAATTTTGTTTTAAAATTTCCCCAAATATTTTGCTGTCTGAGAGAATAGGGCTCTATGAAAACAGGGCATTCGAAAACAAACAGTGAACTGAGGTACAACATCGGATGGCAAAGTGCAAAAGTCCTCACAAACTGTACAGAAAATTTCAAAACCTTGCAACCTGGAAGTACATACGTAGAAAGACAGGTCAGCCCCAAAAACAGTCACTGAGGCTCTCAGTGGTTCATCCTAGAGAGCCCGGTGGGACTTGAGTTTCAACACTCCCTTCCATAGGGAAGGTCCAAAACTGCAGCCAAGTTGGCAGTGCTGATGCCAGTGACTTATTAAGCCAAGATAAAGTAGGAATATTTCATAAAGCAGCTGTGTAGGACACTTGGATCCTCTAACATTGGTCTTCCGGCTGAGGATGCTCCTCCAGTGATGGACAGCGGGCAGGACCAAAAAAGTCCTATGCCAGGTTGGATGACGAAATAACTGAGGGTCTTCCTCTTCTGTGGTTCCAAGGAATGGAACAGCTTAGATAACCAGGTTATTATAACTGACATACTTCTTTTTTGCAGCAGGGCCTGAAAGAAAAAGGGGGAAAAGTTAGTGGTGCCATGATCCTATCTTTGCAAAGGTAGAAGCAGAATTATATCTGTGATGACTTAGGTGCAAAGTAAAAATGCGAACGATGCACCATTAAGGAACACGCAAATCACTTCGGACTCCTGTGACTATTTCTTCTCTGTTCTGAGATGTCTGCAGCCTTCTTCTTTATTCTTTGTAACATGAATAAGATGATCTAATTAGCCAGCCCCGAGCTTATCAGTAAAAGGCCCACCCATGTTGCACTGTATTTTGTTGTATCTTCTCCCAGACCTTTTCATAATAAAAGTCCTTTGCCTGGGAAAGATTTGTCCTGCATCTCTGGAATTTACCTGGGTTGACCAAAGATGAGGTCAATCAAAGTGCCTTTTCCACCTCTGATTCAAATTGCTATAGATTGACTTTTGTAGTGTTATTATAATAAGTTGTAAATGGTAATTTGCAGGCCTATTTTCATCATGGTTTGAAGCTACTTCAATCTTATACGAGTCTCAACACAGCCTACATCCTCCCACCCCCATTAAATGCAGAATAAATTATTTTTCTATTTGGTATGGTGATTTCACCTTCACTCAATCAGTTCATTCAATCATTTATTCCATAGAGTCATGCCAATTGCCTACCACCTGCCAGACAGGAGGCTGGGCACTGATGAGCAGCTGCTGAGCAAATCAGATGCTTTCCTGCCCGTATGCTGAAAACAGACACCAAGACCCAGGTATGACTCTGCTTTTTGTCCTGGTTCTCAGTACCCAGTGAAATAGTCGCTGTGATGTGATATGCTCTTTACTCATGAAATCTTAGCAGTTTTGCATCCACTGTTGTTGGACACAAGATAAGTTCATGTACCATTTACAGATGATTTATTTTACTTACTGTTCTTACATTCTAAATAGTGCTGTTCATTTAACATACACAAGTAGCAATAATTCTTCCATAACTCTTAAGTAAGGATCTATCTATAAATATGGAGGAACAGAGAAGGAACAAGAACACACTAAGGAGAGGGTTTGTATCTAAACTTTGAGTGATGCAGACGGTGTGTTACAAATGCAATATAGCATATCTACACTCTACACACACAAAAAAATACTCTGATTTTCTGGATTCAAAATTTGGGCACTCTTGAGAAATACTGACTTCTGAAGACTCGTTTCTCTAATCAATCATGTTGTATTAATCAGCTGACGTTAAAGGAAAAATAGAATTACATGAAAGGCAGGGTTCCACGGGAAATCTGGTCATGAGACTGGTCATGATGCATCCTCCCTCATTGAACACAGGGCTTCAATTATCCTGAGTCTTTTACAAAGGTTCCCTGTGCTATCACATCCTTCCTTGTCTTCAACAACATGCTTGGTTTGAGTATAAGGAGAAAAATTTTCTGAAGATGTATTTTTTTCTTTTACTCTGAAGCCTCTTTGTAGTGTCATAGCTAGAACACCCCCATGGAAAAAGGCAACAAATAGTCCTTGTGTGCCTTGTCAAATGCCAAGGTGTGAGTTATCCTCAGGACAAAGGTTGGGGTGGGGGCGGGGGGAAACACACCAACCCAGAAGCTTAAACTGAGCTAAATATCAGACCGCCTCTGTGTGTGACTAAACAAGATTGTTTTCTAGATGAGCATAACTGTAGAGCAAAAAAAGCCAAGCTTCTGAAATTCCTCAAACAGGTGACTTTAAATACTCAGGAGGAGTAAATGTTGCCCTTGCATTGTAAAGCTGAGCACTGGTTTGTATTAAACTATAATCAAGATGAAGTTATATTTTAACAAGTTAGAAATGATAATGATAAAGGAAATTCACCAATGCCTGCCATGGATCATTTGTTCTCTAGGAGCCTCGAGGTGAATGCTGTTTATAATCCCCAATGTACAGTCAAGGGGTCTGGCTTCACAGACCCAGGTTCTGATTCAGCTCTGTCAGTTACCTGAGGTGGGACCTAGACCAGTTCAATGACACTGAACTTCTCGGGGCCTTTGTAAAAGGAGTAGAATAATTGTCAACCTGTGGGCTATGAGTTGTATGAATGTATGAAATACCCATTTCTTACCTGGTAACATAGTGCATAAGTGTATTTTTAAATTATAAAGTTCTAGGCAAATGATTACCCTCGGTGCATGCTGCCCTCTCTGAAGAGCTTAGGGGCACTGTGGCAAAATAGTACTGATGGTGTGCAGGTCCTCAGATGGCGATTTTGTACTTTTCAGATCAATGTCCAATGTATTACAGTGTTTATTTTTAAACTATTATGGCCTTATGAGGAAATAAGTACTTCTATGGTATCCAATAATTCCATTTATTTGAATAGCAAGGCAGTTTATGGTCTAGAAAAGAAAATGTTTCCCTCAAAATAGTTTTACAATAAAACACTTGTGAAATAGACTTTTTTATTTTGAGATAGCTACTGGTAGAATTTTTTTTCTTATGAAGTTATAAATTTTAAGGAATAGGTATGGTTCCTACTGAATTTTACATTATCTACATCAGTAGTTCTCAAAGCAACATCTCTTGACGTGATGTTTACGATGAGGCAGGGTGTGGACCTTAGCTTTTGAATGAGTGATGAACCTTTGCTACTCAAGAAAGGTCAGATATTCCAATTTATTCTTCATGTTGGCCAAAATCAAACTCGATTGGACATTAACTTCAGTGAACTAGTTGTGTTCTCTTTAATATTTTTCTGAGCCTTTTTGTCTCAAAAAATTTATTTCTCAAAGTGTGGTCTGTAAAACTTTTATAATCCAGTTGATCAGAAATAAAGAAAAAAAATAGAAAAGAGGGAAAGTCTCAGGGATAAGAAACATTGAATTATGGGAAACACTGAAGAAGTCAAATTAAATAGGACTTTCCTGCACCACATATTCAATATCTTTACTTTTAAACCTGGGAGGGAAGGGGAAGGATCCCTCAGTCTAGCCTGTGCCCTCTGGCAGTCAGGAGCCCTTACGGCAGTGGTTCTCAACCTTCCTACTGCCGAGACCATTTAACACAGTTCCTCATGTTGTAGTGACCACCAACCAGAAAATTATTTTTGTTGCTACTTCATAACTGTCATCTTGCTACTGTTAATGAATCATAATGTAAATATCTGATATGCAGGATATCTTAGGCGACCCCTGTGAAAGGGTCATTCGACCCCCAAAGGGGTCACGACCCACAGGTTGAGAACCGCTGCCTTAGGGGATGTCCGACTGACAGCTGCCTAAGTTGTCAGTGGGACATCCTTAGTGCTGCCTTGGAGGCCAGAAAGGATTTCACCACTACTGCTGCGCTTGCCAAACTTGAGTCTGGCTTCTGGCTGAGCAGCGCTCCCCTGTGGGAGTGCACTGACCACCAGGGAACAGCTCCTGCATTGAACTTCTGCCCCCAGTGGTCAGTGTTTGTCAGAGCAACTGGTCATTTTACAATTCGGTTGATTTGCATGTTAGCCTTTTATTATATAGGATCATAAGGCATTCTATAGTTCATTGACATTATTCCAGGTGTGCTCCTGAGCTCTTTTAAAAAAAATTAAATGTGTATGTATAGCTGTATGCATGCATAAGTGTGTATATAAAGTGATTCAAACAGCTACAAAAGGTGAAAACAATAGTTTATCACAGTCCAGAATATAACACATGTTGTATTGACATCTGTGCTTTGGGTGCCCTTCTGCCATCCTGAGAAAATAAAACCTGGTGGTAATGCTTCCTGCTTCCCCACCCCCACTTCCTTCCCTCCTCCACCCACCAAAGCTATTATTCTGATGTTGGTTTGCATCATTCCCAAGGTGGTTTCATACTCATACTGCATGTGTGGGTGCCCATAATCTATAGATAGTGTTGCTTGTAGATAGTACTGATGGTGTGCAGGTCCTCAGATGGCGATTTTGTACTTTTCAGATCAATGTCCAATATATTACAGTATTTATTTTTAAACTATTATGGCCTTATGAGTAAATAAGTACTTCTATGGTATCCAATAATTATTGCATCCAGATAAGAAGTGTTGTTTTTTTTGCATATTAGGCTTTTATTAATAGGATGTATGCAATTCTTTTCTTATGTACAAGACTTCATTTATTTTTTGCTATAGTATTTTTTTTATTGTTTAAAGTATTACAAATAGTAGTACATATGTCTTCATTTTTTCCCTTCTATTGACCTCCCCCTGGCCTTCCCTCCTCCAGTACATGCCCTCACCTGGCCCACCCCCCAGTGTCTTGTATCCATTGGTTATGCTTATATACATGCCTATAAGTTTTTTGGTTGATCTCTTACAGCACCCCCCCACCCCCCAAACCCTCAACCTCCCCTGCCTTCACGCTATAGTATGACAGTCTGTTCATTGTTTCTGTATCTGTTTTTGTTTTTGTTTTTTCCCCTGATTCTTTTCTTTAAAAACATCTTGCCTCTGCAGGCTAGAATAAACCTAGAACAAAAAAAATGTTTGAGTCCCAATTTCAATGTCCAATAGTTCTGAGTCCCAGTTTCAATGTCAAACAGTTTCTTATGTGTACATGTCAGCAATGGTATCTGGATGGTGGGCAAATAGTGGCAATGTAGGTCCAATCCTTTCCAGTTTGGTAGAAGTGTTTTGAAATTTGCATATGGCATCTCGGATTTTTCCATTTCATTTATTTCTTTTTCTGGGAATTACTCTTATTCTTTTATTTGGGGCATATTTCTTTGTCACCTCATTTTATGTGCCGTCTTGTGTTTATCACTGTGTAATATCTAGATTTGCTATGACTCTCAAACTTGTTATGGTGGTTTTATGTCGGAGTTTTCTTGCGGGGGGGAGGGGCCTCAGTAGTGCAATCTTTCTGATCACCTGAGCTGAGGGCTCCCATAATGTTTCCTGTGTAGGTTATGGTTCCCTCCTGTTGTAGTTCAGTCTTGAGTACTGTTGGCCTATTTACAGATGGGGTTAACATTAAGACTGACTATAAGGGTAGACCTTGATGAGAGTGTATGAGCCACTTTGTGGAAGCTGACCCCTGAGGTGGAGTTGTTTCCAGCAGGGTCTGGTCCCTGCTGGGATGCCCCTTTGGGTGTGCCACTTGTGTGGTGAGCTGGATCATGCTCTGGTGTGGTCTGAAGCCCCCCATTGGTTGTGCTGGTTCCAAGTCCACTTGGGTGAGGTTCCGGTGCAGATTGATTTCAGACATTCCCTGAAACCAACCTTGGGCTACCTGTCTAGAGCTATCACACAATTTGCTATTTGTGGCCACTTCTACTGGGCCTGGTGTGCATGGAAGGTGCCAAGCTGTATACAAGGATCAGTTTCCTCCAGTTCTGAACCAGGGAAGATCAGTAAAAGTTCCAAGGCACCCTGAAGTCCACCTGCTCCTGTTGGCCACACTGCTACTCCCTGAGGTCATCTGGTCTTCCTTGTGAGCCCCCTGTAGAGAGTCTGTAGAATGGGCTCAAGCTGGTCACATCCACAGGCATGAGCTCAATAGAGCATGTGGCTGGGATCAAGGAGATGAGGCTAGTGGGTCTTGTACTTGGGGGACAGCATGGTCTGGCACTGAGTGGGGTGAAAGTAGTTCCTATTCCAGAGCCATACCAATCAGTCTATGCCAGAGTCTCTGACCCTAGCTCCCCTGGAAGGAGCACAGTGAAGGTTCAGGTTGAGTGAAACCAACCTCTGAAAGCTCAGTAGGGACTTAGGATGATAGATCACAACTGTTTCCTATTGGGGGTGAGTCAGCCAAGCCTAAGGTGGGGCACTATATATCCTTTCTCATGTGCTTCAACTACACAACCGAGCACCTGTCTCCATCCCACACACAAGCCTCCTGGGAAGATGTGCTCTCCTACTCTGATCTCCCTGCGGGACTGAGCTCAGCAGGGTGGGACCACTAGTTGTCAGAAGAACCAGTCAAATTAGTCTCCAGTTATATGGTATGGATCGGGCTGAGCTTGCAGGGCAGGAAAGAATGCCCACCCCGCCCTAACACACACACATGCAACTATAATAGTACAGCCCAGTGCTAATTTGAGTCCAGGACAAGAACCTCCCTGGGAGATGCACTCCAAGGGTCTCAGTTCGGTGCAGCAATCCTGTTTCCTTGTGGGGCTGAGCCCAGCAGGGTGGGGCCACCAGTAGTGGGAAGGACAGGCTGTGCATGCAAGGTGGGGAGGAATGGCTTCGGTTCCAAAACCACACGGCTCAATTCTGAGTTTCCACCAAGCACTTCTCCAGAAAAAGTGTGTTGCACAGGTCCTGTTGGGTGCAAGGTGGTGTCCCCAGTAATTGTAGGACTGAGTAGTGTACTCCCCAGGCTGGTATTGTAACAATAGTTGTGCTGGACCCTGGGAAGATGGTGACTGGGTCTCTAGCAGCCTCTCTTCTTTCTCAAGCAGACTGAATCCCTACTGAGTTTCACTGTCATATGCTATCAGGCTCCTCTTCCTGGTTCTGGTGCTCTGGGTTGGGGATCCCAGTGTGGGATTGAGACATTAAGCTCTTGCGAAGGAGGACATCTAACCCTCCACCTTCTCCGCAGATGCATGGAATAGAGGATGGGATGGCGGGGGAGGCAGCCCTTTCCCTGCCTCCATCTTTCTTATCAGACTGGTCTATAAATCCTTGGTTATAATATTTATGCTCAACTAGCATTCAGTTGGTTATTCAGGTTGACTGTCCTATAATTTAGCTATAAATATGGTTTGATACCAGGAGCAGGTGAATGTAGCTTCTACTTACTCTAAAGTCATCTTGGACTCTTCCCATTTCTTAGTTCTTGATCCTGCCTATTACTTAAGTCATTTGTAACGCAGACAAACCTTGGAATATTGGTTTATTGCCTGATGAAACTTGGCCTAAACTGATCTTCCTAGGAACCCATTCTAAGAGGTGTCAGTGCTGCTCTTTCCCCACTACAGCTTTCCTGTCAAGCACAGTTCAGAGTTGTTGTAGCCATAATTATTTTTACTGAAAGGGATACTTCATATTACAGTTTGCAGTTAGTAAAACGAAGGGAAATACTTTTATTCATTCTGTAATCAATGACCTGTTTCCTGCTGGTTGGTTTCATCAGTAAATGGTCCTTAGCTTATCACTTAATGGCAAAAGAGTAGTTGTTACTCTCAACTATTAGTTCTTATTCAGGATTTCAAATAAGCCAGAAAAATCCTTGTATTTTTTTAAAGATACTTCATTTTGTAATGATTTCTCCTAAATCATTTTAAAATGACTATGATCTAAGAGTAGCACACTACTCCACCAAAAAGATGCAGAAAACTAAGAATGAAGAACATGATTACCAAAAAAATTGAGTCATTCACAATTATGTAGGTTACTCTGAACTAAAAGTAGAGAGAGAGTGAGAGAGAGACTTTTCTACATCTTTGCAGCTCCACTCCCAACTCTGCACCATAATCTACTAGGAGAATGCCAGACTATCTGTCCTTATGTTAGTCAGACTTCTTGATATAAGAACTTGGCAGGGTGGAAATGCAATCAACCAGTTAAAGAACTCAGGATTCACAATCAACATTCATTCCAATCCACTTGCAAAACCCTCAAAATCTGAATTTGTGTCCATCCAGCCATCCATCTAACAAAAGGATTATTTAACACCTATTAAATTCTAGTCACTCTAATGCATGCTGACCTTACTAAACAAGCTTGCAAGTCTGCAAATTGTTTGCTCTTTTATCATTTATTGTATAGTCAGATTATGCTTTAACAGGTGCAGAAGGCTGCCATGGGCCATCAGCAAGGGGCTGGCACCTCCTTTGCTTTATTTTTCCTTCTACGTAACCTGATAAGGATAAGGCATGAAATCATAGGCTAGATTTCCATTGAGAGAAAACCCCCAAGTAAACTGGCCCCTTCACCGATGTTGAATGTGGGAGGCTGTTCAGTGGATGATGGGGCATTGAGACTGCTGGGACCAGTCTACCACATTTGCAGACAATAGTGATGCCATTGCAAGAACAGAAAAGCAGCAGCCTAGAAAACCTTGGAAAAAATATGCCAAGTGCTTGCCCCACTTTCACCAGGGGCAGAGAGATGAGTCAGAGATGGCTCTATTGCTTGCAACTTGTGTTATAATGGGAGAAATGATGACAGCATCTGGAATAAGTGCATAAAGATATTCACAAGGGCCAATTCATTGTGTCTTAAATGGCAATGTCTTTACACTTGGTCTGGGAAGGCTTCTCAGTACAATGGGTGTTTGGTCTGGATGATGAAGAATGGGAGACTGTAGAAAGGAGGGACTCATGGAACAGTGTGACTACCTGGGAGAGTCAGAGGGTGTGGGGTCTCAGGCTGGCAGATTAGGAAGGGCCAGGTGATTACTTCAGTATATATGTATGTGGCCATACTAAAGGCAAGGTACTGGAGATAAGGTGATGAAGAAGACACAATTCCTATGGTTATTTAGCTTCCAAACAGAAGCTCCACCTAACTGAAGGTGGTGGTGCACTGGGTCCTCCCTTTATGTTGTTGGTAGGTTCTTGGAAACTGTGACATTAAGTGAAAGGACATATAATGAAACCACCTATTGCTCAGGCTAATTGACATGAACAAGTGTTTGGTTCCTAGGCATATTTCTGGCCACAAAAGCATCACCAAACTTTTAAATAAAGACCCAAAACACTTCTAATAGTTACATGAAGTACATGTGAGCTACACATATATTTAAGAAAGATGAATAAAAATAAGTTAGCCCACTTATTCCAGTGCAGAGTTGGGTGCTGGAGACTGTCCTTGCAACTCAGGGTACAAGCTGGGACATAGTCAGGATAAGACGCCCTTCCATCCCCAGGGTCCTCACCCCAACACACACTCATCCTGGGGCAATTCAGATACTGTATTCCAGTCCACCTCTCGTGCACATCTTTGGGGTGTGGGAGGAAACTGGAGTCCTTGGAGAAAACCCACGCAGATAGGAAAGGACATGTGAATTCTACAGAGGCAGTAGTCCTGGCTGGACTAATTTTTTTCTCGTCTACATTACACTGAAATGATGTGGAACAAAATGATGATATCCAAGGACTTGCTGTAGTTGAGAGGCTGTGGAGGAGCTATTAATGGATTTCAAGCGGAATCTTCATCCTTATTGTCCCCTCCCTGCAATGTCGACTACCTCTTCCTTAACTGGTTCCTTCTGCCCCTTGCCTGGTTGTAGATTCCAAAGCCCCTTGCCTCTGCAAGCCTTTCTTGACCTCCCCACCAGACAAGTTACATGTCCCTGTCCCCTCTCTCATGGCCTCTCTACTTTTCTCTTTGTCATACTTAACACAACAAGGGTGAGTCACTCATTTCTCATGTGTGCCTCGAAAAGGAGCACTATGAGTCTCAGGACGGACGAGGCCATTTCCCCCTAATGCATACGATTTGTGTAATACTGAGGAAGTGCTTAATATGTATTGAGTTTTTTGCTTTAGAGGGACTTCTGCTCTCACATTGTCAGCCCTCAGAGGATCTTAGGAGAGAAATAGGTCACACAAACACACACACCAAAAGTGGGAACTTTGCCATCTTTTTATTTCCATGTCCCCCTCGATGCCACTGTGTACAAAGTTAACCATTTCAGATTTCATTTATAATTTTTAAGCCACAGCATCCTTTTCTCCCCTTTTAACATCCAAGGAGGGTCCAGAAAGCCCAACTAATCAGTTTTTAATTCTGCTATGAAAACAGTCCATGAACATTCTGGAGTTTCTTTTAAAAAATCTAATTTGTACTTTGAGGTATAAAGCATCAAGCATAGGTTTATGGGGTTCATAGAAGATCTATGTGAAGCAAATAGACTATATCTGTGTGGCTTTAAACTTGGCCAAGTTAAAATCTGGGCAATTTGATTGAGGCCAAATAGATTTGCCTTGGGAAAAGAAGGATGCACTGAATTACTGCATCAAAAATTTCTACTTTGTACTGTAATATACTTAGACTTGGCATTGAAAAGCTTTTGTGTATTTTGCAATTTCAATGTATTAGGGATGAGAGCCTTCCAGAGCATATTACAGATGCAGTGCAATGATGCATCCAAGATTGAAGCTGTGCATCAAAATCTGTCTTAAGGATAATGTTACAAATAAGACAATCGTGCTAAAATAGTAGCCGAGTAGTACACGGTGTTCCTGTATGAAAAGCTCTAGCTCATATCCAGGCTGGGCTATTATTTTGGGTTCAGAGATTGAGTCCATTCATTCATTCCTTTATTCATTTATTCAACTAGTACTCGGAATTTACAACATACTAATTGCTTGGTTAAAAACTAGCAGCACAAAGGTAGGGAAAAATTCTATCTTTGATCAGCCTCTGGTTCACTGTGATTCAACACATATTTATCGAGCACCTACTATGTGTCAGACACTGTGATAGGTAGGGGAAGGGGAAATATAGCCATTGAATATTCTGTACAGTCCCTGCTTTTTTTTTCTGGGGAGAGGCAGCTCATTTACAAAAAAGTAAATATATCCAGTTCTTGTTATTCATTGTTATATTCTACTTAAACATGCCAGAGACACTGAATTGGTGAATTGTGAATGCTCATTGCTCTTAGGAGGAAGGCAGGATTAGATTCTTGTGAGCCTTTGGTCACAACACTTTCATCAACCAATAGAGACATAGCCTTGTTTTATGTGTGCGTCTGTTTAAAGACACCTCATATAGTATATGTTTCTGATTCATCACCATTGAACTCACAGCAACAGCACTGTAACTCCTGCCTGAACTAAGCTTATCCAATCCACACATGTTTTCTGTCAACACATTACATCCTTCCTAGACTTAGGGACCCTGGAGAACATATCATCACTATGTGTGTGTGTGGGGGGGAAGCATTTTAACAGCAAAATCACCACCCAGTCATTAAGAAATGCAAAACTCAGGTATTAACTAGACTGCAAAGAGTGCAGTTGTTTACATATGAGAGCTGAGACAGGAAGCAGAGGGGCACCTTATTCCCCTCAACTGTGAACGTATATGTATTTTGCTCTCTGCGTATGTCCACACATGACTCCAAAAGCAGAAGTATACATTTCCAGAGTTACAAGTCCGTTTTAGCAAGTAAGGTGAGTTTGCAAATAATGAGGATCAGCTGTATAATGATGTTGGACAATACCATGCACCATTAGACAGAGGTTGCTGTCCAAGGTATAGGGGTATATAAGGTTCAGTGAGGTTGGCATCTGATCAGAAACTTGAAGGAGATGAGAGAGAAGCTATGCAAATAATTGGATCATAAACTGAACAGCAGGTCCAATCCCTGAGGCTGGCATTTGAAAGGCTGGGTGATGGGAACCAGCAGTCCATAGACTTGGTAGTATTCATGAAGAATTCCAGCACTGGCAGGAAGTGCCCTCAAAAATATGTGCAGAGGAAGGGGTGAAAAATATTCTATGCTGCCATTAAAAAGAAGGAACTCTTACCATTTGCAGCAACCTGGATGGAACTTGAGAGCCTTATGCTTAGTGAAATAAGCCAGTCTATGAAGGAGAAGCACCACATGATCTCACTCATTTGTAGATAATAAAGAACATTGTAAACTGATGAACAAAAGGATAGATATAGAGGCAGTAAAGCATCAAACAGACTGTCAAATTATAGCAGGAAGATTAAGGAGAGGTGGGTTAGATAAGAGATCAATCAAAGGACTTATATGCATGCATATAAGCATAACCAATGAATATAGACACTGGGGGGTTAGGGTATGCCTGGGAGGGAGGAGGGGCAACGGGGAGATATGTATACATGTAACACAATTAAAAAAAAAAGAAATAATGAAGTCAAAGCAGAAAAAAAAGAAAAAAATATTGCTTGATGAGTTCAAATAAGGTTTCAAAGATAAGAACGTGTTGACCTGTCTTGAGCATTTTCCAGGCAGGCCTAGGTATTGGGGGCATTGGCACTGAGGAATATTCAAATGGAATAATCCACATTGTTAAAGCCATATTCTTGAAAATGCTTAGGGTTTGGGGAGAACAGCCAAAAAATTAACGAGTTTGGCAGATACAGGATTCATGCAGAGAAGAAAGAATGCTGGAAGAAGAGATCACTATCACTAAGGAGATTAACTTTAGATCACCAATGGTATTTTATGCTATGTATAGGGTTCTGGAAATTAGGGTGAATTGTGAGAAGCTCACCAATATTTGGAAGGCTACAATGCTCCAACAGTAGACTACAAGATAGATTTAAAATGTGTTAGAGGGAGAGGCTAATAATTTAAGAAAGCAGATCAGCTAGGAGTTGATGGATTAGGATTGTGTTTATGGTCAATGGGATTCTTAGATGAGCAAGCATAAGAAATGCAAAACTTGGGTATCTCAGGCCAGCTGGGTCTGAAGCATAATCAGTACCTGCTACTGTTCCTGTCTCTTTCAACTCAAGTTCTGTACATGTGCGTGTGTGTGTGTGTGCGTGCGTGCGTGCGTGCGTGTGTGTGCGTGCGTGTGTGTGTGTGTGTGTGTGTGTGTGTGTGTTTATGTGTGTGTGATGTCTTAGGACTTGATTTATTCAAAGGAGCACTGCTAAAGATAAAGTGAGGACATGGATGAAGAAACAGGGAAGGAGTTTTGAGTCAGGCTGCCAAGGTCATACAGACAGAGTTTACTTCTTCATGGCACCCATCCCAAAGGTGCACATGGGGAAGGAAAAGGGCAGGTGGAGGCAGAGAGACCCTCTTATAAGTCACTTGCATTCTGGAATGTTCTTCCCCCAAATTTTGAAAGTGTAAATAGCTTCTCTTTATTCAGGTTTCCATTTAAATGTCACTTCTTAGGCCTTTCTTGACCCAATCTATAAAGTACCACCCACCCCCTTATTCCCCAGCCCTATTGCAGCTTGTAATTTTTCATCATCCACCACTCTCACACTCCAAAGTGTTTTAATTTATTTATATTTCAATTTCGTTACTTGTATTCCCTCTAGAATGTAAACTCTATATATCCACCCTGTCTTGTTCTCCATTGCATCCACATGACTTAGCACAGTAAGTTATTAACATAAATAAATATTAACATAAATAACATAATAAATGAAAGATAGTCCTTGTTTTAGGATTAGTTGGAGCAAATGGCAAGGAGCCAACTTCCTTCTTGATATTCTTTCAAACTTCTGCCTTTGACTGCTTCCTACCAGGAATTTTTCTCTTTCTCCTTAAATAATAGATGCAAAGTAATGAGGAACCTGGGAGACCTGCTTTAAGCTGTTCCTTGGAGTGTGAAAATCTTCTGATTTTCATAACTATTGGGCAATTATTCTAGCACCCAGTCAGAGAAAACAGGAGAGTTGTTTATCATAGAGAATAATCAGGAATAACCACAACTACTAGTTGAGGGAAGAGTAGAGAGACTTTGTAATCAGGTAAAAAATGAATGGAACATACCCCTAACCATTCCATGCCTGGATAGAGACAGTGGCTACTATTGGAGAAATGGAAGAATGCACTGGAAATTGCTTGTGGCTGGGGTCTAATATGTATTAGCAAGCTTGGTTCTACAACTCGGTGCTTTCATGACCATTCAGAGCAACACAGCCTATGCTCAAACATATTAGGCTCATAGTTGTTCCCTATTTTCCACCTTCAGTGTTCTCTATGGAAATTATTTCTCATATATATGACTAGGCTATTACTTTGAAGTGAACTGAAAATACAGGTAGGTTATAGTGTACTGATTGATGCTGGCCTTCAATGCATACAGTAGGTTCAAGGAGTTTGCTATTTAACAGTTCCTTGGGATATCCATCAAATGTCTAATGTTAAATTGATGGCTTACAGTCTTTTCTTAAATGTGTTGTGTTTGCCATGATGATGTCTAATGGACATGCCCACATATTCCTCTTTGTTCTTGGGGTCAGAGCATTTGTGATGGAATTTGAGGGATACTAGGAAGAAACTAATATTTCCATCACCAGAACTCAGCAGAGATCTTGTGGAAATGAGCATGTATTGGATTAAAGGCACTGGGTCTGGAGACACAGGATTGGAGAAGCAGAAGTGCTGCCTTCTATAAAGAGAGATAGAGACTGAAGACATCAGCCCACAGACTGGATGTTGAATGAGATTAGAGAACTCCTTTGAACTTAGTTAGGTATGATGATATGATATTAATGTTGGACAATGTCTGTTCTTTGTAATAAGCTAATATATTTTGGAATGAAGCATCATGATGTCTGTTGTTAACTTTAAAATGGCCCAAGACAAAAATACATAGAAGAAGCAAATATGGCAGCATAGTAACAGTTGCTAAATCTTGGTGATGGATTGTACTACTATGTTTCTACTTCTCTAAGTGTTTGAAATGTTCCATGATAAAAAGTTTGTGACCCCCCTCATCTTCAAAGCAAAGTGTATGCTCCACAACTTTGCTGGAAAATAGCTCTGCTTTTATCTCAATATTTGCTACCAAAGAACAATACCCTCAAACCAATCTCATGTGTTTGTGAGGAGATTAAAATATATTGTGCTGTTTTTCCATGGCTTGGAGAGTAGAGCTCTGGTGATCCTAATTCAAAAGTGATCATCACAACAGACACCAGAGTGAAAGGCAGAGCAGAAGGAAAGGATAGGCAGAGAGAAACACAGGGTTAGTCACCACTCAGCAGTATGACCTTGGGAAAGTTACTTTAATTCTCTGTGCCTCAGTTTTCACATCTGAAAATTGAACATAGTAAGAGTACTAATCTTAGGGATGTTATGAGGACTATAATAATTACAGTAAGACACTTCTAAAGGGGTTTGGTATAATTTTACACAATATAGTTTAGCTCATATTTGCCTTCTTTCTGGATGCATTTGGAAACTCCTCTATATACATAACATCTGACACATTGTGTATGAATATGCTCTTCCTTGGAAGGAGACCCTTCCAAAGCAGGAGGTTAAGCTGCCTCCAAAACAAAACTAAATTAGTTGTGTGGGTGTCAGCTTTCTGTGAGAAGGTATAAGGAGTTATCAGAGCATCTATTGGGTTCATCCATTCATGGGAAAGGAATCTGTCCATCACTCTGAACACTAGCATCCTTAGCTACCGGTTCATCTCTGCAAAACTGTGATAGTGAAATCTGTGCTTTGAGAGCTTGTATTAGTCAACTAAAGCCAAAGAGAGAAGTGTAGGGTTGGCAGTTTCCTTTATAGCAAAAATGAGAGTTTCCTACTGTATCGACAGACTTGTACATATAATCAATGGCTGCTGCAGCTCCCCTGTACAATCCATGTCATCTCTGTGCAATATGGAAACTCACAATCACCAAACCTAGGAGCCCTCATTGTAGCATTGTTAATGTGTTACTTACAAAATCAATTGCTGGAGTTTGTCAATATGTATTTATTTATATATTTAGCCATTTTGATTTAATAAGTTGAATATCTACTGATGAGTACCATGGAATGTCAGTTAGATTAGCTGAAACAAATTATCCTCTATTCACTAGTCAATTTTGCAGTTAATAAGTGAGCTGTGTCTATGCTGATAAAGCAGCATGAAGACTGGAGCAACTACCAAGTCGATTCTGTCAAAAAAGAGTGCAACCCAAGCTATCCAGACATGTCTATGACGTATGAAGGTATATGTACATTGAGTCCATGCATGTCTACGATGTGTGAGTAGTTATGCACGTTGGGTCCATGCGTGTCTGAAGTATGAGCATATATGCACATTCAGTTCTCATTAACCAGGTTGGTTATTAAAAATTCCACGTTTTCCAGGAAGCTTTTATGTACCCAGTACCCCAAACAATGAGCTATGTTGCAAAGGGTAGTTTAATATATTCAATTTGGCCAAAAACTGTGTGAGATGAATCTCATGGAAATGGTCATCATTGCTGAGATAATCCAGCACTAACCCATTTTCTCTTGATAGTTCTTGTTTCCTGGAAATTAGAAATGGATGGATCCTGGGTGAGACACTCCTGATCTGAATATAATAGCATTTGCCTGACACTTAAAAAGTGCTGGGAACTCTGCTAAGCACTTTATATTTACAAGTCCCTTGACCACTTCCAGAAGCCCCTATGAGGCAGTTGCCAATATCATCTCTACTTTGTCGGGGGGCAGCTGAGTTTCAGAGGGATTAAGTAACACATCTACTGTCAAATAAGATATTCCCACTTTTTCCAAACTATGGTTTTTAAGAGAGGGCTAGAACTGGGGCTGACATCAGGGATCACAGATATTTCTCATTCAACAAACATTTTCCAAGTGTCCAGCAGGTCTGGAATCAGGACAACAGCTCTATTGCTCATTTCTTTGTTTCTCTAGCACCTCTTACCCCTTGATTCCTTCCCTGGAGTTCATACCCAATTGCCATGAGTGTTCAGCTTGAAGGAACCAATGGATCCTGTGAGGTGCTTAGGAAGTATCAGTGACTGAATTGGCTGTTGGCACTTAGCTTCCAGGAGGCTGAGAAGCATGCCCTTATGCAGTGATCTAAAACAGCAAAGCCTGGCAGGTAGTATGCCATTGTTCAGCAACGCCTTCCTCTACCCTAGCCTGTCAGTGCAGAATACATACTTTTCAAGGTTTGGAGAGAGATCAGAAACAGACCAATTGATCACAGTCCAATCTTTAAATTCAGAGAAAAGGCTATGGCTTGGGAAAGAAAAAAAGCTGAAAATTGCCCAGGCTTTGCCTTCCCCCATGGAAGAGAAATAATGGTATTGCCTAAGTAACTGATGTGGGAGGCAATATGAAGTTGTGATGAAGGAGGGTCTCTCATGTCAGCCTTCTGAGATTTCAATTCAAGCTTTTTCTCCACAAGTTGTGCTCTTGTGAGAGATTCCTAGCCCCCAATTTCCTTGCTTTTATGTGTTTTACAAACTCAAAATGGTAGTGTTGGGGGATCAAATGTGTTGACATTTATGTAATATGTTTAGTAAAGTGCTGGACACTTGAGATATTCTTGTCATCACCTCCACCACTACTACCATCCTCTTCATCTCCTTCTCTCTCAATATAGCATAGTTATCATTGAGTTAGTCATTAATGCAAGATGGTGGGATTCAGAAGAGCAGTCATATCTAAACTCTGCTGGGGGCCCTGTTTAGTAGGATGGATTCCTTTTATTGGATGTCATTTAAAAATGACACTGATGTGAGACTTTGAATTACCAGGCTTGCTATTCTGAACTAGAAAGTCTTTTCTCTGAACTCAAGCTGCAATGCAATCTCTTAGGTCCCTGGGAGGAGCTATCTAATTCTCTTATAGTGTGTGAGGAGACTATATTTTTTTTGACAACAACAACAAAAACACACACAGCACAGTTAGAAGGTAGATTTCTATAGCATTTCAGAAGATAAGAAGGGTCTCTAGATGATAGAGTTTGGATGAAGAAATATTTACATTTCTGAGAAATGTCCATTGGTTTGGGTGACTGCAACAGAGAAAAATTCTTAAATCTAGAGTGTCCTGAAAATCTGAACTACTGTGTTGCAAGAAGAATAGCACTTTTTTTTTCTGACAAGTACTTCTAAACAGTTACTATTTCCTGAGATAGTTGCTGTCCCCTGGGATATGTCACCTCAAACTGTCATAACATTCATACCATTTCCTGTCACCACAAGTATCCATATTGCTTGGAACAAGGGGTCAAACATTAGTCAAAAGACAGCCATTAGTCAAATATTTCCTGAGCTCAGTTCTAGGGTGGGAATGGGTTCACAGACATATAAGGCATCACCCAGCCCTCTCAGAACTTCTACACTGGTGGAAAACCTGAACTACTGGAAAACACGCCAAGGTTGCCAATTTTTCGCCAAATTGTCACCCAAGTGGGCAAATCTCATTGGCCATTAGAAATTGGAAAGGGAAGGGATCATTTGCAATGACTGATTTTTTTTCTCTTAATAATGATAATGGTTAAGGTTAACATTTATTGAGCATTTCCTATGCCTGACATAGCATCAAGCTTAACAGACAGATTACCTCATCAACCCCCTGAGAAGGTGCTTTCATTCCCCTCATATTACAGATGGGAAAAGAGAGGCACAGAGAGGTTAAGCATAGCTCCCAATATTGCACAGCTGGCAGAACCAGGCTGTCTGACTCCAGAGCCCATGTCTGACCAAGTAGAACCTGTTCTCTTACTTTCTCTTGCTCATCCACTCATCTTAACAAATGCAAATACTGTAAAGCAGGAAAAGGGGAGAAAATGAGTGAGTACGGCTTTATGACACATAAGGTTCATTCTGCTAGTGTGCTCTTATGTAAGCAGTTTCTAGTTGATGCAGTTATGTTTCTCTTATGTCATGTGAGTGAGAAATAATAACACGTAGTAATAGATTTTGAAAAGTGGAGAGCAGAGATTCAGCCACACTGAGCTTCCTGAGCAGAGTTTGTGTCCTGAATGTTCTTCTCTGTCCACTCTTCTTCTGAGGAAGCTCACACCTGGAAATAGAATCTCACTTCTGTAACTGAGCCAGCTGTAGAAATATAATCAGTCAGCAACACCATTCAACTCATAGGACTGGGATGTCCAAATGGACCACATTATGTATTAGAGTTGGGCTGCTGCCTTTTATTTCATCTCATTTCTGCATCCTCAATCACACCCAATGGGTGAACTCAGGCAATCGCTGCCCTGCCCATATTTTCTTTTTCATGAAAGCTTACAGATGCTTTCCACTCCTTAATATATGGTCCAGGCTTTGAGATGTTGATGTGTAAAGTATTAAACATTGGTATAACTTTTGCTGTAAATGGTATGGAATAATGGTAAATTTATAGACTCTCCTCCATATTCTGAAAGCGTTATTCACCCTGTAGGTAGAATAAATGGAAATTAAGGCAATCAATATATCCCAAGCCTTGGGTAGTTAGAGAATGAATGTGGGGAATTGCACAGGCGTTTTATAATGGGTCATAAGAAGACAGCTTGTGTAGTAGTAGTGGGACTCAAATGGGCATAGATATGTCTATACCATGTGTCTCTGAACTAGATAAACACCCTCCATAGCATGCTAGAAAGTTCTCCATTAGCCAAGGTGCCAGACCCTTGAACTAGATCTTGAGTTTTTTAAGATACTTCTGTACCCAAACACATGATTGGTTCTTGAAAAGGGAAGGCGTGGTGATGCAAAAGGAAGGATACCAGTCAGGAATCAGAGGGAGAAAAATGATGCTATGGAGGGGAAATTGATTTTGGGACCAGTGGCTGCTGAGTTCCTGCCATCTTCTTGTAAGAGGTGGGAGGGGAAGTGAGCAAAGGAGAGAAGGACACACATACACGTGAAGAAGAAATAGGAGACAAATTATTTTTAAAAAATAATAAAAGAAGCCTGAATTTGTGATTCTTAAGTTATATCTTTGTTCAGTATATATATATATACAGAATGCATCTGAGTAAAGTATTAATTATTGAGAGTCTGGAGCTAAACTGTGTGTGTCTGACTTCCTGTTCTGCAACTTATTGGGTGAGTTGGGCAGGGTAGTTAACCATTCTTTGCTTCAGGTTACTTAACTATTTAATAAGATTAATAATAGAATCTACCCCTTGAGTGGTTCTGAGAATTACATAAGTGAGGTACTTGGTACTCACCGGCACTTAGCACTCATTTACTATGCACTTGATGTTACTATTATATTGGTCCCTGATAACTATCATCCATTTGTTGCTTTCTGTTTCTTCCACTGATTTCTCTTTGTCAGAGACATATTTGGAGACATGGAATAGAAATAAATTAATTATAAGAGAAGTACTATCCATTTAATAAGAAATGGCAGCGGAATAGATGGATGTGTCCTGAGACTTGTCTCAGAGCAGACAGAGGGAACAGCTGTGGGTTGTACGGGGAGCATATGTTGGTGAGTTTGAAGGAACGCTATACTCCAGGAGAAGGTGGGGGGTCTACTAGAAGAAGCTCTCCTGACTGGGAAGCACCTACTGCTGCTGGGTTCCCTCCCAGAGTCACCAGCTTGGAAAGAGAGACTGTGCCATCTTAAAGGGAAGGGTGGATATTATAGGAAGCCTGAGAGTCTACAACTGCAGCACCCACCAAGCAGCTGCAAACCCCAGGACACTGGTCCCCAATTGGCACAAACACATGGATTCAGAGGAACTCTACACTCCACCATGGAAAGGTCAGATTTTGCCTGGGATGAGGAGAGAGAGAACTACATAACTAGACAACTGGAGAAGAGAGATCATGGGGAGATAAAGAAACAGCCTGCATATGAAAGAAAAGCAGGCATCGCCAGAAAAGAAAGTAAACGAAATGGAGGCAAGCAACCTGCCAGAGAATAATTAAGAGAAATGGTCATAAGTTGGCTGAAAAAAGTGGAAGACAAATTTGACAATATGAGTAAGAACCAAGAAGAAATGAAGAAGAACCGAGAAGAAATGAAAAATGACATCACTGATATAAAGAACTCAATAGAAAGCATCAAGAGTAGGCTAGAAGAAGCAGAGTACCGTATCAGTGAGCTAGAAGACAGGTAGGAAAAAATACCCAAGTGGAGCAGCTTTTAGAAAATAAAAATTAAAAAGCAGGAAGAGAACCTAAGGGAACTTTGGGACAACATGAAACAAAACAACATCCACATAATAGGGGTTCCAGAAATAGAGGAAACTGAGCAAGGAATAGAAAACCTGTTTTAAGAAATAATGACAGAAAACTTCCCTGATATAGGGAAGAAAAAAACCATAAAAATCTAAGAAGCTCATAGAGTCCCAAGCAAAATGAATCCCAAAAGACTGACATCAAGGCATATTATAACCAAATTGGCAAAGACCAACAACAAAATAAGAATCTAATAGCAGCCAGAGAGAGACAGAAAGTTACCTACAAAGGAACCCCCATCAGACTAGTGACTGATTTATCAATAGAAACTCACCAGACTAGAAAGGAATGGAATGAAATATACAAAGTCATGCAAAGGAAGGGTGAATCCAAGAATAGTGTACCCAGCAAGGTTATCAATCAAAATTGAAGATGAAATCAGGGGCTTCACGGACAAAAAAAGGACTAAGTGAATTTATTACCACCAAACCAGCAATGCAAGAAATGCTAAAGGGTCTGCTGTAAGAAAAAGAAATAGAAAAAAAAGAAGGAATACAGGGGTAAAGAATAAAAATGGCAACAAGTAAGTAAATTATTAATAATAATTTTAAGTGTAAATGGATTAAATACTCCAATCTAAAGACATAGGGTAATGGATTGGATAAGAAACACGACCTATATATCTGCTGTCTACAAAAAATGCAGCTCCAAAAAAAAAAAAAAGACTCACACAGACTTGAAGGTGAAGGGATGAAAAAAGGTTTTCCAGGCAAATGGAAATGAAAAACACTTATATCTGACAAATTAGATTTCAAAGTGAAGGATATAACAAGAAATAAGGAAGACCACTTTATAATACTAAAGGGAACAATCCAACAAGAAGAAATAACCCTGTTAAACATATACACACCCAACACAGGAGCACCCAAATACATAAAAACAACTCCTGGAGGATATCAAGGGAGAGATTGACAGCAATATAACCATAGTAGGAGACTTTAATACCCCACTATCACCACTGGACAATCCTCTAAACAAAAAATCAGCAAAGAAACTTCAATCCTAAATGACTCACTAGACCAGATGGAATTGACATCTTTAGCACATTTCACCGCAAAGTCACAGAATATACTTTCTTCTCAAGAGCACATGGGTCATTTTCAAAGATAGAACATATGTTGTGTCTGTCATAGGCAGTCTCTTCAAATTCAAGAAGATAGAAATTATATCAAGCATCTTCTCGGATCACAGTGGAATAAAACTGGAAATCAACTACATTAAAAACAATTCAAAGAATAAAACATATGGAGACTAGACAGCATGCTATTAAACAATGACTGGGTTACTAGAAAGATCAAGGAAGAAATAAAAAAAAAACACATCATGGCAACAAATGATAATGAAAACACAACAATCCAAAATCTATGGAACACAGCTAATACAGTCTTGAGAGGGAAGTTCATAGCTGTACAAGCCTAGTGCAAAAAAACAAGAAATAATGGTAATAAATTACCTAATCCTACAACTCAAAGAGTTATAAAGAGAGCAACAAGAAAATCCCAGTGTAAGCAGAAGGAAGGAAATAATGAAGATCAGAGATAAATGATATTGAGACAAAAAAACAACAACAATACAAAAGATCAATAAAATGAAGAGTTGGTTATCTAAAAGGATAAACAAGATTGATGAACCTCTAGGCAGGCTCACCATGAAGCAAAGAGAGAGGACACAAACAAAATCAGATATAAAAGAGGTGAAATAACAGAACCCACCAAAATGTAAACAATTGTTAAAAAAAAATGCTATGAACAACTCTATTCTAACAAACTGGACAACCTGGAGAAAATGGAAATATTCTTAGAAAAATATAACCTTCCAAAACTCAATCAGGAACAATCTAAACATCTCAATAGGCCAATAACTATGGAAGAAATTGAAGCAGTCATCAAAAATCTTCCAGTAAACAAAAGCCTGAGCCAGACAACATCACAGGGGAGTTTTACCAAACATTCAAGGAAGAATTAAAACCTCTCTGCCTCAGACTATTCCAAAAAATTAAAGAGGAAGGAACATTTCCAAGCATCTTCTATGAAGTCAGCATCACCCTAATACCAAAACCAGGTAAAGACAACACAATGAAAGAGAATTACAGGCCAATATCCCGCATGAACATAGATGCCAAAATCCTCAACAAAATTGTAGCAGTACATAAGAAAGATCATATGCCATGACCAAGTAGGATTTATCCCAGGAATGCAAGAATGGTACAATATCCACAAATCAATAAATGTGATACATCACATAAACAAATTGAGAGATAAAAATCACATAATCATTTTAATTTGACAAAATCCAATACCCTTTCTTGATAAAAACTCGCAACAACATGAGAACAGAAGGATCATACTTCAACATAATAAAAGCCATATATGATAAACCCGCAGCTAACATCATATTCAATGGGCAAAAACTAAAACCATGTCCCCTAAGAACAGAAACAAGACAGGGATGCCCATTCTCACAACTACTGTTCAACATGGTACTGGAAGTATTAGCCATTGCAATTAGACAAGAAGAAGAAATAAAAGGCATCCAAATTGGAAAAGAAGTAAAGCTCCCCTTATCTGCAGATGACATGATATTGTACATAAAAAACCCGAAAGAGTCCATCAAAAAACTAATAGACTTAATAAATGAATTCCACAAAGTAGCAGGATTCAAAATTAATGCCAAGAAATCTATGGCATTTCTTCTTTTTTAAAAATATATTTTATTGATTTTTTTCACAGAGAGGCAGGGAGAGAGATAGTTAGAAACATCCATGAGAGAGAGAGAGAGACATTGATCAGCTACCTCCTGCACGCCCCCTACTGGGGATGTGCCCGCACCCAAGATACATGCCCTTGACCGGAATTGAGCCTGGGACTCTTCAGTCTGCAGGCCGACGCTCTATCCACCGAGCCAAACTGCTTTCGGCTATGGCATTTCTATACATCAATAATGAACTTACAAAAAGAGACTAAAAAAGCAATCCCATTTACCATCGCACCAAAAATAAGATACCTAGGAATAAACTTAATTAAGGAGGTAAAAGATGTATACACAGAAAACTATAGGACACTGAAAAAAAGAGATACAGGAAGATGTAAACAGATGGAAGAACATACCATATTCATGGATTGGGAGATCAACATCATTAAAATGTCCATACTACCCAAAGCAATCTATAGATTCAATGTACTCCCCATTAAAATACCAAAGACATATTTTACAGACCTAGAAAGAACTCTCCAAAACTTCACCTGGAATAAAAAAAGACCCCAAATAGCCACAAATTCTGAGAAAGAAGAATAAAGTAGGTGGGATCTCAATACCAAATTTCATGCTATATTACAAAGCCACTGTTCTCAACACAGCCTAGTACTGGCAAAAAAACAGACATATAGACCAATGGAATAGAATAGATAATCCAGATCTCCACCCAAACCACTATGCTCAAATTAATATTTGGCAAAGGAGACATGAACATACAATGGAGTGAAGATAGTCTCTTCAATAACTAGTGTTGAGAAAATTGGACAGATATGTACAAAAAAAAAAAACTAGACCACCAACTTACACCATACACAAAAATAAACTCCAAATGGATACAGGACTTAAACATAAGAAGGAAACCATAAAAATTCTGGAGGAATCTACAGGCAGCAAAATTTCAGACATATGCTGAAGGAACTTCTTCACTGATACTGCTCTTAGGGCAATGGAAACTAAAGAGAAAATAAACAAATGGAGCTCCTTCAAAAGCTTTATTACAGCAAAAGAAACCATCAACAAAACAAGAAAGCCCACTGTATGGGAGAACATATTTGCAAATGATATCACTGATAAAGGTTTAATCTCTAACATCTACAGGCAACTTATACAACTGAATAAAAGGAAGATAAATAATCCAATAAAAAAATGGGCAACAGACCTAAATACAACCTTTTCAAAAGAAGACAGAAGGAAGGCCAAGAGACACATGAAAACGTGCTCAAAGTCACTAATTATCTGAGAGATGCAAATCAAAATGACAATGTGATACCATTTCACACCTGTCAGAATAGCTATCATCAACAAATCAAAAGACAAGTGCTAGAGAGAATGCGGAGAAAAAGAAACCCTCATGCACTGCTGGTGGAATGCAGACTGGTGCAGCCACTGTGGAGAGAGTATGGAGTTTCCTCAAAAAAACTAAAAATGGAACTCCCATTTGACCCAGTAATCCCACTCCTAGGAATATACGCTAAGAAACTAGAAACACCAATCAGAAAGAATATATGCTCCCCTATGTTCATAGCAGCACAATTTACAATAGCTAAGATTTGGAAACAGCCTAGGTGCCCATCAGCAGATGAGTGGATTAGAACACTATGGTACATCTACACAATGGAATATTATGCTGCCATAAAAAAGAAGGAATTCTTACCATTTGCAGCAACCTGGATGGAACTGGAGAGCAATATGCTAAGTGAAATAAGCCAGTCAATGAAAGAAAAATACCACATGATCTCACTCATTTATGGATAATAAAGAACATTATAAATTGATGAACAAAAAGATCAGAGGCAGTAAAGCATCAAACAGGCTGTCAAATTACAATGGAAAGGTTAGGGAGAGGTGTGGTAGATAATAGATCCACCGAAGGAATTGTATGCATGCATATAAGCATAATCAATGGACACAAGACACTAGAGGGGGGGTGTGAGGGCATGTATGGGAGTGGGGAGGGGGGCAATGGAAGATATATACACATGTAAGACATTAATTAAAAAATGGAAAAGAAAAAAAAAAAGAAATGTGTGGTGAATTCCCTTGTAAATTCATTTTGTAGCCATCAGGGATTCTAGAGATCTGGTTTGCTTGAGGAGGGGCTGAATATTTTAGTTCTGGCTACTCTTCACTTATAATCCCCACCTGGGGCATGTGTGGTTTCCCTTCGCTATTTAAGCCACACTGTGGTGTTGGCTGCTCTGCCCTGGGTAACTGAAGAGCCCCCTTCATCATTCTCCTGACAGAATGAGGTGCTTTGTTGGCGCTACATGGATTTATTCAGATTTGTTGAGCTCATTGTGTTGGGTTTGGCCTCTGTGACTATCTCTGAGCTCCTCTCCCCACCAGTGCAGTACTCCCCACCTCTCAAATCTGATTGGCATTATTTCCAGGCATTGCACAGTCCAACAGACCCCAAAAGTGAAGAAACTTCCAGAGATGATGAGAAAGATCCTCCAGCTGGGCAATGTGGCAATTATGATTTCACTCCTCCCATGAGCTCAGAGATAGGAGCTCAGAACTATCTTCTTCTCTCTGGTTTCTCTTCCTCAGTGTGGTCCAGAGTTGCTGTCCAAGGTGGACATGGGGTCATAGGTCTTACACTCTGTGCTCCTTCTCTAGCTTTGACAAAAGCAATCTCCCATTGCCTTGACCTCCCTTTTTACACATGGGTTGGTGAAAAAGACCAAGCTGTGTGGGAAACAGGCATGGTTCTCTACTTTTTGGTAACCTGCACGAATATCTTAGGTACCTTGTAGGGTTGGAGGATTATGGTGTTACCTCCTTTCTCACTAGCCATCACCCCAGTTTAATTCAGAGATAAATACTCTCTTTACTCTAAAAGATTTTATGGTGTGACAGTGATCTTTAATCATTCTTTACTTAATAATGATCAACTACGTCATTATCCCTACAGAGAAAATGGTATTTTCTTGTTATAGTTCCTTAAACTGAAGAGCATGTAATTCCATCTTTGAGTGCAAGTAATACTGACATTGAATATATGGTGTATCGAGCTCTGAGAAGCTTAAGATGCCTCCTTGGAAAGAGATATTGACTATATTTAATATGCTACCATCACTCAGTGCATGCAGCTGCTAACTACTTTAGTAAATTTTATAATGGCTCCTCCTGAGAGTCTTACACCTAAGGAAGTATTTACTGCCAAAAAACAGCTGCGTCATAAATAAAGCTTTTAGCTGAAGCAACTCATTTATATTCAGAATTGCTCAGACATTCCTTAAAAGATTTCAAAGGAAGGGTACACAATAATTTGCTAATTCCCTCAGGTAGAGGTTTGTTGTATAACTCCCCCTTCCCAAGTCCACTTTCTTTTAGTATACGAGGAAAATTTTTGAAGAAACAATCACCTTATAAATGTGTTTTTGCTAACTTTTTTTTTTCAAAAACATTATATGAATCAGTAATAAAAATACAGAATGGAAACTACAGGATTGACAACAAAACACACAGAAAGCAGATTCAGTGCTTAAAGACAGTAGCAGATAGCCTGTGTGTGTCATTCTCAATGACAGAGAGATGACTCTGGATATTGGCGTTACTGAATGCATGTGCTCTACTGACAGGCCTTAAGAAAATGAGAATGCCACAGTTGGGGGAGGGGCTATTGGACATCATTTATTGACTATGAACCAGTTCTGATGAAAACAATTCATCTTCTCCATGGAGTGGAGAAGGAGCCTAGTCATGTTGGAAATCAGACTATCTTTAATTTTAGGTGTCTATGTTGTAGAGATGTTTGTTTAAAGTTCTACCAGTGAGAATAGTAGCTTGGTCAATGGAAAAAGTGTCCAGTCTCAATAGATGCGATGTGAAGCACTTTGATCTCTGAATCCAGCTCAGACTTGGCTCAGATGATGGTAGAAAGGGCTGCAAACCTCCCTTTGGGACCATTCACTGAGGAGACCTGTAAAACCCCCAGAAGCAGAAGGTGAGAAAGATGGATTGTTTCTCTCTACAATCCAAAAGCATGTTTGTAATCCCAGGAAGAGCCTTGAATGCCTTGTTTTTGGCAAGAAGAGCCTCAGTTCAGCCTCCACTTTGGCTGGGCAGAGAAGCGACCAGCTGGGTGGCTGTTCCTTGCCATTGGCCCAGGAGCAAGATTGACTTAGCATTTTCCACCTGCACATGTTCATAAGTGGGAATGTAGCCATGCTTCAATTCAGAGGCTCCTTAACCCCATCACCCCAGGAGATCATCTTACCTGCGGCTTGCAAGGGTGTCTCTTTGGATTTGGGAGAAAATGGACTTAGTTGTGAGCTTTCAGGATCCAACCTGAATGTCTTCAGAGGAGGACATTCTGTCCAGTGGGAAGGACATGTTGGCAGCCTGTGGCTGGGACAAACAGGCTGCTCAGTAGATAGACACATATATGAGTCAGTAGGAGGCAGATTGGGAGAGCACACTGGTGCCAAAGAGCACTTTTCAAACTAGGATGTGCCCATGAATCACCTGGAGGTCTTGTTAGACTGTAGATTCTGACTTGGTGAAATGGGATGGAACCTAAATGTATGCATTTCTAACAAGCTCCAGGTGCTGCAGCTGCTGGCCTGCAGACTAAACATCGAGAACAGCAAGGTATTTGAGGCCTTTCTAGAAATTTACAGCACTGTCAGGTTCTGTTTATCACTCCTGGCCTTGATGCCACACTCAGTTAAAAGGAGGACTGGCACTTTTATGAGGCCATTTCAGGCATAAAAGTTGAGGTAACTGAAATAGACCCAGGTTGGATGTTTTTCTTTGGTTTGAGACACTGACATGCTCACCTCTATTTGCCATCGTCTGCTGCATGTGTTTAAAGAGAGCCTATGCAAATATTTTCTTGCCTAGCAGAGTTTGTTTACTAAAGCATTCAGCATAACCAAGCTTTCTGGATGGCACAGGTTGGTAGAGTATTTTGGTTTGCATTTCCAGCTTCATTCACTAGATAACCTTGGCAATGAGTGCTCATTAGCATGGAATCAGAAACACCTGCCTTCCAATTCTGCAATACAAGATGGACATCACAGGCTGCTCTGCATAATTCCACGAGAAAAGAGATCCTGAGATGGTCTTTAAAAGTGCCCTTCTGTTTGTCCAGATCAGCTTTACGAAGTCTGCACTCCTGCTCCCAGGAACCAGCAGGGGTGGTTCAAGCAAACTCAAACCGCTGCCAAGGAACAACACTCATGGCCTGTGCTACCCACACAGCCCAGGGACCAACTCCATTTCTTTCTTTAACAATTCTAATCATTGATATGTCCAATAAACTTTATTTGGCATGGATGCCTAGACTCCCCTATGAGCCAGGTTTGTTTGCTTTTTTAAAAAATATATATATTTTATTGATTTTTTAAAGAGAGAAATGGAGAGGGAGAGAGAGTCAGAAACATCGATGAGAGAGAAACATCAATAAGCTGCTTCCTGCACATCCCCTACTGGGATGTGCCTACAACCAAGGTACATGCCCTTGACCAAAATAGAACCTGGGATTCTTGAGTCCACAGGCCAATGCTTTACCCACTAAGCCAAACTAGTTAGAGTGAGCCAGGTGTTTTACCAATGAAAAAGCTACAGTTCAGATCTGGTAACTTGGCCAAGGCCAGAGTAGAAATCAGAAGTAAAACTGGAATTCACACTTGTGTCTGCTCCCAGGAGAGTTCTTAACCATTAATACCCATTTATGGATCCACAGAAGATGAGATCTGAGTTGAATTTAATCCCCCTCAAAAATTATATATTGAAGTCCTTGCTCCTGATATCCATGAATGTGATCTTATTGGAAACTAGAGGCCCAATGCACAAATTCATGGAAGAGTGGGATCCTTTGGCCTGGCTGGTGATCAGGGCATATGGGACTTTCTCCCCAAGTCCTAATTGGGGCCAATCAGGGCCAGCTGGCCAGGGGAAAGGACTGCAGGAGGTTGGTTGGCTGTGGGAGCATCAGGGGCAGCTCCTGCATTGAGCATCTGCCCCCTGATGGTCAGTATGCATCATAGTGGTCATTCAGTCATTTAAGCTTTTATATATATAGATAGGGTATTTGTGGGGGAGGGAGAAAGAAGATGAGAGAGGGGAAGGAGATAGAGAAGAAGAAAGAGTGTGTTGTCCTAACAAAATAGGTCCTTTTGCTGAGTTAAGCCAGGGGGTCATTTGGGACTACAGCACAATGTAGTCAATAAATGGTATCAAGACTAAATACTCGCCGAGACCGGTTTGGCTCAGTGGATAGAGTGTCGCCTGTGGATTGAAAGGTCCCAGGTTTGATTACGGTCGGGGGCATGTACCTTGCTTGCGAACACATCTCCAGTGTGGGGCGTGCAAGAGGCGGCAGATCGATGTCTCTCTCTCATCGATGTTTCTGACTTTCTATCCCTCTCCCTTCCTCTCTGTAAAAAATCAATAAAAAAATATATTAAAAAAAAGACTAAATACTCTGTAACCACTGTTTCGTACACACACATGCTATAAGGAAGATATCTTTCATCATTTTCATATTATAGATGTTAAAAATTGAGGCCCAGAGAGGGGAACTTGCCCAAAGCCACCAAGATAGTAAACAGAGGAGCCCAGAGTTCATCTGTCTGATGCTCCCGGCTCCTGACCCTAGTGTGGTGGGCAGCAAGGCTTGTGCCACCTAGACAGCCATGAGTCAGACACCGTGGAGCTATGAGTATAGTGCCATATACTAGGTCAGCATGGAGGAAATGCTCATTGTAAAAAAGTCACTAACTGGCAAAGGCTGAAACTAGTCTCAGGCACTTGTTTGGTTATTTAGTTACCATGTAGCTCACGTAGGTGCAGAAAGAGCAGGAAGGACATAGACTATTTTTGTTCTTGGTGTTATTACATATTGAAAATGCTAGAAAGACTGATCAGTTTATGCTTTCCATGGACATATTCACTTAGATCGCAGTAATCTTTGAAAAGCAATGTAATTTCATAGTCATCAACAAGGGAAATGTTGGTCCTGATATGTAACACAGGGGTCATGCAGCAAGAGAACCAGGAAGGGAGCTGTGGCCCAGAGTCAGTGGTCTATACACTGACTCAGCAGAATGTTCCTGAATGCTTTGTGTCTTTGAAGCATCTTGTCCCTGAGAAATCTTACTCTGAATAAAGTCAGAAACCACTCAGGTCATATCACAGTCTTGATGACACCCTTAGAGACTGGACTGCCACATGTTGTGCTCTAACCTACAGCCCTGACCTCATTCCCTTCCACTTCCTCTCTCATCATTCTTGCCTTGTTGCCATTCTAATGCACGACACCACCTCAGGACCTTTGCACTTCAAGGTCAGGCACGTTCAGGGTGGTATGGCCATAGACACTGGAGCATGACCTTTGCACTTCATGCGTGCTGCACACTTGATACTTTGAATGCCTTTCTAGAAATATCTGCATGGTCTGTGCCATCTCATCATTGTCTCATCTCATGTGTTACCTCTTCAGGACATCTTATCTAAAATAGTAACCCCTGGCCACACTCTATGCCCTAAATGATTTGCTGCACATGCATCATTTATTTTCCTTTCTTTTCCACTCAAACCTAATCTCTGCAAGGACAAGGATATCTCATGGATACCACTGTGCCTAACACTTAGGATCCACTTGCCACAGATGGGTTATGTGAGTAAATGACACTGGGCAACCACAGAAGAATGAGAGAGAGACAGGTATTGGGCTCTGGCAGGGCATAGGAGGGCTATTCCAATCTTAGGTCAGAGAAGGCTTAGTAGAATGCTGAGGTCAACATAAGGTTGAGGTTGAGATGAGGGAAGAAGAGAGGAAAGTTCTTGGCAGAAACAGTGATGTATTTGAGGGGATAAATATTGTTCAGCATGAATGGGGTGAAGATTATGACATTAGGGGTTGGGACAGATGAACCTAGAGCAAGGTTCTTTGAAGAACTTTGTCCTGCATGCCGATGAATCAGGACAAGTGTACCAATGCAGTGGAACAAAAGCCTGAGCCAAGAGAAGACAGAGCAGAGCGTCTCTTTTGTTGCTTATCTGGGCAGGACCAGTGCCCCACCTGTCCTCCACCCTGTCTACTTAGGTAGATGCTGCCTGGCCTGGCATAGTCACGTAGGCCTTGGATTTCTTCTCTGGTTCTGGTGTTCTGATTGGCTTCCTGATTCACTCCTGCTGGCATTTTCTGGCTGGGTCCCAGACACATGAATGACAGGGTACAATAGGGCCCTTGAAATTACCTGTAATCAAAATGACGGGTAATCTCTGTGATTACTATGTCTGTGAGAGACAGGTTTGCACTTGGAACAAAACCTTTGCTGCAGCAAAAATGGGTCCTGTAAGGTTTTCAAATTTGAGAGGCGTTGTTTTTTAAGTGAAAATATCTTTGGCATTACACATTCTTTTGTCCTGATAATAAGGCTGGTTATGGAGATTTAATATACTTCATGAGGAAATATGCTGAACCTTTTTAAAAAATGCAAACAAAAGTGAGAATGGATGCAATTGTATAATTCTTATACTATAGTATGGCAGGTCAGCATTGAGATTCCAGAGGTCCCTCCAAGGGCCTGTTTGAATTCTTAGAACACCCACTGGTCATGAGGAAGAAAAGGAACATGGGTCAGGTGGGGGCACAGCTAATAGCATCCCAAGGCTGAGTGTGGGCAGTGGAAATAGAAGCCATAGTAGTAGGATGACCTGTCTGCATAGATACCTTTGCTGCCCCCTGTGGATGCCAGCTCCCTAGTATGGAGAGAAAGGGTTCAGAGATCATGAATTAAACCCCTCCAGTCTAACATTCTCCAGGTCAATGCAGGGGGTTTGATAGACATTATTAAACTTGCTCAGCACCCTAAAGCAAATGAATCCTAGTTGGCAACCCAAACAAACAACAGATGACAGGGAAGCTGCTCTGGCTGATACAGAGGGAGGAGCCTACTCGGCCACGTCAGCCCTGTACCCCATGAGACCCTTCATGATTCTCCTGTGTTATTTTTATAACATGGTTTGTAAACTGGATGCACACAAATATGTAAAAATTAAATATATTTATATATAATTGTATTTTCATATTTTATATAAATTGTGTGGGTTTTCTGGGACAGACGTCCAACCTAATTGAAACCTAACCACACACTAACCCACTTGTCACCCAGGTATTTTCTTTGGCTCATACTTGGCTGCTGAGTGAACTGGAAGATATTATCCGACCACAGAGCATCATGCATCATGCTACCACAATGCGTGGTTTCCACCCTCCCATACGGTCCTCTAATTCTCATCCAAATCATGCCTGGCCATCTTCCAGGCAAATGCCCTTGCTCCTGTGCATGGAAGTTAGCTCTCTAAACTCCCCCAATTTTCTGTTCCTATATCTATTAACTTAAATGTGCTATTCTTAGCTGATTTCTCTCTGTCTTATCCAACAGACTGTGCACTGCTACCCTGGATACTCCTAGCTAGCATTTGAGATTTGAATCCTATGCCATCTCTCCCAGGAAGCCTTCCCTGACTTCCCCCGGCAGAATGAGGCCCTTTCTCTTTTTACCACTAGAGCATTCTGTGCTTTCTACACAATCAACCAACCATTATAATTTTAAATTTTTTTTGCCATATTTGCTTACTGTCTGTACTATTATTTCACTGCTTTCTGAATACCAACTTGAATTTACTTAAAAAACAAACAAACTAGGGCTTATTCTCAATAACAATATACATAAAATGTGTGTTTAAAGATAAACAAAAGAACATCAAAACAAAAATCTAGGTATGTGTTATTGGGATTGAAGTTAAAAAAGGAAGTCAGAGATTTGGTGAGGCAAATAAAAATGACAGAGAAGAAACCTGCGTCCTATAAAATCTCATAATCATGTGAAATTAACCAAGACAAGTACTCCCTGAGATTCCCAAGTTTCTATTATAAACACCCCATAGTTCCATTTTATGAATGTGGAAGGCAATAAAAAGCTTGCTTTACAAAGCGTGGAACATAAGAGACATTGGAGCCTTCACAGTGATATGTTCTTATTGTGATGCTACAGAGACGGTCTACTCTGCAAAGAACAGTCAGAAGGCAAGAGAGTGAGACCAGGAGCATGCTGCACAGGAGCCTACTGTGCAAGCACTTGACCATGGCTCTGTCTTGGCAAGAGAGAGCCAGCAAGGGACAGAAAAGATCGAGGGGACTCAATTTCTGCAGCAGTGACAGCAAGTGTCAAATCAGCCCCTAGGAATGCTTTAGAAGCATCTGGCCTAAATGATTTTGGAAATTTCTGGTGGCCATAATGACTCCACCATCTGCTGGGTGTCTTGTAAATAATATTTTCATCGTGCTTTAAAATAGATTGCCTCAATAAAGGAAATAGATAGCATAGGCAACAGCCATGCCAACTTAACATGGTGCTCTTGATTATCACATCATCATTTACTCATTATGTCAAGTGTCAGTCTCCATGGAAACTGCTCCATTTTTTTTGAATGGTAAAGTATATGCTGTACTTGGGCTAAACAGGAAACCATCCTGCCTTTCCTATGTTCTTGTGGTTCCTCCTCAGATGGGTGAAGGGAAGACCATAGACTCTGGCCCGTTCCCTGAGTCAGTAGGCAAGAAAGAGCTAAAGCAAGAAACGTGGAACTTGGAGGAAGATTACCATGCTGAAATGGAGACCAGATTCCTTCTTAGGCAATTTCAAAATTCATGTTTCCCCTAAGATGACCATAGGAAGTAGGATTTTGAGTCCAGCAAGAGAGAATAGAATTTCTTAAACACAGTTTTTCAATCTAGTAGGTATAAAACTAGTTCTGGGCAAGGTGGAATGTAACCTTGGTTCATTTAATCTGCTTCTTATAAGAAAAATAGTCTATTCTTATAAACTTATACTCCTATTTCAGTGCAATATTGACTTGAACTCCATTTCCACTATTGGTCACATAAATCATCAATTTTTTTTTTATGTCATTCGAATACAATGTAGTAAAAAATTTAAGTATGTCTGGCCTTTTGCTCTTGGCTCCTGGAATGTAATTGCTGTTTGCCTGGGTGCCTTGGGCTAGCTAGACAGTAACAATGTGATTTAGAGTCAGGGCTTTGGATCATGGGGTATCAGTTGGTCTGGAGATTGAGTGCAATCAATCAATCATGCAGATATAATGAGCCCCAATTACATCTCTGCACACTGATGCAAGGGAGAGCCTGCTTGGTTGGCAGAGCTCTGTGTCTTATTACACAGGGATGCCGGGAAAGTGATGCATCCTGACTCGATGGGGAGGGGACGAAGGAAGCTGCATATCTGGTTCTTTTCCCAGACTCTGCCCTGGTATTCTTGGCTGATTTTAATCCATGTTAAACCACAAATGTGAGTAAATAGCTTTCAGTGGGTTTTTCTAGCAAATGATCAAATCTGAGAGTGATTTCATAAACGCTCCAAACTTGCAATTAGTACCAGAACTAGAGACACAATTGAGGACTGCTACTTTTAAACTTTGTAGCTGGCCAAACTTCTTCAGATAAATATAAATTACTAGTGAGATGCTGCATAGGGTCATGCATATAACATGTACAGATAGACATAGAGACACCTTTGCAAAGACCACAAAATGATTGGCCATGTGCATTGGAGAATTCACCCTCTACTCCATAGTACAGATAAGTGATCCAGGATAAAATCAGTTGAATTTGGGTACTACAGCTCTGTTCCATGTGTGTGACCACAGAAGTCAGTCTAAGTAAGTAGGTAAGCACTACAGTCTGTGTCCGTGGGATTTCTTATGGGTGGAGGGGTAGAGTTGGCAGTGAACACCAATTCTGGATGCTTTTACCTCTGAAATATTGCATTTGGGTACATCCATGGTTCTGCACTTTTCTTTCACTTTTCTCCACTCCACTACCATCTCTGTAAACAAAACCAACATCATCACCGTAAGTAATATCTTCGAGCTGAATTCTGATTATTTGCATATAGCTATCACACTGCACACCTGCTAGAATGATTTCTTTAAAAAATGTAAATCAGATTGTTTTTACTTTTTTTCGCCTCTTTTTCTTTTCTCAATGGCTCACCATTGCTTTTAGAACAAAGGCAAAGGTTTCTAATTTGTTTTATAAAGCTCGGTGTGATTTGGCACTTGTCTTCCTGCTTTCTCTTGAGTCACACTTCTCCGCACGCTCTCTCCACTCTAGCCATACAAGCCTTTGTGCAGTCTTTCATATTTGCCAGGCCTCTGCAACAGGACCTTTGCACATGTCCTTCCCTTTGCCTGGATGGCTTTCCCCACACTTTGTGTTTACTTATATCCTCACATCCTTCAAGCCATTCTATGAAAGCAATTCTCGATCTCTGTAAATAAGTTTCATAGTTGTCTGTACTTCTTGTTCCCAGAGGTTTTTCACTGTTATAGTTTTACATTTATTAGCTACTAAGATCCCAGTGCACGATTTGAAATCATGCAGCACGCCCACCCTTGAGTTGCTGGTCTGGCACTGTCTTCCTCCCCAGCCCTTGAAACAGTGTGGGCCTCTGCTGATCAGGCCCTCCCCCAGCACAGGGCACAGAGGCCCCTGCTGCCCCATCCCTGAGGCTGGGTGTCCAACCTCCTCCTGTCTGGTGGACTCATTACTGTGTCCAGGTTAATTAGCATATTTCTCTATTATATATAGAGAGAGATTATTTGAACATCTATGTCCTCGGTAGACTGACTTCTTTGCATTTGGGTAGATCCATGGTTCTGCACTTTTTATAAGAGCATGTGGGCTTCAGCCCAGACATTTTTCAGATAATGATTATAAGGCAAGATGCTAACAGCTGTCCCTTTGGGACTGAATATTGTTGGAATGAGTGACTATAGAGTAAAAATAACCTTTTACATCATCATTTGCATGGAGGAGGTCCTTTCAGATGTTTTATTCTAGTGGGTTTGTCCTGACCCACTTTTTTCAAAAAGTATCCTTGATATCTGAGGACTGCATAATAGGACAAAGTACTGCTATCTTGGATTCCTGTGATGTATAGTGTTAATGAACCTGGGAATTTAGAACTGGGGGATCAGTTAAAATTTGGGGTAATCATATTGATTTTGTATAACAAGCTGAAATTTTCATGAAAAAACAATTGAAAGTATTAGGGCTTATTAAAATTTCTTTTTAATCCTCACCCAAGGATATGTTTTTATTAATTTTTAGAAAAGGAAGAAGGGAGAGAGAGAAAAAGAGAGGAATATGGAGATTCCTCAAAAATTAAAAATGGAACTTCCACTTGACCCAGGGATTCCACTTAAGGGAATGTATCCCAACAATCCTAAACACTAGTCAGAAAGAATAGATGCACCACTATGTTAATAGCAGCATTACTTAAAATATCTGCAATCTGGAAACAGCCAAGTGCCCATCAGTATATGAGTGGATATAAAAAGATGTACATTTACACAATGATAATACTATAGATCTGTAGAAAAAGAAGGATCTTTTACCCTTTGAGACTGCATGGATGGGCCTGGAATTATGCTAAGTGAAATAAACCAGTCAGAGAGAGACAAATATCACATGATCTCACTCATATGTGGCATCTAATGAACAAAACAAACTGATGAACAAATAGTTCCAGAGACATGGAAGCATGGAACAGAAGGACAGATCTCAGAGGGGAGGGTGGTCAGGAAGAGATTAACCAAAGAACTTGTATGCATATATACATAGCCCACGGACACAGGTAATAGTGTGGTGAAGGCTGTGGGGGTGGGGAAGGAACCACATTCAGGGAGCTCAAAGTAGGAGGATGCGGGGGCATCTGTAATAACCTCAATAAAAGTAATTTTTTTAAAAATGTAGATTTCAATGTTGGACTGACACCATGGTTGGCAAACTGCGGCTTGTAGCCATATGTGGCTCTTTAGCCCCTTGAATGTGGCTCTACCACAAAGTACCACAGCCTGGGCAAGTCTGTTGTGAAGAAGTGGCATTAGAGGAAATTTAACTTTAAAAAATTTGGCTCTCAAAAGTAATTTCAATAATTCTACTGTTGATATTTGGCTCTGATTACTAATGAGTTTGCCAACCAATGGACTAGTATTTGCATTAGTTTAGTTACTACTACCATCTTTCTCTTTTGAACTTCTTTTTGATACTTGAAGTTTCATATGAAAAACAGAAGGGAGACTGTTCATAGTAAGTCACACACCTCCCCCCTCTCCCCCAGTTATTATTTAAGAGCTGACTTACTGTTAGCAACTAGATGAAAATCTGCAGTCTGCAATTAAGATCAGTATATATGACAGTGTAAATGGGCTTGAATACTTTATTATTTGTCTTTTTATTACTTAGGTACCTTAAACCATCATACTCACAAGAAAAGCTAAACAACTCGTACGCATAATTACAACTTGCCATATTTTTATGTTTTTTGCTGAGACAAAAACACCTTCAGATAATAATAGCCACCTGAATTATGCCAAGTTTTCACATTCACTATGTAATTCAATTCTATAATGACTCCGTGAGGTTCGATTCACTAAGTGAACTCGGACTTGTCAAAGGAGTTAAGTTTGAAAGTCAATGTGCCAAACAAGCATTGGGCATGTCAGAATTTTCCTTCACAGTCTATTCAATCCATGCTATCCAGAGTGTGGTCCAAAGACCAGTACATGGTCAGCACCAGAAGCACCTTAAAAATGCAGTCTAAGCAACCAGTGAATCCACAGCTACATTTTAACAAGACTCCTGGGTGATCATATGGACATTAAACTTTGAGAAGCCCACCTCACATTATTCAGTAATTCATAAGGCCTGCCACTGTCGAAGCTGAAGAGTCCAGAGTTACTTACTGGGGTTTTCTTTGCATTTTTTGCTGAAGCTTCACTTGCCCCCTGGAGTGGAGGCCTGGATCTAGCTTGACTGAACAGGGAAAGCAAGAAAAACAGGCTTTCTTTCCTTCGCTTCCTTCTATCATTCCACCCTTTTTTTCTATAGACCCCACGTGTGTGAGTTCACCTTAGTTGAAATTATGTGCATTACCACTTCTGCGGTGATCTATATATCAGCTCTGAAAGAGGTTGCCACTACCATGGGCCAGGGGCTGTGCGAGGAGGTGGTGATACAATGTCAAGGAGGAAAACACCTCCTATTGTTGTGGAACTCAGTGTGGGAATATGTCTACTTGGAGATGGTTATTAACAGGCCTGTTTGGCAGGAAGAATACTGTGTTCTGTTCAATTTTGTGTGCAGTTGCCAAATAATTCTAGTGAAGAACACCTCTTTTTAGGAATCCCTATAAAAGGATCCTCCATTCTAGGCTAAGAGGCCATTTTCTGAGTGAATATCATCACCAGTGTAACTACACTCCTCCAATTCTAAGGCCAGAGGGGTGGAGTGAAGTTAAGGCAATTGCATACATCTTCTGCATGTGCTCCCAGCCTCGGGCCCACAGTGGCCAAGAAGAATCGATGATGTTGAGAATGAAAGCACTTTCTGGGAAGGCTGGGCAGTGTGCCAGAAAGGTCCTGTTTGTGGCTCTGCCAAAGCCCCTCACTATTGCACAGGCCCAAGCACGTCTTGGGCTGCTTCCGGTGCCAACCCAAGCTGGATATCAACAGTCCCCAAACAGTCTAAGCAATGTCATGCTCCTGTTCCCTGGAGGAAAGAGGTGGGAATTCTTCATTGCACTGCCCTCTTGGGATTTTATCCATTGCACTTTCTGGCTGATCGCTTTCTGTTCTGTTAACATCTGTCTTGGAGAAGAAGAAAGCTTTTTCACTTCTAAAGGAAGGAGTCACCCATGAAATTAGGGCTGATCACCTAATCCTGTGATCTGAGTTTCTTCCTGACACCGTGTAAATGCTTACATTCATGCCAGCTGTTTGCTGTCCTTAAAATGCCACAAGACATTGCTTAGTGTCCCTTCCTCCCCCCAAACAATGCTTGGCAGATGTTTGCAGTTTGATGTCTCTACATGCCTTTCATCAGAGCAGAAACTACACTTCCTAGTGGCTGTTCTCCCCACACAATGGCCGGGAGGTGCTCTTGCTGTATAATGATCTATCATGTTTAATCAGAATTTGCAACTTCCCTCTGAATGAAAGGAACAAAGCTCATATTACAGGACATTTATGACTAAATCTATTTACTATTTATGAAGAATTTAAAAGCTTAGCAATCTTCTTCCAAGACACACTGTAAAGCTTGAAAAAAACCCAGCTGTTTCAAATTTCAAGTCATTAGTGGAATGCCTGAACTAGACTGAAGCGTTCTAATTGAGTATCTTTTTGAAAACAAAACTGGTGAAGACAATGTTCTCTATTACCTATTTTCTCCACTACTACACAAGCTAGGGCCTGTTGCTCTCAGGAGAACTGCTGATGCAGAGGCCTGGGCCCCACCAATGCAGCCTCCCGGTCCTCCCAGTAAGAGATCACAGTGAGATGGGCTGTGGGGGTCAGGTTTCCACCTTGAGTTGAGGAAAGGTTACAAAGTGGCTGGAAGGTGGTCCTGTTGAAGGCAGATCATGGTCTTATCTGAACACAAGAGTCTCCAAGAGTTTCCAGGTAGGTCTGATCTCTCCAAAGTCCTGAATTATTCTCCTAAACACCAAATGGGAGGGGATACCAATTATTGATGTCAGCCATGCATCAGACCACATCCTGGGACCTCAGCATATGCCATCTCACTCAATCTCCAAAGAACTTGGTGGATGAGGGACTTTCAAATCTCCACGTTGACAGACTAGGCAGCTGAGAGAGGAAGAGGCTTGTGTCAGAGTTATGCCATGTTGATTCAAAAGCCCTTGACTCTGACCTGAGGCTGGCTTTCCATTAGAGACACAATGTTTCTTCTGGTATCATAGGACTTTTCATGAAAAATTGAGTTATTCTTAACAGAAATCCATATTAAAAACTAGGATGTTGGCTAGAAGCTTGGAGCGACACTCAATTCCAAATGGTCATGGCAGTTTTGTAAAGAGGGTAAGCAAAGAATTCTTCCTAATCCTTCCTAGTGACACAATAAAGAACTGACTGGAAGCCAAAAGAAGTCACAGGGCAGGAGAAGGTTCAGGACTGCATGGAAGTGGTCAGTGTTTTAGGTCGGTGTTTTTTCCCCACCTGAGGTACAGTTCTGAATTAGATCATTTGAAAACCATCTTTTGTTTTATAAAAGTGACATGTTTATCTTAGAATATTTAGAAGGTGCATAGATCTTTTTTCCTATTTATGAAAGTTCTGCTCTGAACACATACTCCTTGGCTTGAAATTTGGTCCATTTAGGGCCTTGGGAGAAGAATATTTCCTTTTTTTTTTTTTCATGTTGCCAAGTATCCAGTAAATGTCCCTACAAAGTTGACACATGGTGTTCACACTCAAGCAGTGACAGAGAATCTGACATGGGAGCTTCTTAAGAAAACTGGCATTCAGTGTTCTCCCAGATTCAGAAGCTTTCTTAGCTGAAATGAAGTTTTGAGTTTTGAGCTTTCAGATTAAGGATTGGCCGTGTTCCAGGGAACACTGGATGAAATGGTTGCCTGACTTTTGCACTGTTCTTATGGAATATCCTTTGCTATCTGCATCTTAAGGATTTCTGACCATGCAATGTATAAAGTCTGAGAACACATCCTCTTTGTAAGCTGAGAACTCAGAAGCCTGCCTTGTTTCTCACAGAACCTCCTAATGCTTCTTCAGGTTATGTATTCTGCTGCTCCCCACTGGCTAACCACCAAATGGCCCTTTCTCTCTGCAGGGTTCATTTTCACAGCCATTAGAATAGAATTTCAGGTATTTGCAATGGGTTCTGATATATTTTCTCCTGCCTCACATACCATGTGTTTGTCCAGTGGTTTTCAATTGGGGCATCTGTGTCCTCAGAGAACATTTGACCGTATCAAAGGACATTTGTCTAAAGACGTTTTTGATGTGCATAATGGCAGAATGGAGATGCTACTGGCATGTAGTGGTTAGGGGTCAGGGGTGCTGCTAAGCATTCTGTAATGCAACTGTATAGCCCCAACTACCACTAGTGCCATGATGGAGAAGCCCTGTGGTGTAGCTATAGTATCTTCCTCAAACATTCTGTTTTCTTATCACTGCAAGGGGCACTACAGCTGCCAGAATCATGGCCTCTGGCCTCAGAAGGTTCAACTTACTCCTGGATGACTTTGGGAAAGTGATTTGAAATCTCTGTGACTCATTTTCTTCGTCTGTAAAATGGGCCTAATGATGTATAGCTGATAAGGTTTTTATGACTAAAGGAGCTCATATAGTACATGTTAAGTACTTGGGAATAATGTTGGATTTCAGAAAGTACTCAAGATCTGCTAGCTGACACAGCTGCTAATAATGTTGCAATCAGCTCCTGCCCTGTGACTTCATATAGGATGGTCCTTCTGTCTGGGACACCCTCTGTCATGCTAGTCTACTTTTTAAGCTACCGTTAGAATGTCTCCTTGTCACCCCATGAAAAAAAGAGGCTATTCCCAGGCCTCTTCACATCTTTCTGTCCATCTGGGTATTGGGTTGACAGGAGTCAGATGCTCTGCCTTCTCTGCACTGTGAACTCCTGGAGAAGCTGAGGCTGTCCTATCTCGGTTCTCTACACCCAGGCCCCACAACAAGGAAGGCCGCATAGATCACACTGGTTGGTTGGGGCTCAGGCTCCATTGACAGGAAAAAGAGTAGAGTCAAAAGAAAGACTAAATTCTTTCTTTTTAAACCGAATTTACTCTCCTTAGTAAGCCTCACAAGGCTCTTTGCTTAACAATAAGAAACCCAGATTTCAATTTGGCACATGCAGTGTGTCTAAGCCACGCTCTAATGGTATTGGAAGGCGACAGCTTAACAAAGTGCAATACAGAGAACCCTGTTTCCTCCCATCACACACAGCACACTCCTCCCCTGGCCTTGGGCACATACACAGCAGATGTTGTTATCTGGCGTTGATCCACTTCCTTGTCTTGAGCAATCTTTCTTCTCCTTTCTGGATTAGGCTGTTCCCTTTCTGTAGATACTAGTAAGGTCACCAGTGGCTACTCTTTGCTGGTGATCATCTATAGGTAAAATAAAAACGTTTTGTTCCCCCTTCAACCTTCCCCAATGCACTATAAATCTGAATCTTCTATAATGAGGGGTTTTTCTCTCCTTGGTGTAAATGTGAACTTGTCAGTCTAAAGATACTGCAGGTTTTCATAAAGAGATGCTTGGGTGTGACAGGTCCTTAAGCTACTTCTGTCACTAATACCTTGGGCAATTTTTCTGAACTCCCTTAGCTGTAGTTTATATACCTACAGATTACATCCGCCTCTTCAGTGTGACACCCTAGTGAGTGAGATGCTGTGTGCGTGGGATATGAGAAAACATAACTATAAAATGTGTATAAGGGCAAGCTCATTGTAACAGTTCATTGATGATGGTATGATTTTTAAGAAATTGTCTATATTTTCCTTTTTATATTTTTCTGCACTTCTAAAAGGTCATTGATACTACTTTATTGACATTACTTATTGATCAATATAATCAATTTTGTGTGTTTTTCTAAAAAAAATGGAGCACTTCAAAGTTAAGAAATAGAAAGTGACAGTTGTTACTTTCTATTTCTATTCCCTCTATGGAGCCATTTTATAGTTTATGTTCTGGAATGAGCATCTGAGATTCTGGAAGATGGTTCTCTTCAGGAGCATAGAGCTGGCCAGGGAGTGCGGGTGGTACACTGGTGCTTCTTCCTAACTTTCCACGCTGGCCTAATTGCAGAAATTCTCCCCAAACAGAAATTGGTAGCAGAAATCTCTCTAAACAATGTCTAACTTTATTAACTGGCCATGTCCCACATAGAATGTCTGCTTGTTGAAAAGGACAGACTACTATTCTCCCTCATCCTTAAATACTTGGTGAGGCACAGACCAGGCACTGATGCTTGCAGCTAGCCAAACACAGGCTCAGTAAGACATGGTGATTTGACTGTGAACAAAAGGAATGAGCATTTTCCAGCTGACATCAGATTTCCAAAGTTGGCCAATCACAAGTGAGAAGTGCCTGGCAATGCTGTTTGAGATTGCGCCAGGCCTGTGTTCACTCTCTTGAACACTGAACTCAGCCTTTTGCCCTTGAACAACATGGGTACAACACATGAACAGATACTCGGATGCTGTCTGATTCAGAAAACTATCCTCTGTACTGGCTACAGGGTCCCACTACCAGACACGTGGTGAGTCCATACCACCACCTTGCCTACTTTCTAAGAATTATGTGCAATTTCAGAATCTGCTGCCACAGAGCCTTATAAATCGTGTATGAAAGGAATGGAGGGAATCTTCACAACTGAGAGAAAACCATTTTTAGAAAACATTTTGTTGTTAGTTCGCAGTATTTATTGCCCACTCCACAATGTAAACCACTGTTTCGATGCTATAAAAGAAATACTCCAAAGAAATGGGCCCCATGCTCTCAGAGAGAGACTGTATTTTCAGTCAATGGAGAGTGCTAGGAACAAAAGCTATCTATCGCTACAATAAAGGAAGCTCTCATTCTCCTGTTTACTATTGCTAGGTGATGGCTCAGACCTTCTGCAACCATGGCGATGTCCTGTATCTTCACTGTCTAACTTTGTAGTTACTAATATGTGTGTCCACTGAGCAGTTGGAATGTGGTTAGTGCAACTGAGAAACGCAAGTTTTAATTTTATTTAATTCCAACTAACAAATTTAAGCAGCCAAATGTGACTAGTGCCTACCATGTAAGCTGAGAAACTATAGCTCCTTTGGTAATATTCATAGCTAGAAGAGTAGCAGCTAATTATTGTGCATTGTATTATATGCCAAGCATTGTATTATATGCACTAATTTATTTTTTTATGTTTTAAAGTCTATCTTTATTTCAGAGAGGAAGAGAGACATAGAAACATCAATAATGAGAGAGTCATTGATCGGCTGGCTGCCTCCTGCATGTCCCTCACTGGGAATTAAGCCTGCAACCCAGGCTTGTGCCCTGACCAGGAATTGAACCATGACCTCCTGGTTCATAGGTCTACACTTAAACACTGAGCCACACCAACGGAGCTATATGCACTAATTTATTCCTAATGAACAACTCTCAGAGGCCATTACTAATACCCACTTTATAGATGAGACAATGGATGCACAGAGTATAAGCACTGAGCCCACATGGCAATCTAGAGTAGGGCAAAGTTGGATTTAGCACCTCGAAATAAGGGCTCTAGCACCCTCAGTAGGATGATGGCGAATTTATTAACAAGGTCATTGCGGCACTGGTTATGTCAACCCTTCTCACTACCTGATTGGGCAGAAAGGCATAAAAACCATGAAAGCATGAAAAACAATTAAAAACTAGTAAACTCTTTTGAGGACTTCAGGGCTAAATAAATTCAGAGTTGCCCTCCTGAGTCACTTGGAATAATTGCATAAGGATGTGTCAAATCCCTTTGCCCACACATCCTGTGGCCCACTGAGTTAGTGGATTTCAATGACTTCTCAAAAGATATATCCCCCACCTCTCCCCTCCGCTTTCTATTCTATGTTGTCATGGAGATGCAGCCTCAAACAAAGATGGTGCTGTTTTTTTTTCACTCCAGTAATAGAGTTCAGCAATTAGCATCATCTTTATTTAGTCTGCAACACCAGTCTGGAAGATCTCTTGAGAGAAGACCTTGAAATTGCTTCCCACAGTGCTAATAGACAGACGGAAAGGAGTCCTGGGAATGTGGTAAATGCTCCTGATATGATAAACCTGAATACACTTAAAAAAAATCAGTTTGTTTGATGTCCTGAAAAATGTTCTACTGTGTGATCACCATCACTTCAACACCATATTGTGGGTATTGGTTATCAGGCAGAATTATCAGTAAAAGTTCCCGAACCTGGATGTTCATCAGAATCCCTGGGGAAGAGCTTTCAACACCTGTGACATTTTGATGAGCATCAGAGTGGGGAACAAAGGATTTAAATTCGACCAAAGTATAAACTCAAGTGCATTTCAGATTTCTTCTTGGCACATTTCTGGCCATAAATCAGATTTTGAAATTGGTCCTTGGTATTTCCTTACATATCTGGTACTAACAGGTGGTAGCAATTGAATGTAAACTCGCCACGATGGCAACCGTGTTGCTGGCTAGAGGCCTGCAGTCAGGGAATATGTGCTGTGTTATGAAATTAAGTGAAAGTTGAGTGTGTCTAAATGTGGTTTCCTGAGTGGCTCCTCTGAGAGCGCAGTAACATTTTGGCTTTAGGACACCATTGCTCTAAAACAGAATCAATACTAAGCAGGTTGAAGACTAGACAGGAGAGGTATTGATATTTCAATTTGAAAATCCTGCAGGTTTTTCAGATGAAAAATCAGAGGCAGGCAGATTACTTGACACACAAACTTTATTGTGGATGGTACAGAAGGAGAATGGGTACAAGAAATGGCAGGGCAGAGGATCAGACTGGCATCTCCAAATTCTTTCCTAGAGGGAACACAAGCAGAAACATCCAGTTAATTTAGGGGACACCATGGCAACACTGCTGCCTACCATCCGAACACCTCCCATGCTGAACTCTGGTCAGAGAACTATGCTTTCTGTGGTCCTCATAACCACCATGTTACCCACCCTGTGCCCCGAGGCACAGGGAGGTGTCAGCATTCTGCCTGTATGGCCTAATAGCCCCACATGCTGGTCCCCTACTCCATTTTGTTCTCCTTTATATGGGTGTCAGGTTGGAGCCCCCATTAGGGGACTACTGTCTCTGCTACTTGACCCAGAAATAATTAAGAATTCAGTACTCAGGAGGAAACTGGCTTTCTCAGGGGTACATCAGGGTAGGGATTGCGCCCTCATTTGGTGGCATTGACATCATTCTTAAAGCCTCAAGAAAAGGTTCTAATGGGCCAAGATCTCAAGACTTGTTTCAATATAATGTTTCCTTATTTTGGACTATTGAAAGAGGACATTGCTGATACGTGATGAGAACCACCCAGAACTAAGCCCATACTGGAAACAGGGCAAGGTCTGTTCCATTCATTGAGTGCACTGGTGGGCTGGGTAGCAGAGCCTCCCTGGGATACTTAGAAGGATGCAAAAAACAATAACTTGCCTGGGACAATCGCCTGACTGTAGGCCAGTGCAGATGGTCAGTGCAGTTGCACTTTTTCACCTGAATGGAAACAACAGCTCAAGTCTCAGTCTGGACTTTGGCAAACCACGGGAAATGCAAATGCAAATGAAATTTGCACACATGACAAGATTGAGGGAAAGAGGAATTATGTTCCCAGAACAAAAACGTAGCGTTTTTCATGCTAATCCTACATGGCCAGCTTAATCAAATTTTTAGCTAACAGAGATGATAATAAGCCTCGTGGCCAATATCTTTCTACAGCCTTGCTATGATGAAGAGAGAGAAGAAACAGGCGATGAAGCTGTGATGGGAATTAGCTTTTCACATTTGTGGGAGAGGAAAGGGTCCCTTAATGCTACCAAAGCCTCTTCTGGATTTGTCCTTTTCTTAGGTTTCCATCCAAACGCCATCACTGTATGCAGAGGTGGTATCTGCTTAGAGCCATCAGTATGTGACACTTTGAGATTTTAACTGTGAACAGGCTGAGCTCAGCCCTGGATGACCTGTAGGTCTTGATTATGTTAGTGGATTTCAATGACTTCTCAAGAGTTCAGCATTTCCAGCTCTAGAAGGCCATGTTCTTTGAAGCAGAAACTATACTATTAATTTTCAGGCCATCGAAAGAATCCAAGAGTAGGTGAAATAGCATCAAGTAGTCTCATCATTTGCGGTGTCATTGAGAGGAAAAAGAAAAGAGAGAGGCCACATCTCTCATTCTAAAATGGCCCTGAAATCAGACTATGATTTTTCAACTTGAAGCCCTAGAGGGCCTCGCTCATCTTCAGGAATCAACCGAAGAGAACAACAAACAAATGCTGATCAGATGAATGAGCAGACAGAAACGTTTTGTCCAGTTCCACTCAATTTCAGAAAGATCTATTGGGAAGGACACTGGCCAGAGGATCCACGAGTGGGCAACCACTGTGCCACTCATTGGTGTGTGTTTCTGGCACCTTGCTTCACAGCTCTGAGCTAGGTGCCTGCTATGCGAAGTGGGACAATGAGATTTTTCTTAATGGATGGCTGAGCACTTTGTAAGGCTGTAGCAATAGGGATGATACGATGCAATTATCATCATGGTAATTGATATTGTTGTTGTTATTATTAAATTTCGGCAAAGAACTATGCCAGGTCCTTTGAAGACTGAGATGAATGAGCCTGGCCCTCCATGGAGTTCTCCTTTTGAAATAAGCTTGGAAAATATCAAATTTCAAAGTATCAAGGAAGATCTCTGAGAGGTTTTGTTAATTGATGTTGTAGTATCCTGCTCTCCAAAGGAAACCTAATGTGTTTTCACAAGCAAAGATTAGGGGACTCTATTGCACTCAGTCATTTTTCTATCACTCAAGACATATCCCACAGCTGTTATTTGTACTTAAAATGCTCTTTGGTGTGCCATCCAAGCTGAAGTTACCTGTCGAAGTTAATCACATGGAGTGGTTCATATATCAGGGGGTATGAGCCTAGCTGTCCTGCAGCAGCCTGGCTGAGTAATGGATGGCCTGGCCTGTCAATTCCACTAAGACAAAAGCTATTAATGAGCCATTACAGGACCACAGTGAGCCATCTCAAAAATAGGGCTGGTTGTGCAGCCAGAGGAAAGAGCTCCTGACTTCCTGGGCAATATAGATGTTACCCCCAACTCTGACGGCTTATAGTAGACAAAAATGCACCCACCAGAAAAAAAAAAGAGAGAGAAAATTTCCTTAAATTAAAACAGAGACAAGCAGGGACTAACAGTGCTACATACAGCCCTTTGTAAAGGAGGGCTTACATTTATGTGTTCCCATGCCAGTTCTATGGTATCCCAGCAAAGAAAGTTGCTTCCATTTTATCCAAGAGAAAACTGAAGATCAGGGAGAATGAGATTCAGAGGTCCATGAGGTGAATAAGCTATGCTACCCCAAATATCAGAGTCAGGGTGAGGACTGATCCGTGACCAGAGGGGAAAAAAACAACAGGACACTCAAGATTATAACTGATAACTTGGACCAACACTTACAGCAAGTGGGATTGCTGATTCCTGTGGTGTTCTTCTAAGTGCTTGGGTCAGCTCAGCAAGATCAGGCTTTGGCGATGTATCCTCGGGCCTCTTGATGCAAGCTGGGGTCCTCTGAGGTTACCCTGAAAGAGGCAGAGACATAAAGGTAATCCAAACCTAATTTTAAACTTGAAAAGAAAAAAAACAATGAGAATATTCATGTGGATCATTAAGAGAAATAATGGTTACCTTTGATTCCTAGAGAAAGATATTTTTAAATGCATCCAAGTTCCATTGCACAGCCAAAAAAAAAAAAAAAAAAAAAAAAAAAAAAAAAAGAAAGAAAGGAAAACAATTCCTCGAAGCTGAGCCATGTCCTTTGGAGGCAGAAACAAGTCACCATCACTTGAGTCCAGAGAAGATGCTCATTCACAGTAATTGGGAGGAGGGAAGATTGCAGAGATTAACTGACCTTGGTTTAGGACACACACTGTTTCTTTACAAATGCAAATGATGCTTGGGGCCTAAAAGACAAAATCTACCCTTAATGCCAGTCTCTAAGAAAATGCATTAATAATAATAATAATAATAATAATAATAATACACCTAATGATTGTTTTTACCAAAGTAGAAGCTATAGTCATTTAAAGCAAATACTTAGGATCCATTTCTAATGGTAAATTTGAAATCCAGTGTCCTTTGAAAGAAAAATGGTGTAGATGGCCATTGTCCATAACAGGAAAGAAATAGAACTAAAACTTGGTTGGTTTGGTACTTGGGGTTCATTTATCAAAGGCACATCAACTCCACACCTGCAGATCAGATGCAGCCCTGCCTGGCTGGTTGAAAGTCGCACATAAAGGCAACAGCTTGGGAATGACACTTGTGACATCAGGGCTAAATGTTGCCTTTCCAGGGCAGTGTGTCTGACCTTAGAGGTCTGATGTGGGAAAACACAATTCCACTTGCTGAAGCTGTGTGTTTTCTCATTCTTAATAAATACCCACTCTGAGATATTTACTGGGTATGTACTACTTCCAAGGTAAGGCTAGGAGCCTGTGGCATGTGAGGTTTTGTACTCCATTCCGAGCTCATTTTCTGATATTTGCTAGGCCCCTTGCTAAAGGTGCAGGGATAAAGGGATGCCGTCCCACATATGCTCAGGCTGCTTCACATGTGTCATGCCCTGAACATCTGCCTGAACACCTAATGCCTCAGCCGCACATCGCATTCTAGTCCTGGGACCCCATATTCTTTTGTTCTCCGGGTTCTCTCTGCAAAGTTGTGTTCTGCGTTGAGTGCCTTTTCATTGTGGCTGCCTGGCATTCTTCATCTTCTAGGACCAGCTCCAACCGCACCTCCTGGTGATGCTCTGTTCACATAGCTCAGTAGCACTCACACAGACCTCTCCTATTGGCCCCTCCCACTCTGAATTATAACTGCCTACCTTGAAGTCTTCCATCAGATCTGGGCTACCTGAGGGTACTGTCTGCTTCTGTCCCCAGGTACTAGTCAGTTCAGAGCTGACCCAGAAAAACAGTACTCAATAAATGTTTCTTTGACCTCCCTTAAGATACTTCTTCCAGTTACTAAATCCTGGCCAGGTGTGCTGTGACATGCTCACATATAAAACTTGACACACATAATTTGAATAGAAGCATTATTAGTTTTGCTAAAAATTGTCCTTGTTTTTCTCTACCCTAGGAAATAAATGACATTGTAAAAATGAGACTGCACATATTATAACCTAACCTATGGGCCACTTTTTCAAAAGTAATTTGGTCATTTGATATCATATACCTCTCGGTGAGAATGAACAGATATAATGTGCTTGCATTCTTTTTTTCAAATTCACCTTGCCCTTGATGTTTACATTCATTTTATATTCTTTTCCATCCAGTTATTCATCATAATGGTTTATATTAAGTAAAACTCCCCCCTTCCCCCAAAAAACACACAACAACAACACAAACTTGACACATTTTTTGTGCCTTTGGGGTATGGTGTGTGTGTGTTTCTTTTATGCTACAAACGAGTAGGAATCCTAGCCACGTGTACTTTCATCCCATTCTTTAAGTTCAACTGAAGTGGCAGAACAGAGATAGCAAATATTAATTGGTTTTTGAGGTTGCTGAGATTGTAAACCCCAATGAGAGAAATGATGACATTTCACAGAGCTCTTAGGTAGAGAGAGATATGCCGAAAAGATTTATAGCTGCATTTATTTCTAAGGTGATTTCATGTCAAAGGTCAGGTGACATATATTCTTCGCTCTGCTTCACTTACAGAATTTCAGAATGGATTTTAAATTGAGGGAGTCTCCAGTTAACTAAGAAATATCACAGTGAATGTTAAGGAGGAGAGAGAGTCTCGACATAATAGAAAAGTTGGATGTATAGTTCCCAAAATGTAGAAATGTGAAATAACCCCATGATGGAAATTATAGAAAATAAGAAATTATTAATGTTTTATAATACTATTTAATAAATTAAGGAAAGGTCAATTCTAGTATAACCAGTGTACTTGCTTGGAAGAACATACCTAGTGAAAAAATACTCAGGGCTAATAAATGTCCATATTTGCTGAATTAAACTCCGAAAGTTTTAAAAATCAGAACACCATCCTCTGGTTTGAAAATTTACCTCCTAACAAAACAGTTTCCTGACCTGGTGATAAAGCGAGATTAATTGGGCTTTTTTTTTTCTTCCTTTCTTAATTGCATTTTAAAATAAATGTCACCAGATTGATAACACTCTGCAGAGTTTTCAAGTATAGAAAAACATTCAGACAAAAGGTGCAGGCAAGTGTTACTCCCGCTGCTGCGCGGCCAAGAGTGCGTGTGGAAGGTGGGTGCAGTGTATGGGGTGCGCTTTCCAGCCGCATCAGGTTCTGTTCTGTCTCATTCTGAACCTACTTCTGTCCAACCCCAACAAGCAGGCTTGGATTTGCTCTGTAGGGTGCGCCTTTGCTGATGGTGGGGTGCGAAACTGAAGTCTTACTAGCATGGTGAAAACAACCACCTAGAAATGGATTTGAACATATAACCTAAAGCTTCTTTTATGGTGCTCCCTCTTTTCTTGGAACACACTTAACTTAGATTACCTTCCATTCCCCATGGTTGTTAGATATTTATCATTAATTTGGAAAGCCCCTTCTAAATGGGCAGGAAAGGAAACACCTAGTCAACATCTGTGAAGCAAGACAATTCTAGCAAAAAAGTTTACTTCTAAATAGCACAGCCTAAAAATATATATTTTTTACTGGAAGATTGACTGGGGGACCACTTTCATCTTGCACCCTTTCAACCAAAAGGCACAATTTAGAATGGAGCTAGCGAGAATTTTTAATGGATCGAGATTAAATCTATCGTTTTTACCCAGGGAAGATTCCTTCTCATTTATTCTGAGGCAGTCTTTTGGAAAAGGACTATAAGTGATGAGCTGCAGTGTTTTGACAAGCACTTGTACTGCAAAAACTTGAAATCTCACTGGAATACAGTTATGTAGTCACTGAGAGAAGAGAATGCCCTATTTATAAACTAGGACAGATCATGTTGATATGGAGAAAGGAAAGAACCTGTGAACAATACGTCTGAAATTAAAAACTGAGGCACTGGCATCCATCTAAAATCAACAGAAAATGTAATTACTCTTTGAAAGTACTCTTGTCTTAGAGTGCTAAATATATTTAAAAGAGCAAGATATTGTTTGTACTTAGTAGAGCACAAACAATATTGTTTGTACTTAGGACAGAAACAAAGATGGAAGAATCATAGCAATGATTTAATAAAAGTTTCATGTTAGCCATATAGAAGAGAAAGACTAGCCACATCCTGAACCAATATTTCCCTCTCCCATGATATGACCTCTCTCCCTTCTCTCTCCTTCTCTCTTTTGGAATCCCTCTAGAGATAGGTCTCTCTATTTTATAAGCATAATAGAAGGTTTAGAGGAAATCAAAAGAAACCCTTTTATTCAAAGCCACCACATGCTTTTAATAACTTTATCCATGTTTTTTTTTTTACCTTTTATTTTCTCTCCATTTGGAATACCCTGCCTTCAGCTGGATAGGATACTTGCAAGTGTTTTCTCCTATGTTACAATATTGCTTAGGCTGAGGTAGGGAGGTAATAATACAACCACTAATATTCTTTCATAGAGATATGTAAGCATCAATGGTGAATCAGTTAGTATTCTTATGGCAGTTCTTCCCATGTCCAATTCACACATTACACCTTTCACTGTGTTTTTAAAGCTATTAGTATTTATTGGTGATTCTTGGGTCTGGCTAATGTTGAAATGCATTTTTAGAATCCTGTGATCTTTTTTGTTAAAAAATAAATTTTAGTGGTTTTTTTACAGAGAGGAAGAGAAAGGAATAGAGAGTTAGAAACATTGATGAGAGAGAAACATCGATCAGCTGCCTCCTGCACACCTCCTACTGGGGATGTGTCTGCAACCAAGGTACGTGCCCTTGACCGGAATCGAACCTGGGACCTTTCAGTCTGCAGGCTGACGCTCTATCCACTGAGCCAAACCAGTTTTGGCTCCTGTGGTCTTTTATTGGACCTCTCTCAGCTCTGGGAAATGACTGAAGCTGGTTCAGTGTTTCTCCAAAGCAGAACTAGGAGCCACAAATCATCATCAACACATTATCAAGCTTAGCCAGCAAACCCTTTTCCTTTTATTTCTTTTTTCTTTTTTTTTTTTTTTTTTGCTTCAAAGAACAAACCAAAACCATTTGGGATTTAAGGTGGTAGGGACATTCGTTGTTTTTTGAATGAATACATTTCTAGGAAGGTATACATTTCTTTGAATGTATTTAATAAAAATAAACCAGAACAAACATTTTTACTAGGCTTGAAACATATCACCCTTCTCTTCCTGTAAGTTTTCATAATTGCCTCCTAAAACTAGGCTGTGACAACATACATTTTAAAAATAATCTTCCACCATTGGTAGTTACAGAGTATGTATCAGAATGACCAGTGCTAATTCTGCCATAGTCGGCTACCTTTTCAGGAAAGACCAAAGCATACACGCTCATAGAGATGTTCTCCAGAAAACACATCAGACATGTGACTTATAGCAGCTCCTTCTACCAAACTTGAAAACATGTTTCTTCACATACACAGATGTACAGGTAATCATGCAGTTTTCATGGACACATTTTGAATTCTCAGTAAAGACAAGAACACACAAATAAATAAAAATTGGATTTGTCTTACCTTTTGGAAAGCAGGCAAAAGCTATACTGTTGGTGGGATAGTGTACCAAGTAACAGACTTTTGTACACTCTTTCTTACTGGTGGTATACAGTCTACAGGAAAAGTAAATATATAGGTACGTATAAAATAAACGTTCAAACAATATTCCTTCTCATTCTTTTGTTTTTTCTTTTGGAGAAGAGGCTGCAATAGAGACCATAGACATCATGCCCACTCTTTCAGTGCAGTCACTAGCCTTTGGTAGACCAGTTCACCACAATCCAGGTACTTCTAAACATGGGAGTACAGGTGCCTCTTGGTTTAAGGCAATTTGGCTTGACTTGCTTGAGGTGGAACAGTTGAGAGAACCAGCCCCCAAATAATTTATCTGTCTGGTCAAAGTTGTTTTCTTCCTATTGCCATCCCTTTTATCTGTGCCTACTCTAGGCATGCTGACCAGCCTGCATGGCTAGTCCAGAGGTTGAAGCCAAGAACACAATGCTGAGAATGCTAGGGTTCTAACGAATGAGGAAGCAGCACATCAACAAAACAAAACCATAACAAATTTGCACAGCAAAGGCATGTGTTCCAGAATTTCCTAGACACTGTTAGTTGTGTAGGCGTAGATGCTCATATCCATTTTACAACAGGTATTTTCTGTATACATTTTTTAAAAATATATATTTTATTGATTTTTTACAGAGAAGAAGGGAGAGGGATAGAGAGCTAGAAACATAAATGAGAGAGAAACATCGATCAGCTACCTCCTACAGATCAACGCTCTATCCACTGAACCAAACCAGTCAGAGCTGCATACATTTTTAAATCAAATATTTTCTTATATTGACAGTTCAACTATTCTATGTAACCTTCTTTGAGAAAGCAGAAATTATTTATATATTTTATCATACATGCAAAAGTGGTAGTAAAGAAAAACAACATCAGGATACAAAGTTAGCCCTAGCTGGTTTGGCTCAGTGGATAGGGTATCAGCCTGCCGACTGAGGGGTCTGAGTTTGATTCTAGTCAAGAATACATGCCAGGGTTGTAGGCTTGATCCCCAGTGGGGGGCATGGTAGAAGCAGCCAATCAATGATTCTCTCTCATCATTGATGTTTCTCTTTTTATATTTTTAAAAAAGATTACAGTTATATGTAATATCTTACTACAAACTTTCTATTTTAGGTGCAAATTCTTCTTCTAAAATGTGTTTCACCAAACAATATGCTTATCGGTTTCAACTAGTCTTGTACATGGTGTCCTAGCGTATGTCCAGCATGCATCTCAGTGTCAAGTACTCAGTCATATGCCCCCACATCCAGGAAGGGAGTGTTCCCAAGTGTCCACCTGCTTGACATCTCAAGTTGCTAGTGACCACCCCCCCCACCCCACCCCCGCCAGGGGAAACTAACTCCGAACAGCCCAGGAACTTCAGGAGATTTTGTGCATAGCCTGGGGATAATAGCTAGAAAATGGATGCTAATTTAGCACAAAAATAGCTTAGGGCTCCCTATCGATACTTTATGAGGAGAGTATCTGACCAGAGGATAAGTCACTTCTTCTAGTTCTGACCCATCCAGGTGAGAAGGCAGCAGGACTTACCCACTCATCTCAATATACTCACGCTGCCTCTGTTACTATTATCCATCCAACTGGATAAGAGTCCTGGTGGCCATTGATAAGCCAAATCCCAAGCACAATCATTTGCCAAGAACTTACACCTGCCAGGTCAATGATAAAAAGGTGCTCGGCCACATGGCAAATTCAGAATGCAGAAGCCAGATCAGAGCTTGAAGTGCCCTGATTCTTGGACAGGGATTTGGAGGAGGCATCATGGCAGCCAGGTCCAAAGCATTCCCAACTAGGTCAGGCTCTTCTGATCCTCTAGCAACAGAAATCTTGTTTGCATAAATAAAAATTCAGTAAGTTGCTGCGCTACACCCCTCTCCCCCATGCTGTTCTGCAGTGTGGAAACCGGCAAGCATCTGAATATCTAAGGCTCCTAGTGAGCAGATGCTCTTTGTGTATTCCATCCAGAGAGAAGTTTTTCTCTCAAACAGTAGCATGTTAACAGAAGAAGTAACCTAAGAGGAAAGCCGAAACCTCTTGGGGAAGAGTCAGGCCGTGCCAAGACAGTTTTAATTTCTGCTCCTGGTGAGCCAGCAGATTTGGTTTTATGTGGACACATAGCTGCAGTGGCGTTGGATGGGCAGAAGCGCACATGCACCAGGGGCAGCGGCAGCGGCAGGGATGGAGCAGAGCTGCTGGAAATGAAAACACTGAGGGCCGAAACATGTTGCAACTGTTTGTTCAAAACAACCATGAGGAAGGGGAGATTTCTTTTTCATTCTTCACTTTGTTGTGCATGCTAGAAACTGGACTTCTCCCATTTCCTCTCTCAGAGAATGGTGTACAGAATTTCCCATTTGGAAAGACATATTCCTTCTCCAAGTGCCTGGCCTGTGCTTTTGTTTTCTTTTAACCAAATAGCTTAATTTCAGGAAATATTTTCTTTGTCTCTGTTTCCAGAGCTTAGAAATTTGAGATTACCAGAGCTATATTTGACATTTAATAAAATATAGTAATAATGTTCCCTCACACCAGAATAGTCTAGTTGTCTGTTTCATGAGTTGAATTTTTCACTACTGCTCTTTCCCTTCACATGTACATTTCTGCATTGCTCAGGGCTGGGTGTCCAAGTCTAATTGCTCCCTGTGATACCACTGTTTCCTTAACAGTGGTTCCTTCTGGATCATTTGAATAACTGTTTGTTTGCACTTGGTCTCAGGTCAAATGTTTCATTTCGTTAAGTGAACTTTGCTTCAGATCATCATCACAGGTTAAACTTGGGGAGATGTTTCCAATATGGGTTGAGTGTCCTAGAATGAAATCTCAGCCTGTTAAGAGATAGGATTTCTAGAGCTGTGTTGTTCGATATTGAAGCCATAGCCACAGATGGCTATTTAAATTTATACTCTTTAAAATGGAGCAAAGTTAAATGTGTCTTTCCTCATTATGTGGCCACATTTTAAGTGCTGAATAGCCACAGGTGGCTAGAATATTTCCACCACCACAAACAGTTTTGCTGGGCAGATTTTTTATCTGGATAATGTCTTTAAATTCCTCTTTGGGACCTTTGCGAGCTGGCCCATCAGAAACCCCAATGTTTGGAGGTACATGAATTTCCTCCCATGGTTCAGCAAATACCTAGTTAAATTCTTTATGGTGTTTAGGGAGTGTCTAGATGGACAAGTCCAAAAGAACTAAATCAGTGTTTCAAAATCTTTTGGACTGATTATGAGATAGAGGATCTATTTAATTTATCTTTGTATAGGCACCAAAACAACCATAATGACAAAAGTCAATAAAACCTTTTCAAGGGAAAGGTACTCAATGCATTCCAAATGAAATACTATTGTGACTGATACAGGTAATAAGATATTTGGGTTTTGATTAGCAGGATGCGGCCTCTATCTGGTCAGCCTTCTTTTGAGCGCACGTTAATCCTGTCTTTATAGACAACACTTCAGGCAATAATACATTTCATAGCACATTTAACTACAGAGTCTGCCACAATACATCATTTTATTCTTTATAAGCAAGTATTACCAACTGTGGAAGCCAAAAGAGTAAGTAATGTATTGGAATTACAACATGCCATTCACATCCCAAGAAACAGCAGCAACAAGAAACAAGCATGGATTTGGGAGTCAGACTTGGGTTTCAGTCCCACCTATGCTGCTAACTAGATATGTGACTTTAGTTGTGTCACTTAATCTTGCTAAGCTTAGGTTTCTTCAATAAATAAAAATCATAACCCCCATTCCACAGTTATTGGGAAGAGTAAGATAGTCCATAAATGACATTATGCATAATGCCCATTTCAAAGGACAATAGTATTGTTAGTATTAGCATTATCAGACCCCAAACAGCTTCAATAAGGATAGAATCTAATCATTAAAAGTTAACAACAGTAACAATGTTGTTTCAAGCTAATTATTTTTAAGTAGCATAATACTGAATTAATTGTCCAAATTAAAAACTTCTAATTTGGTCATTTTTTCCCCAATATATTTAGAGTTTTGACTATGTTTTCTGCTTAATAATTTTAGGCATATCTTGATGTATGTGTGTGTACAGACATAAATGTAAGCCTGTACTAGGCTCTCTCCAGGATAAGGTTTTGTAAAATGCAAATTGGCAAGGGCTTCTAGAATAAAACTCTATAGAGGTATAAAAACACAGCTATGTTTGTTAATACAAGTATACATATAAATAGATGCATAGGTATGTTCATGGAAATATTTCTTTTTGTAAATTAGTCTTATTTACTTCCTGGTGTTCAGTTAGCCTTTAACTGCATCAGCATATCTACTTAATGATACACATGAAAATGTACTTTTAGGCAAAGATTTTTGATTTTCAGGAATGGAAAGAAATTAACACTTAATTGCTCTACCATTTTTGAGATGCATGATATTTCATGACAGTTATGGCATAGATATTAAGCTTTAGGAAAGCTCAGTGATTTTCAAAGTCACACAGCCAGTAAGTGAGTGGCTTGGATTTGAACCCAGGTCTGTCTCAGCCTGAAGCCTCTTCCTACATCAGCAACATTTCTTTTCTGATGACCATTAGCTCTGGAAACGCAAGGTCAGAGCATGTTCATTCTGCCCATTCTGATTATCCCTTCTCTCAGGCTGATGTATCTCCTTCCTCTCCCCTTATCCCAGAATCTCTTCTATTGAAAAGTCAAAGGGAGGTCCACCATAGAGGAGATAGAAGATAATGATTTCTTAAATATACAATATTCACTCAACCAACCATTTCTAAATGAGATGTGCCAGATCATGGATCTCTCTACAGTATTTGTCAGGATCACACTCCACTGCCTCCTGATTTTTAAAGATTTCTCTCTCTCTCTCTCTCTCTCTCTCTCTCTCTCTCTCTCTCTCGACATAAAGGATTGATTCATAGTATTTAGACTAGGAATTCTTTTTGCTTGTCAATCAGCCTCTGGCTACAACAAAATCAGCTCGTAACTGAAAAATAGTATGTCTCGAGTGACTGAATGATAACCCGAATCCCTTTCCACTTTAAAAATAGGAAGTATCACAAACACTTGTTTCTACTTCATTCTATATGAAATTGATAAAAAATACTTCTAGAAAAAATTCTAGAAGTCTCCTTTTTAATCTGAAATTTAATATAACACCAATATTAGTAAAATTAGCAATTGTGAATTCTATGCATTTAACCTCTGGATAATTTTTTTATGCCTATCTTATTTAGGTTCATTTGCAGGAGTGAACAAAGGCTACCCAGAGGTTACAGATATGTCATGTAGCATATCAGATCTGACATTTAATCCTTGATTCCACTCATGATATTTAGTTTTCATTGAATGAAACTCTCCTGCGGTGATATGGTAGATGTCTTTCCCACATGGGGAATGACATTCCCTTGTGGAGTCTGGGCCGGTACACTTGGATGAAACTTTTCCATGTCTTTGTGTCTAGAAGGCTTGCTTAGTAAAGAATCATAGCTTTCTCCTCATACATGTTCCAGTGGAAAGAAGTTAGGATTCTAAAATTCTTAAATATTCTAATTTCATTCCTGCTGCTAGAGATCAATCTGGTGTTAAAAGTTTTCCTAACCAGGAAGTTGTTTCCATAATAGGAAAGGATCAACAAAGGTATTTGTTGGGAAGGGTTGGGACCAAAGGACAAGAAGCAAGGAGCAGGGGAGGTTTCCCACTTTTGAAGCAGTGCCTCCAACAGGGAGAAAAAAGAAAAGGGTGTTGAGAATAAGGCAGGACTCAGGAGAAAATGTTAGCATTCCTCAAGGCAACCCAAGTCACTAAGACAAGAATGATTCCGGTGTTTCTTCTAAGAAAGGCAAACATACACATTTCCGAGAGCTCCCTGATGCAGCATAGGGAGAGAAAAGGAAGGAAGAGGTACTTACTGTTTGGATCTACGTTTTCACAGAGTTCTGTCTTTGCCTCACCGTTGGGTCTGTCACTAGGTTTGTGTGACAGCCGTGATGACATGGTGGCTGCTGTGACTACTGCCTTGAAGCTTCGCTTCCGTTTCTGGACATTGAGTTCAGGGTGGAAAATGATGATGTACACTTTCGGCATGTATAGCATCCCCAGCGCCACTGACGCACTTAGGTTCATGGAGATTGTAAGCGTGGTGGTTTGTATGTAGAGCTAGGAGACACAACACACAAGACACTATTACAAATAAAATGACTGCAGAGGGAGTCTTAACACTTAACGTGATGTCAAGAATGCCTATGGCTAGGAGAGTAAGTATAGCAATCTCCAAAGGTTTCTGACTTAAAAAAAAAAAAAGCAAGACAGGATGACTCTGAACATTTATTGGATATTTTATGCATATTTTTGTTTGAATGCCATTGGGAGAATCTATGTGCATGCTTTCCCTGGAGAAGTCTCCTACATAGAATTTCAGAGTAGATCCAGAATTAGATTTGAAGTACTTTTAATCAGAATGGCAATTGAATATGAAGACAGGCAGATCATGGAAATCTGTAAAACCTTGAGTAAGGGTTTTTATCTTTCACAAAATGATTAAACTCTACATGACTTGTTGATACACAGAGACTCTAGGGCCTTGTTTAAAAAGTCATTATGTCAATATACACTGAATGGCCAGATTATTATGGTCTCTGAATGCATATATGTTTATATGTATATATGTATACATATTAGTGGCCCGGTGCATGAATTTGTGCATGGGTTGGGTCTGGCCAGCCTGGCCAAGGGGAGGAGACAAGGGTGGTTGGTTGGTCTTCCTGCTGATCAAGCTTCTGGTTGAGGGAACAATTTGCATATTAGCCTTTTATTATATAGGATATACACAGAGTGGCCAGATTATTATGCGTTCAGAGATCTTAATAATCTTCCATTATATATAGTGTTTCACAGTGGTTTACCATCACCATACCTAAAAGTAGTGACTCAATTTCCCTGGAAGTAAGTCCTTCTTGCTTAATTCTGATTTTAAAAATACCAACAGCAAGGGACCAAGATCTAGTTATGTTGGCTTGTCCAGTTTTTTACACTGACCAATTGCTAATAGGTTGCAAGATCTCCTTCTGACATTGTTATTTGTGGTTTGGATAGTGACCAGAGCTATCCTTGTCTCCTTTTGCTTCCTTGGGAATTCAGTCAAGCAACCACTCACTTACTATTTGATGTGTTAAATTCTTGTCTGGCCTGCTTTCAAAGAGGTGAAGGTTGAAGGGTGTAAAGAATTGTCAGATTAGTGAGGGAAAAACTATAGATGACTTGGTCCAGTTGTGTTTATAAAGTGCCCTGTCATGATCTGGAAGTGTCCCCATGATACATTTAGGTATATTTATCTCTCACATGGCTTATCAAAGCTATATGAAATGAGAGGTGATGGATGTGTTAATTAACTGGATTGTGGTAATTATTGTGCAATGGATCTTAAATCATCACACTGCATATCTTAAATATTATGTTCTATAACCTAAATATATACATATTTAATTTGTCAATCATTCCTCAATAGGCTGGGTAAAAATAAACATCTTTAATTTGTCAATCATACCTCAATAGGATAGATATATATATAAACTGATAGGTAGTTAGATAAATCAATTAAACTTAAAAAAAATAAAATAAAAGAGTGACTAGCTGCCATAGTGGAAAGCCTAGTTCCTTGAGAATAGATTGGTAATGATTTCCTGCAACTTTGCCTTTGCATCTGAGAATAAAATCCCCAACTTTAATGAATTCTATGAGGCCACAAATCATCTGCCCCCTGTCTACTTTACTAACCAATTTTTCACCACTATCCCCCACCTCTCTCCCCAGGGCACCATCTGAAGGGGCACTTGAAGATGCTGTGCTCACACAACCACAGACCCTGCATACGTGCACACATGCAGTTTTACTTTATTCTTGTTTTCATTTGTTAGGAACATTCCTCCTCTGCTGTTTAGAGGATCCGGCCAGGGTGCCTCCAGGGTTGGCCAGCTCCTTAATTCTCATGCCCTCAACAATCTGTTTTCTTTATATCATTGGTTCCCATTTGTAATTAATACTCCCACTACCCTGATCACTTGACCATCTGTCTCCCCAACTAGGCCATAGCTCTAGGTCTGTGTCCATGGTGCAATTTGTATCTGCAGTGATGGCAAACAGAAGGCACTTAATAAATACATGATGAATAAGCCCATGTGTTTGTATGATAGATACTTTTTCCTGCCTATGGTTGAGTGGTCAAACAGCCTTTCTCTAAATATACTGCAGAATTTCCATGTGACCTACTGGCTGCCTAGACCTTTCTGATCTTAGGATAGATCAAAAGTACAGCAAGTCCTCGATGTTGTCAATAGTTTCTACAACTAAGCAAAATGAAATATAAGGAAACCAATTTTACTATAATCTAATTAATTGATATACACAAGAGTTTAAGTTCCTGTGGTATCTCATCAATGTTATAACAAAATGACATTGAGTGAAATATTATTTAAGGGGCTGCTGTGCCATTAAAGTATTGTAAAATAATTAGAAAAATTGGAAGGCTCCAGTCTACAGGGATCCCAGGGTATTGGTTCATAGGGATCCAACCCCATTAAACCCCAGGAGGGAAACTAAGTCACTGTTTCTTTGCTATTAAATGGGAGGCTTGACAGCTCTGAGTGTTCAGCCTAGCTTCAACTTTAGTACATTCCTTTATGAAGTTGCAACACATTTCTTTTTAGCCTCAGCTAATCTGATGCTTACTATAAAATGCTTAACTCTATTTCATCTTGGGTACTTCACATCCTTTCATTTAATATTCCTTACTATTTCTTTAGCAATATAAAGACATTGGTGTCCATTGAAGAAGGTTTTCCCCATCTGTCAATCCCTGATGGCCTAGGCCTGTGGGAAGGATGCCAGGTGCCTTGTAATTCCTGTGGGTTTTGATAATTAAGCCTTAATTTTATCATCAACCCAAATGTTCCAGATCCAGCTTCTACTGCTTGGCTGAATGTGGCTTTCCTAATGTTCATCCTACATAATCCAGTTCATGCAACTAACAAGCTTTCAGGCAAGGGATTCGGTGTCCAGACAGCCAAGAGCTTTGCATAACATTCTTGAATAGTTGTTTTCCTAAGGCATGCACATATTTTCTTTTTCTCTCCATTTCCTTATTTATAAAATGAAGATAATAATAGTTCCTACCTTATGAAGACATAATTAATATATGAAGAGTGATTAGCAGAATGCTTCGGAAATAAGTACCCATGAGATGTCAGCTGCTAATATTTACTTCCTGGCTGATAAATATTTATTAGGTTGTGGGGTGCAGGTCTCAAGATAAGGCTTCCTCTGTGCCTACTTTTATATATTTTGAACTTTTTACATGTCTTATGGATTAACACCACACCTATTCATATCTTGTCTAAAACACCACACCTATTCATATCTTGTCTGAGTGAAGAATAGCAGCACATAGACTAGTAGAGTACATACACAGGTGCATACTTAATTCAGTACCAGGAAGAGCCATCTGAATATGCTCCATGCATTTTCTCATCTTGAATTAAAAGTTCATTGTCAGATACAGTGTGAATTCATATCATGAGATCCCAGTCTTGCTTTGTAAGTATCTGTAGTTGAGTTCTCCTTGTCTAACTCTCAATTTTGAAGATCCTAAAGAATTTATACATTTGCTAGATAGTGCTCACGAGCAAACATTGAAATTTGCCAATTCTTCTGGGTAAGTTTCATAATCAGTTTACTTGAATATTATTTTGAGAGATTTCAAGTCATGCTGGTAATAATTATAATAGTGACAAGTTTTAAACTTTAAACATCAGAGTATTCTCACTATTGTCCAAAGAATAAAGAGAAAAGGCAAAGAAAATTCACAAGGCCTATAGATAAATATAAAACTAGAACTATCAGGAAAAACCCAATTTTAGATTTTTTGGTTTATCAAAATAGTCTCATCGTTTCTAATGATGTCCTTAATAAAAAGTATATACTATAAAAATTAACCAATAATATATTTATATTAATGAATTACCACCTTTAATTTATAAAATTAGCAAAATTCTGGGATGAATCATTAATATGAGTTAATTAACTCATGACCACCTGCTGTCCATTTCCTCTTAGTTGTATTTTCAGACAGGCTATGTGAGTCACACCATACTTTTCCACTATTAATGCATTCATCCACTTAATTCACTCAGCATTTTTTTATTGAGATACTACTAAATAAGACTGCATTGACCCTGGCTTCAGGCACATTGTGAAGATGGTAGGCATGATTTGCTTTGAAAAATGCAAATTCATCCTGATGAGAATGATGTATTAGGGAACAACTAGAGTACAACACGAAGTTCATGTTTGCAAATATGTGATTTCTCCCACAAGAAACACTAGAGGAACACAGTCAACTGCACCCAGCTGAACCCAGCTGTGCGGGGATATATGAAATGCACACACACACACACCCATGCCTCATACATCTGCCAGCTCCCCCGCTGCACTTTCACCATGAATCACAAGCAGCAATAAATTTGGCATCTGCTTCCATGAGTAAACATCAGGCATTTTTATTTTTTAAGGTAAAATTCCCCATTTATTGTGATATACATATATATTTCTTAGCCATCTAACATGTAGAAAACCAGGCCACCATTTTTATTAGGTTCTTAACCATTTTTAAAATGTCACTGATGATGTTTTTGAATATGTGTCCCCAAACCAATTTTTCCATAATTTCTGTGTTTATTGCACAATATTGCACAGCATAGTGATTTTTAAAAACACATATGTCACCTTATAGCAGAACTGACTGGATAATGAACACAATGTCTACCACAAAGTATGTGCTTATTAAATTCTGGTTGAGCAAAAACTTCTACACATGAAGCAAGTATCAGGTATGATAAATATCCTTGGCATTCAACACTATTTTAAGAAAAGCTCTTAGTCTTTTGTTGTCAACTACTATTAGTGTGTTTCTGGCTCTCATTTCTAGGGTGGAGATAATAGTACCTACAAGGTTGTTATTAGCATCAAACGGGCTCACAATTGTAAAATATCTACAAAGGTGCCAAGCATATAGCAACCACTCAATCAAGGGTGTTAGTATCACTTGTTTATTTATTGGCTATAACATAACTTTAGTTTCTTTTTTCTTTTTTAAAATGCAATCTTAATACATTTAAAAATGTATTAGGGAACAACATCTCATTAGGTTGGCTTTTATTTTGTTGAAAGTATACTCTTTCCATTATTTTATCTGTCATTGACTATCTTATGAGAACTAATTTTGTGTTCCCAAGAGACAGCTAGGAATTGGAACAAGAAGGCTTTATGCAGTATTCAGGTGGGATGGGAGAAGTTTCATAATTCTCATAACATCCCACAGTCTGTGAAATAAAAATAAAAAATTACCTGATGCAGTCAAAAGAGGAAGGGTGCATTATTACTTAACAGATGTTTGGAACGGCCATGTGACTACATTGAAATAAAAGTTCCTGGCAGTTAAGGCCACTGTTTTCTATCTTTACTGCCAGTACCTCTTGCTTCATAATTAGAGTTAACCATATTTTTGAAAAATAAATACTGACACATGGCTGGGAATGCGAGAGAATGTTCAAAATTGGGACTTTCTCTTAGTTATCCAGGGGTCAACCTACCGAAGACTTTGCTTTAGTTAGGAAAGGATACATGCTGATAAAAGGATTCAGCATGATAATGGGGAGAGAGAGGGGGATGCTGTGTGTGTGTGTTTCAGGAGAGGGAGACTTGCAACAGTGGTCAGCAGACTCATTAGTCAACAGAGGCAGACCTAGGCTCGCAAGCTGCATGTGGCTCACGAGCCGAGCTTTGCCTACCACCGTTATAGAATGATGTTGTAATGAAAATAACAAGATCTTTGTTTTCAGAACTGATTTCAAATGTGGGCCTTGGATAGTGGGTGGGTGACTTTGGGAAGCCACTTCAAGCGACAGACTGAAAATCCAAACCTTAGCAATTTGTTACAAGAGTGTCTGATATAAAACCCCATCTTGTTTCACCACTATCTCAAAGACCTTCTGTTCTGAAAATGAAAGAAAATCGTGTGTGAAAAGTAATTGGCTCAGTGCCTGGCACATGGTGGGTGCTCAGGAAATGCAAGTGTCTTTACTAGAGTAGAAGGTCCCAGCGTCTTCTTAGCCCTTCTATCTATGAGTGAGTGGTGTATAAATAAATAGGTAGATGATATACATAGAGAGATACACACATCAAATATGATGGGATACACCCTGTGGATAACACTCTAGATAATGAAGGAAACTAGATGATTCTTGCACAAGACCTAATTCTACTGTGTTTTGTTTTTCTCACTTAGTATCTCCAGGCATACATGATATTAAGTCTGCAGACAATTACATTATTTACTTGGACGGATGTAAGGCATGTGCTCCAGGTGAATGCAAATTGGTTCTGGAACATGACATAAGTAATTGTGTCATGCTTGAAATCACCTACATCTCAGTTCTTTGCTCTCTTGACCAGAAGCCTGAGGCTGTGTCTATTCCTACATAGAGAAATCAGAAATACTGTTATTCCAATGGACCACATCCTTGGGGACTTGACTGTTGCACTCTCCATGCCAGCTACCCTAATGTGCAGCAGGCCGCTTCTATAGACTATTGTAGGCAAATCACTTCCCACTGTCTGGACACATACGGGTCCAGCCTACACACACTGATACTCAGAATTTCTTTCCTCCACCAGCCTTCTGACCCCTCAATTTTGATTTCATGTGTCTCCCTCTCCAACGTCAAGGTAAAGTTCTTTTACATAGCTAATACTGGCATGATTCGCTCTGTTGTGTTGTCTAAAGGGTTATTTACTGATCCTTCTGGTTTGAGAGCCTCCCAGATGTTAGGGCTCTGCCATTAGTGATTTAACAGGTAAAGGCAAAGCATTCCCCCCACAGTCAGCCTGGAGAGACACACTTCTATCAGATCCCATTGGCTACCTTGGAATCCTTGGCGATATTCATCAAGACTGAGCTGAACAGCCTTTTTGTAGGAGGCAATTTCAGATTCTGTCTTATAATGTGAAAATGCTGGCTTGCTCCTTGCTGGGGAATATACCAGGTTATATGCAATGATATTCTATATTACTTTTCAAGTAAACCAGTGTTTGTTTGTTTTTTTAAAGTCTGAACTGATTTTGTTTCTAAAGTTGTCATTTGAAATACCCCATTGGTATAAGAGCAAGGGTATCTAGTTTTGCCAACTTTTAAAGTGATCTCTGTAATTGCAGTAAATATAAAAAGACAATAATCAAGTGAAAATATTGATATCAAAATAATAGCTAAAAGAAACAGTTTTTTTCATTTTTTGGGGCACATTGTGTTTTGATTTGGGCTTTCATTCATTAAAATTGGACTGATGAGTGTCATTGAGGAGAAGACAATGTCAGACCTACAAAAAGAAAGCGTGTTCTTAGCTCAGCTTTCAGTGCCATTGGCAATGGCTTTCTGATGAACTTGGACAGGGTTTGATAGTCATAAGCATCCAGCTTTCTCTTATTGGCTTGGCTATTATTTTTCCAGACTTTCTCTATTCCTTTGGTCTGTGTCTCTCCCATCTTGCCTGTGAGCAATGGCAGGTTCCTCCTGTGCTTTGGGTTCTCTCTTTACTGTCTTTGCTCCCCTGCTTTTCTACTAACACTAGTATGTCCATATGTGCTTGGAGGGGGGCACCCCTAACCTTTGCCCTGACTGCATAAGGTGCTGTGATACTCATTAGTCACTGTGCTAAGTGGTGTTCCTGGCTGAAGGGCAAACCACAGTAACAGCTGGAAACCAGGCCATCGAATTGCCGTCCAGTAATAACTGCACTGACTCACCATTAAGACCCCCAGATGTGTAAGGGTTTATGTCCAAAAGGAGCAAATAATTGCAATGAGATTCCCCAGAAAAGCAGAGGCAAATGTTCATCCAGCCTATGACCCTGAATGGCACAATGAGGGCTCTGAGATTGGGGCCAGCAAATAACACCCATCTCAGCAAGAGAGAGAAAAACAGGGTGACTCGGGGTTTTACCTCCATTATAAGAACCATTTTCCTTTCAATTTTGCTTCCGAGGTCTAAAAAGGAAGCATTTCCTCCCCACTCACTCTCAAGCGCCTGCAGTCTGGCTTCCATTTTACCTCCTCCGAGTCTGCCCTTTAAACCTTCCTATACTCTTTGTCAGACCTGAGAGGTATTGTCCAGGTCTCATTTCTCCTTAAAATTCAGTGCTGAGGAGTCAAGTCCTGAGGATTTCAGCTGTCCTACTGCATTAGGTCAACTTCTCATCACACTTTGGATAAAGATAAAATGCTGAACATGGTCAAGAAACTCTCCAGTCCCTGCCCCACTTCTGCTTTCCCTCGTCTTCTCTGTGTCTTTCAAATGCACAATATTCTGCCCATCCTCAAGGCTCTCGCCTCGCACCTGTTTTCTCTGCCTTAGATGCTGTTCTCACGCACTTGTAGCTGGCTACCTCCTACCTATCTTTTGGGTATCAGCCTCACTTCCTCTAGGAGGGCTTGCTTCTCTGACCTTCAAGTGCTTATTATGTCCTTATTCTCTTGCCTGCTTATAGAACAAATTATTTGCCTTCATTAATCACAACTTGTGATTATTCATTCTATGTACTGTCTATTTAACAGTGCCCCTTCACTAGACTTTCTGTAGAGGGCATGGACTGTATCTTTGTACTTACTGGTGATAGCTCCTGGAGCACAGGAAGTGCTCAGTTATAGCAGCTGCACAGGGAGTGAGTACAATCTATCAAGGAGACGCTGGGAAGCCAGGAGCAATGGAGGGTTTGGCACGTGCACTAGGGTCAGTTCTGGATGAGGATGGGGCCCTGCTGCTTGTTGACAATTGGGGGATCTTGTATACCTCACTTCTCCTTTCGAAGCCTGGAGGTTGATACTTACGAAATGACATGAGAAATGATATAGAGCACTGGCCAGGAAGAGATGACCTGTAAGTGGGCCATCCTTCTTAAAATCTAAAGCCCTGGTCAGAATGCTGAGTGGATAACATTCATGTCTATGTAGCACCTGACAGTGTAGCCATGTGCTTTGGCTCTGAACAATAATCATTTCCATTTTTCCAGTACTTTTTCTTCTAGCCATTTCATTGGCTTCCCTTCATCCCCCTGCCCTGTGACAGGATACACCTCCAGAGCAGCGAAGGCACTCAGAGAGAATAAACAAAGGAGACAAAACACAAAGATAAATGTTCCCATTCTGGTAACAACCAGAATATTTTGTAGAAATCAGCACACTGGCCTCTTTCATGTCCCTTGAATGTGCCATGTTCTCTTCTGCCACAGAGCCTTTGCATATGTCTTTCCTCTTCCCTGGAACATCCCTCCACCCCATCTTTCTAACCAAAACTAGCTAATACCGTCCTGTTAATGAGCACTCCAGGCAATCATAACGATTCTCTGTATGTGATTTGTATCTATTTCACCCACCGGGAAGTATGTGCATTTAGCTCACTGTTGTATTCCCAGAGCCTAGCACTGTGGGTGGCAAGTATAAGGGACTTAATTGATGCTTTAAGGAAGGAAGTCTTAGGCCCATAGAGATTCCATTTGGAATCTTTCGCTCCATCCCTGCCATTATTCCAGATAATAAATTCAGAAGGGGTACCTGAGTGAAGGAGAGAGTGATGTTCCTGTGAGTTTATATCCCCTGAGGGAGTACTTCCCCAACTGGCCCAAGGGAGGGACAGACTGTGTTGTCCTGGGGTTTGACATCTGCATCTTCTAACCTCTCTTTCTTGTACTGATGCAACATAAAGCATAACTATCAATAATGAGTCCTTCAGAGCCTGCAGCAACAATAAAAATCAAAACAGTCCTGCCCCCTTTGGAGAAAATGAAGTTTTTCTTTCAAAACCCTTGGGCCAGCACCCAGGATAGCATCTAATTATCTCCTCTGTGGAAAAAACTGAAATGGTTACCATGACAACTCAGTGAATAGTTCAGGGTGTTTAATTTTATTTTTTATTTTTACAGAAAGTTGCTGACTTTGACTTAACTGAGACCATAGATGCATTTTATTTTGCAATTCTGAGCCCTCTAGGAGTTTTTCTGAATCATTAATAAATATCACTTTAACAAATGCACCTTCTTTAGAAAGTGTGATGGCTCAGTCTAGGGTAATGGTAATGAAGAGGGCAGCAGGGGACACATGAGAGAGCTATTAGGAGGTGGAGATGACAAGTGGATGGAGTGGAAGGGAGGAGTCAGGGTAAGAGAGGAACCAAGCCATGATTCTGTGCATTCCATCTCCTCTTGTACAAATGCCAGGATGTTATCCTAAACCACAGCAACGGTTGTCCAAACCCCTGAGTGGCCTGAGCTCTCCTTAAAAATTAAAAGTTTCCTTTCCACCCCAAGCAAGGGTGGACTGGCTATAGACCTTTGCAAGTAAAATGAATCAATATGAGCACAGCTCCTGGGCCCCCTTCAAGAGTGCTGGGCCCAGAAATGTATACCAGCTTTCCCTCCTCTAATGTTATCCAAGGGATCCCTGATCCAGCCTCAGCTACCTGGAGCCAGTTCTTCACCATCACTTCCTTTTATTGGTAAAATTTTCTCTCTTCAGGTCTCTACCCTGCATTTATTCTTATTTGGAATTCCTAACCTGCCCTTCTTAAAAAAAATCCACTTTCTTAAAAAGGATAAAAGAGATCCATGAATTGGTTAAATAATGGGCATCTAAATAAACTGCTGTCTCTTTATACCCAGAAAATATTTGGTTCATGTATAGAGTCTTTATAATTTAAGAAAAATATATTCTTAGATTAAAAAGTATTGTTTCATCAGACTCTTGAAATGAAACCACATCAAACTTGAATATAATTCTAAGAAAAGCAGATGAATGAGTCTAAAAACATAATCTTAAAGGCACATTCTCCATTCAGTCTTGGCTCATGGAACACCAGGCATTTTTTATGGGAACAGGTATAAAACTGAAATTTCTACTCAGTGATGTCTACAGAGATGTTAGGCCCACACAGCAGAGAGCCCCACAGAAGCAGGTATTTGAGGAGTGGCTTCTTCCTCATGCTGGTGATGTAAGCAGCCCATGGTTTTCAGCCAGTGGACTCTGGGAATTGCCTTGGCTGAGGAGTCACATACGGCCTAAGATTCCAACTCCTTCCCTAGAGAAGCCCCCAAAGAATGCCTGGGAGATGCTGGGGTAGGGAGGCTCAGCCCTTTGCAATTTGATTTACAGCTGGCTCCTCCTGGGGCATTTTCTAGAGCTTTATATGAGTAGGGTCCTATAACATGCACTCTTTTCTGTTTTTCCAACATAATTATTTTGAGATTCACCCATATTGTTGAATGTATTTGTGGCTGAGTAGTATTCCATTGCATGGATTTACCACATTTACTTAACCATTCATCTGCCAATGGAAACTTAGGTTGTATCCAGTTGGGGTTGTTATGAATGCCATATACTATAAGACTTTCCATGTACATATTTTTCATTTTATTTTGGGTAAACACATAGGAAAAAATAGCTGGACCATACATGGTACATGATTAAAGGTTAAGAAACTATCAAAGAATTGCCCAATGTGAGAATATCATTTTACATTATTTTCAGCAGTGTCTGAGAGATCCAGTTCCTCCAAAGCCTCTTCAACACTTGGCATGGTCAGCTTTTGTATGTTGGCCACTCTAATATGTGCAGGAAAATATTTCTCATTTTAATTTACAATTTACTAGTAAGCCTAGTTATTCAGCAGATTCCACAGGGTTGCCACTTGTATGCCTTTGGTGACGTGTCAGTTCAAATCTTTTGCCCATTTGTTTTTTTATTGGCTTTTTCCCTATTGCTAAGATGTGATAATTTGGAATTCTAGACACAGATCTGTATCAGATATATGCTTTGCAAAGTTCTTTTTTCCTCCAAGTCTGTTCATTCTCTTAATTCTGTTCTTTCTCCCCCTTAGTCTATTAATTCTTTTAATTCTGTCCTTTGAAGAGAAGTTTTTAATTTTGGAAAAGATCAATACTTCAATTTGCTCTTTTATAGATGCTACATCTTTTTGTGATATCTAAGAAGTCTTTGCCTAATTGAAGGCCACAAAAAATTTCTCCTATCTAGTCTAGATGTTTATGGTTTTGGTTTTTATATTTAATCTATCACTCACTTGCATTAAATTTTATGTATAGTACTAGGTAGTGATCTAAGTTCATTTTTGGATATAAAGGTCATTCTTGTTAAAAATGTATACTTTATCCAAACATCTTCCAAAGTGTGTGGAAGGCAAGTTTGATTCCTGTTTCAGTGAGATCTTGTCATTATGGAGCTAGCCAGGTTTTGATCAATTGTACAGGTTTATAAGCTAAGAACCAATCTGTTTTATAGGCCTTCAATCAGCATTAAACAAAAACAGGTGTCTCACTTATGTAATGGTGTGTACTCTGTGTGAACAGATGGGGCTTCCAATAGATGATCACTTTACTTTCAGACAGGATGTGTTTTATACTCTATGAGGAGAATTCATGCCTATTGATATTCTAGTTTGCCATTAGGCTTGGTGCTATGGAAACATTACATATGAGTCTGATATCAGATAGTCACAAACTGGCTATCATTGGCATTGGCGTCACAGGAGATACCCTTAAATGAATATTGCACTCTCTGCTTTAATCGAATACACCCTCCTTTCTCCCTCCTAGGATCTCATATCCCATAGCTGTAAAACGGATATCTGTAAAATATTATGTCCTTCAAACTGCAGGCTGTACACTGTATTCCGTCCTGCAATGTTCCTCATTCCTTTGCATCCTGAATAAGAAGGTGTACTGCAAATTATGGGGAAGCAGCAATATTTATTTTTGCTCCTGGGGAAAACTGCCAACATTCAGCAAGTTTCAGCTAATGTTCACCTCATTTCACTTGACTCAGAGCAGGTCTTGAAGGGAGACAGCTAGACAGAAATATGAGCAATTCAGACAAAGGGGTATTCAGTTACGAGTTGGAGGATAAAGAAGTATTTTAACTATTTAAAACACTTTGCAGAAATTTTAAAATCTTTGCTAAAAATGCAAAGAAATGTTTGATATCAAATGCCCGAACATTATATTTATTTTAAATTTTAGTGTTAACATTTTTAAAACTTGCATACCTTATTATATTTTCATAAGTTAAAAACCAAAACAAAATAAAATTTCTGAAATTCATGTAAACAGAAAGGGATGGGAAATTCTGGAAGAATTCAAAGATTCAAATTGAATCTAGGTCACCTATTTTACAGTAATCATTGGATGATTTCATTTTATTTGATGTTTGCCATTCAGTGGACTATATTATAAACAACAATATGGATTTCCTTAAGATATGTTATCACTATTTACAGAATCTCCCCCATCCTTCCAAATGTTCCCTTTAAACTGTCTATGCAGCATTTATCACAGAGGGCACCATTAATGTTTTTTTTACATAGGCTTTCTCTCTAAAAATTGACTGTGAGTTCATTTCACTGGCTTTCATACATTTCTGTTCCTGGGAACTCTTGCTGTGGCTCACTTTTATTGGCTGTTACAGATTGAGTGACAAGATAAGATGAAGCAAACCCAAATTATTGCCAGCTTCCATCTAGGTAAAAGGCTACAAAATATGACCATGGAGCCAATCTTCATTTCTTAAGACCAAATAATTCAAGTTTCACACAATCAAATGTTTTTCCTCCATTACTTTTAGAAAAGTCTCAATTCAAATATGTATAGTATGCATTTATTGTGGGCCTTAATACTCTATTTTCTAAAAGTATTAGGAATTTATTGAACTAGGTCTATAAAGTTCCCCATGAGAACAAGCAAGATTTAAAATGTCAAAGATTCATTTAAATTTTAGGCTATGGATATGTACACACATCCTTTCTTCATGGGGTCATAAGGAATGCCTTTTGATGCACATGCACTTAGGAATTATAGAGGAACGGAGACTAAATAGTGTTTTTCATCTTGACAATTCTGGCTCGGTCATTGTTGAATGGTTGAAGTCCTTGGTGACCTAGCAGACATGAGGATACATACCTGGGGGCAGAATGGTTTCCCAGATCCTCAAATCATTATTTAGTGGGAGTGACCTTTGGAGAAATGAGTGGTTGCTGTGACTGCCAGCCTGGTCGGTATACCGAGACCAGTCCTCCTGCTCTCATGGATCAAGGGTGTCCCTCAAGGACCAGATAATGCCATATTTTACTGATTTTTCTAGGCAGAGAAAGGCATTCCCTCTACTCTAATCAATGCAGTTAACCCTGTGTGTATCTGCCTTCTCTCCTCTCCCATCCATTGCCATGATGGACCTTGAGGCTTTCTGAAGCACATGTATTAATTCTGAAAGTCATTCCCTTCATGTTAATAACTAGCAAAATGGTAGACAGTTACTAAATGTTTATATTCTTTTTAATGGAAAGAATTCTTTTTTCTTTGCCTTGATATTTCACTACTCTGAATTTCCTCAATGGAATCACTACTCTGCATTTTCTCAATGGAAATCAATATCAAATGAAACTGTCTCCTCTTCCAAAAGCATGTTCTACTTACTTTCACATTTCCCTTCTTCTATGGATTGGGTAACAACAACACATGCACATCACAGATGAACCTGCCCACATGTTTTTTATGTAATAATAGAGTCATCATTTCCATTGGTTTTAACCCACGGTACTGACACCATGAAGGAATGACAAATAACCATTTCACTATCACCTTATTTTACTCTGAATTCTAGCTATTTTCTTTTATACTTTCTTAACATTTTCCTCATTTAGGGCACTTTGGTGATATTAGAATGGAGAACTCCAGAATCACACTACCATAACCCTAGTGCTACAGGGAATTGTGGAATTATTTCTGTGGATGTAGGAGGCATAGAAAGTATGTATGACACATATAAAATAGGCTTTATTTTCTAACACACAAATATGCTATTTATTTGGCAGTTGTTACCTGGTCAGACACATTAGTTTATATAGAAATTGTAGATTTTCTCTGTGGACTTCAAAATACCTTTGTTCTTCACCCAAAAGAAATACTTGTTCTGTTCCCAGTAGCCTAAGTGTTCAAGTGGCATTAAGCCAATGTGAATTCACTCACAGGCTCAATTGCTAGGAATTTACCCATTTAGAAATCAATCATCGTAGGTGCTCTAATGCTTTCAGTTCATAGAGATATTCTGATGTTTTAAGATGGAGTCTGAAAGCCACAATTATTTAATTCATTTTTCTAGGACCTCTTCTAGACTAGTTTTTTAAGTGTTCTACTTTTCACATGACATTTCTTGGGTAGGTGGTAATTTACACTTTTAAGTGGAGGCATCATGTAACCTGACTCAAATATAAATGCATGCTGATGTGTCCCTAGAGATGGGGTTTAACCTGCCAATGACAGAGCACATAAAACACTACCTGCCTTTCTGCTGTCTGCCACCACATACACACACTTCATACATGTCATTTTATTGGTGCTAGGACATACACATTTACTAATACATTTACACTTCAGTTTATAGACAAGTTGAAAACAAATCTAAAGAAAAGACACGCATGCCCTGGTGGACCACCAAATAATCTCTTTGTATGTTGCTATCTTGTGCCAAGGACACTGCTAGTTCCCTTTCTATTAGTATCACTTTCATCATCTGAAATAATGTTACTCTCATATTTGGGATTGTAAGTCGAGGTTCTTTATGTGACATGAATATGGTTGCATAGCCTGTAAGTGGTGGGACCCAGATCTGTCTTACACATGGATTCCTTATAAAGAAATATGAAAACAGATACAGTTATCTTTGGACTTCTCATGTCCACAACTTCTGCAGAGGGCAAGGATTTCTATTCACAGTAAGAAGTTGTTCCTCCAGTTGGAACCCAGATGGTGCTTTGGGAAAGCAGAGGTTCATTCTTAGTCTCTTTCCTGTTATGAAGTCCTTGGCATTTAACAGTCATGACAATTGGCAAACTTGAACTGAGGTGATAATCCTCCATCCAGCGCATTGCTTTGTTTGAATGAGACATAATGCTGCATTCTCAAACAAACAAGAAGCCATTTGATTACTGGTCAGTACAGTGGCTCAAACTGTTCTCCAACACTCTCTCTCCCCATGGCAAACAGAGACTACAAACAGAGAAAAGAAATGACACCATTCATTTGAGTCCCACCATCAGGATGCCATCTAACCGTGACTATCTCCCAAAGTTGCCATCTCCAAAGATCATCACTTTGGGGCTAAAGTCAGGGGTTAACACTTCAATATCCAAATTTTAGGAGAGGCACAAACATTCAGTCCATAACTCTCCCTTCTCTCTTTCACCCACTTTGGGTCAACTTTACTGGAATATAATTACATACAAAAATCTACCAATTTTAACTGCACAGTATGTTTTGGCAAATCTATAGTCATATAATTACTGCTACAATGATGATATAGAACATTTACTTCATCTTACAAAGTTCCTTCATACTCCTTTATAATTAGTTCTCTTTCTTAGCACCCTGGCAAACACTGATTTGCTTTTTGTGTTGTTTTAATCACTACAATATTGTCTTTTCTATAATTTCCTACCAATGGAATCACACAGCATGATGATTTTGGCATCCAACTCCTTGATTTAACATAATGCTTTTGAGATTCATCCATGTTGCATATTCAATAGATTGTTCCTTTTATTGCAAATTGGCATTTCATTGTATACTATCATTCACCTGTTAATAAACAATACTGGTAAGGTTGTTGGCAGTTGTTGGTGATTATACATAAAGCTGCTATGAATAACTATGTACAACTTAAGGTGGACATGTTTTCATTCCTTCTGAGTAAATACTTTGGGGATAGAATTGCTGGCTCATATTTAATTTTAAAAACTGCCAAAATATTAACTAAAGTGGCTATTCAATTTTGCAAACTTCTTAGTAATGCATAAGTGTTCTACTTGCTCCATGTTCCTGCTAACATTTGGGATTGTCAGTCTTTTTTAAGTTTTAATCATTCTAGTGGTATGTAGTAGTATCTCACTGTGGTTTTAATTTGCATTTTTGAGACAGATTTCATACTTCTAATCCTGCACAGATTCTCCTCTAAGTCATTCCAAAGAACAGAACTGCCTGCTTCAGCTCATTCTTAGGTTAAGATTTGGTAACTTTAGAACTTTGAACTAATACAATGCAAGAAAATAGATGTACCAATTATGGCACCTAATGTCTATGTGCTTATTATTAGCACTTGCCCACAGAGTCATCCTGAGAACAATTCAGTCATGTTTATTGAAATGTGCTTCTGATTCTTATGGACAGGAGACGCTGGGAGACACACCTTAATCCTTCCTAGATCTTAGTGATCCTATGTGTAACATGAAAGGATTGGTCCACAATGGTGGTTCTTAAGTATGCATGCATACAAGTTATCCAGGATTGATTTAATAAAAATTAAATGAAAGTTCATAAAATGAAGGTTTACTTCTAGTTTCCCTTCCCTTTAGTTCAGTGGGTGTGGAATGAAAGCTGAAATTTGGCATTTTTAACGGTTCCAGTACTTTCTACACTGGTGGCCCTTTGACTGTAATTTGAAAGTAGCATATCTAGATGTTCTCGATTTCTTCTGACTTTGATATTCTGTGAAAAATTTGAGATAATCAGACTTTTCCTCATTTTTCCAAAGAAACTACCTTGTAAATAGGAAATGCTTACTGAATATATGCTGAAAGAAATCATTGATGGGAAATCAATTTAAGTAATTAATTAATTACTTCCATTGGGCTGAAGTTGACAGCCCTAGGAAACGTTTAAAAGTATCCATGAAAGGGAGGATGTTTCTCCTCTGTCAGCTCTCTGACTCTCATTAAGCATGGTCTGAAATCTTTTACCCGGCTCTATCACTATTGGGCCATGGCCAATGGACAGAGTCTCTCTTGAGACAGTTTCTTCATTGTACATGGCTGTGAGGGAAGCCTTCATAGGACTGCTGGTTGTGAAATAACTTGAAAGAATACAGACGAAAGGCAGAATACAGCATTTGGCATTTAGAAAATGCTCAGTATATAATAGTATTCATGTTAGCTATTATTATTAGAAGGAATGACAATCTCTCTTTTCCCTTAGCTATTACAGCTTGCTCCCCACTTCTCATGCCCTCCTTTTACAAGGACTACAAACAGAGAAAAGAAATGACACCATTCAGTCTGCAGAGGGCTGAGGTGTTGCAGTGTTTGGAAAGGGAGGAAGCTAACATGACTAGGGCTTACTTGGTAATGGTGTGGATATGAGTCTGTGAGGTTTACTCTTCAGAGGCTTTGGAAAAAACTTTCAGTAGATATGGGGGTGAGTCATTAGAGAGGCTGTGGGAATAGGCTTGGTCTTCACATCTCAGGGGATTTTGAATACAATTTTCTGCTCTTCTGCATCAAATTTAACTATTCCCTTTAGGTCTTTATCAATAAGCCAAAGCAAAGCTACTATACGTGTGTGTATGTGTACAAAATGTTTTCATCAATTGACTTGGGTTTGTTTTGTTTTACTTTGAAATAACGTACCCTGATGTCCTTGTGGCTGGAGAGTCACATGCTGGGTTTGTCTTTAGCCAGTTTATTTTTGCTTAAATACCTTATTTCACAGAACTGGAACTAGAGGCATTTAAAGACAACTGGTCCCTAGAGGAAGGTCCCTATATAAGTTCATTGACTTCCTGTTACCCTGTAGGAGGAAAGGAGAAAGATAAAAGTGGGAAAAGGAAGTACATTTCTAGTTTTCTTAAGTAGTAGAGATGAACACAACTAACACATAAATGTGGACAACACTGTGGTGTTATTTTCTACTATAGAATTGGGAGTAAAGTAATAGACAGTGTTTCAAAGAAACAATAAATAGTTCATGGCTAGAATGTTTGAAACTTTACCATGAGCCAGGCACCGTGCTCTAACAATGTGATTTATATGTTAGCTCATTTCAGTGCCACAATATCAGCCCCAGGTAAGACCTATGGGCTCAGAAGGAGGGGACCAAGTCATACAGCTGGTTAATGAAGGAGCTGTGCTTTAAACCCAGGTTTCCCAGTTCCAAAGCCCAGGTCTCACCTTCTTCACTGGACTGGAAAGAAGCTGCAGTGATGGGATAGAAGTATTCTTTACAATGCAATGCCACACGAGTAACTACTCTGACAAAGACAGCTCTGGTTCTCTCTCTTGGCTACTTTATTAATTTAAGACAAAAAATATTTTTTTTCTAGGGCCATTCATTCATAAGCTAAAGACAGAGAGAAGCAGAAATAGTAATTTGAGGTGGTGATGTTTTAATTGTAGAAATTGCACAGGGCTAAAGATATAACCCAACAGATGTGGGAGTGATGGATGAAGAAGTCACACCTTCCTTTGTCATTCTTGTGTGGAGTAGGCAAGTTTGTTTGTCACAAGGACGGACAGGAGTGCAGGTTCTGTGGTATTCTCACAGTGTTCATTACTTGCAGCTTATTTATGTGTCCTGTGAACTCCACAAAGGTCTTTGAAAAGAGGCTTGTCCTACAACTATCTGAGCTTAGAGAAAAAGGCCAGTAAACAGCAAAATAGAGGAAGGGAGGACATGGTCTAAAGAAGAACCTAAGAGAGGACAGCTCCTAGCTCTGAGCATTAGACCATGATTCCAAGTTTCAAGAAAACAGAAGCATATGTCCAATCAGGGTGATTTGAGAAAGGGGGTGGTGGGTGTGGAGATATCCCTGATCTAAAGTACTGGCCCCATCGATAGGTGAGTCACTGGTCCTGTGTCTTTCTCTGGCCATATATATTCAGAACAAATCAACTATTGGTACCAGGACCTAGACTTTCTCTGCCTCAGGTAAATGCACTGACCCCCAGGACTTTATAGTCTATATTTTTTCTAATGTTGGCCAAAATATTCTGAGGAATGAGAGGCGTAAGAAGGGAGACAAGATATTCCATATATTTACCAACATGGGCCCTTAGGTTGAACCATATGCCATGCAAGCATGCTGGATCAGAGGCTGGGACTTCCTCTCCCCACCTGCACTCTTATTTCACTGGCTGGAGCTTTGCTTACACTATGAACTTGTCATATGGCCACTTCCTGGGAAACGTCTTCCTTGTCTCTGAATTGCTGTTTCTTCTGTAAAAGTCAAAGGTTGGGCTTGGTTCTTGAAAATTCCACAGCCCAGCACATTCACAGTCACGTGGACTGAGCACCTCTTTTTTCTTGGTTGAAATTTCCTCCAAACATCAGTTCCTTCAACAGAGAGGGACTGGGGATTCTTTCCCAGGAGCAGATCTAAAGAGATGTATGCAAATGATGCTCCATCCATCTCTCTCTCTGCCACCAGCCTCAATTACAGAGCAAGTAGCTTTGCCAGTTAGCCGGACTTTTAGAAATTCACCTCTCTGGTCCAGCAAAGCAGCCATTAGGAAGCCTATAAATAATCATCTTATTCCCACATCGCTGCAACAGCCGAGAGGCTGGAGCTGCAAACAGATAAATTGGCAGTTCATAGACAATACAAATGAAGACTGAAGGGCTATGCTTGCAGGGTGCATTTGGAAGTAAAAGCAGCAGGGTTTGGGGGTTTTATTGGAGAATCAAAAGACAACCCCCCTTCTTTCTGTCCCTCAGGTTATAAGCTGAGGCTTTCATCCCTTTCCTAGCACGAGGTCCATGGCTAGGTTCTACTTTTTCAGATGCGGGAGCTAAATTCTAGGGAGGAGAAACCCTTTGGGTCCCTGCACTGCGGGATTCTGTCATTTATCAGAGCAGATGCAAGCTGTATAAACATTCTAAGCTATTTAAGTTTGCTGTGTTGAATGAAAACGAAGCTGCCTTGTTCTCCCACCACCCCCACTACAGTTTTTATTTACATCCCCTCCCCCGAAAAGAACAAACACAAAATACAAAAAGCAAAAAGCAGCAACTAGCCCTAGCTGGTGTGGCTCAGTGGATTGAGTGTCGCCCTTGGACTGAAAGGTCCCAGGTTTGATTCTGGTCAAGAAAGGGCACATGCCTGATTGTGGGCTCCATCCCCAGGATGGGGCATGCAGGAAGTAGCCAATCAGTGATGTTTCTTTCATTCTTTCTCTCTCCCTTTCTCTCTGAAATCAAAAATATATTAAAAACAAACAAACAAACAAAAAATAGGAACAAAGGCCAGAAAGGGGGTTTGGATGGGATCAGGAGTTGCTCCTTATGAATTTTCATTACCATCCTTGCTGTGATGTTTTCAGGACCCCCCCCCCTTCTCTTTTTTTTTTAATGAGGATGAGTATTGCTATGGATATTGGTTTTTACTCGGTCTAGTCTTAACAAAATGACCTTTGCTGCTTACTCTCTTTAAGACAGAAGACTTGAGCTATAACAATTAATCATTTTCTACACCTGAAACAATTAGGGCCAGAGCCTCAACAGGTGACTAAATAAATGCCTTTTGCAAAGTGTTAGAAATACGTACTCTTTACCAGTGGGAAGGATTATTTAGATTCTAAGTTTTAGAAGTTTCCATATGGCCTGATGAAAAGAATGGTCATATATATATATATTTATATATATACATATATATATATATATACATATATATACACACACATACACACACACATACACACACACATATATATACACACACACATACATATATACATACATATATATACACACACACACATACACATATACATACATATATATATATACACACACACACACACACACACACATATATATATACATATGTATATATGAGAAAAGGGGCTCAGAGAAAGTGTAGAGTGTTCAAGGTTATAGGGCCGGGAATGAGGAGCCAGAATCCACACCTGGGGGTGTCTTCCTCCAGACTTCATGTGCTTACACCGAGCCAGATCTTGAGAAACTCTAATGTTATTTAATGTCACTAGCTTCAAAATATCATTAAATCATTTTTCAAATTACCATATTTTCCTGATGGAAGATAAAAGGTTTTCCTCCTTTACTGAATATGCTGGAAATGCAGACATAAGCATTCAAATCAAAATAATGGAGGAAAGAACATATAAACAAATAACTTACCCTATAATTATACCTTCACATTTTCCATTGGAAGCTTAGATAATGATGGGCTATAATCATTATAAAAATAACAATCTATTATCACCACTATGAAATTAACAATCATTATAGAATTCATGTTGGCCTCTAAAATCTCTCCTTATTAAAGTACCATCATTCCTGGCTCCTCCACTCTCTTCTTTGAACCAGTAGTAGAAATAAGTTTGTGTGGAAAGTAGCTAT
>JAAGEH010000125.1:2446681-2508041 GCA_011751065.1 Lasiurus cinereus | reverse complement strand
ATATATATATAAAGCCTAAGTGACTATTAGGATCCAACAACCAAAACGACTGGAACAACCTGTCAACCAGTCCCTATGAAGCATCCTATGAAGCATACGGACCACCAGGAGCAGCAGCTCAATGCACAAGTTGCTCCTTGGTGGTCAGTGTGCTCCCACAACTAACCTGCTGCAGCCCCTTCCCCTGGCCGGCCAACCTACTGGGGTCCTTCGGCCAGCCGGACCCGATAGGCCTCAATCGCTGGCCAGGTCTAGGAACTTCACAAATTCCTGCACCAGGCCTAATATGCAAATTGACCATCACTCCAGGACACAAGATGGCTACCCCCATGTGGTCAAAGATGGCTGCGCCATGTGGACACACGATGGCCACCACAGATGCCTGCAGAGAAGGGCAGTTGGGAATGACCACACTGGCAGAGAAGGGCAGTGGGGGAGATCAGGCCTACAGGGGTGGGCAGTTGTGAGTGATCAGGGAAGCAGAGAAGGCAGTTAGGGGTGACCAATATGGCAGAGGAGGACAATTGGAAGAGACCAAGTCAGCAGGGGAGAGCAGTTGAGGGGAAACCAGGACTGCAGGGGAGAGCATTTGGGGGGAGGGACCAGGCCTGCAGGGTAGGACAGTTGGGGGGACACCCCGATCTGCAGGGGAGGACCAGGCCTGCAGAGGAGGGCAATCAGGCTGGCCAGGGAGCAGTTAGGCATCCATCAGGCTGTTAAGGGCAATCAGGCAGAGGCAGGTGAGCTGTTGGTAGCCAGAAGTCGTGGATTATGAGAGGGATGTCCCAGATTGGAGAGGCTGCAGGCTGGGCTGAGGAACACCTTTCTGTGCATGAATTTTGTGCACCGGGCCTCTAGTATTATATAATTAGGAATAGATTGGGGAAAGAGGATAGTAAACAGTTGGATTCAGTCAACAATTATTTATAATTCAATACTGCTCATCTCCCCAAAAGAAGGACAGACTGGATCTGCTAAAAATGTCATGGTGTAAACATAATCATTGCATGCAAATTAGTGAGAAGGTGGCAACATGGGAGTGCTTTTGCTGTGTCCATGTACCTGTGTGCAAATACCTCTCTTTCTTGAACAATTCAGCCAAACAAAACACCCACCATCAATAAAAAGACAGAAAATTTGTCTTTCTTCAAAGCTTTGCCAAAAATATTTGTTTTACCATCCAGTCAATTGAAATAGTAACTTGAAGATAATCTATTTCATTCAAGACAGTCATTTTCCAGTAGAGGGACTTGGCACTGAACACACACACACAGTTCCACATGGTCAAGGTGAAAGAGTAAGTGCTTCCTGCGGTTTGTTCTTTTAACCAAGACCTGGCCACTCTGGCTTTGGGTTGTGGGGGACTTAGGTGTGAGTTTGGTAGGTGAACTCCACAGTCTGGCTTTCATCAACTCCCAGGACACATACTTTTTTGTAGTGTCACTAAACCTGTCACCTTGGGAGAAAGTGTCTCTTGTAGAAAGCTTGTCTTAGGAGCATCTGGAGACCTGGTAATAGCTTCAGAGGATGTAAGTTCTCTGTTCAGGCTCCAAAGGAAATCTACCTCTTCTTAGCCCTTTCATTTCTCCATTAAAATGTCCGCTTTCTAGCTGTCCCCCAACCACAAAATAAGTATTTCTGACCTTTGCAATTGGAAAAACCAAAGGAAACTACACACAGTGAATAACTTAAAATCCTGGCCACATTAAAGAAAATAGTTAAAGAATTCTCCCATTTCTTTATTACTCAAAACCTTCTTTAGGAACTCAGAGGATAGAGAAAGATTACATATTGCTTTGGAGATCCTGAAACACAGATAAGCTTTGTCCTACATTATTTCTAGGCTGGCTAGTGAGCAATTAAATGGGGCATTGGTACAAAGTGGTGTTTAGGCATAAGATGCTTCAAATGCCACATCTCCCCTTTTGAGGAAATTCTCTATATTTAGGATTGAATAAATATAAAACAACATATATAATATTATCACATTTCCATTTATTTAAAATTATAATTGACATGTAAATATTGGCTTCAGGTGTACAGCATGACTCAGTCTTCCTATACATTGTGAAATGAACACCATAGTAAGTCTAATTAACATCCATGACCTTACATAATTACAAAATTTTTTCTTGCCATGAGAACTTTTAAGATCTACTCTCTTAGCAACATTCAGGTGGTGAATAGCTTTATTCACTACAGTCACCATGCTATACCTTACATCCCCATGACTTACTTTATAACTGGAAGTTTGTACCTTTCACCCATTACCCACACCCTACCCATAACAACCACCAAATTGTTTTGTCTATGAGCTTTTATTCTTTCTATGTTTCACATATAAGTGCAATCATATAGTGTTTGTCTCTCCCAGACTTATTTTACTTAGAATAATGCTCACAAGGTCTATCATATTGTTGCAGATAATGAAGATTTTACTCTAATATTCCATGGGATGGATGGATATATATATATATATATACCACATTTTCTCTATCTATTCATTCATTAATGGAAATTTAGGTTTTTCCATATCTTGACTACTGTAAATAATACTTCTAAGAACATGAATGGGCAGATATCTTTCTGAGTTGGGGGTTTTGTTTTGTTCAGATAAATACCCAGAAGTAGAATTGCTGGATTATAGGGTAGTTCTAGTTTTGATTTTTTTAGGAACCTCCATACTGCTTTCCATGATGGCTGCACCAATTTATAGTCCCACCAACAGTGCATTGGAGTCCCTTTTCTCAAACCCTCCCAAGCACTTGTCATTTTCTGCATTGTTGATAATAGCTATTTTAACACGGTGAGGTGATATTTCATTGTAGTTTTCATTTGCATTTCTTTGATCATTAATAAATTTGAGCATCTTATATATTTTAGCCATTTGCATGTCTTCTTTAGAAAAATGTTCAGATTTTCTGCCCATTTAAAAATACTTTTTATGAAATTGAGTTATATATTCTGGATAGATATTAATTTCTTATCAGAAAAATGATTTTTATCTCATTCTTCAGGTTGCTTTTTCATTTGTTGATGGTTTTCTTTGCTGTGTGAAAAGTTTTTAGTATGATGTAGCCCAGATGTTTTTTTTTTTTTGATGCTAGATTCAAAAAATTATTGGCAAGACCTATGTCAAGGAGCTCTCTGTTAATGTTTTATTCTATGAGTTTTATGGTTTCAGGTCCTGCATATAGTTTGAGTTAATTTTGTGTATGACGTAAGATAGGGGTTCAGTTTCATTCTTTTGCATGTGACTAGCTAGCATGCCAAACACTGGTTATTGAAGAGACCTCCTTAGTCATATATTAATTGACTATATGATTCAATTTATTTATGACCTTTATCCTGTGTAATTGATCTGTGTATCTGTTTTTATGCCCATGCCATATTGTTTTGATTGCTATAGCTTTGTAATGTAGTTTGAAATCTGGTAACATGATGCCTTCTTTTTTTTAGATTGCTTTAGTTATTGGGGTCATTTATGGTTCCATACAAATAGTGGGTTGGTTTGTTCTATTTCTGTAAAAACTGCCATTAGAATTTTGATAGGGAATGCAATGAATCTGTAGTTCACTTTGAGGAGTATGGGTGTTTTAACAATATTGAATCTTCTAATCCATGAGCATGGAGTATCTTCCCAACTATTTGTGTCTTCTTCAATTTACTTATTTAATGTCTAATCGTTTTCAGCATACGAGTCTGTCACATCCTTGATTAAACTGAGTGTGAGATATTTTATTCATTTCGATGCAGTTGGGCATGCAATTGTTTTCTTGATTTATCTTTCTGATTATTCATTCTTAGTGTATAGTAATGTAACAGATTTCTATATATTGTATTTGCAATGAATCCCAGACTCCTCAATGTAGTCCATGCTGCTGCTGCACAATCTAGCCCCAGCCTCTTCTGCTGATATTCTTCTCTTCACCTGCTATGTCCCAACACACCAGCCTTTTTGTAGCTTCTCCAAGAATTCAGTCTCTTTTCTGGTTGCGTTAGTTGGTCAAGGAGGCTTAGATGTTGTGTCATTGTATTTGTAAACTTCTGATAAATGGGAAGGAAGGAAAACCCTGGAAGTGTATGCGCCCATTGTTTCCAAGATCAATGATGGTTCAAAGCTGACCAAGGAGTAGGGCCATAATTAGTCAAGGTCCTTTTGATGTGAAAAGAAGAGAAAAAATTCTAGACTGATTCTTACAGGATAGCTGTGCACCCCCACCCCATCATACCTACTGAGCTTACTTCCTTCCACCCATGTAATCATCATCCATCTATCAAAGTGACATTGAGCACTGTGGGAGAGAATAAAATGCCATGGAAATATCAGGACAAAAGAAGGATGCAATGGACAGCTCAACTGTGAAAGTATATGGTAGTGATTCAGTGCCGAGACTCAGGCCCTTTCCTGCCTCAGCCCTTGAACATGATCTCTGGAATACAGACTTCATGTCTCCCAGAGAAGTGCCACCCTGATTAATTAAACAGTTAAGCTGTGGAATTTGACTTCTTTAGAATAAGGGGAGGGGTCTTTTTTTTTCTTTTTACCAGAAAAGGGTTTTTAATCCAGAACCGTTCACTATCCTCAGAGATTCTAAACTCACCCTCCCTCTTCTGATGTATGCACATAGCTTTTCTCCTTATTGCTCCCTATCCTGCCCCCCAGTCATCCCAGAGCAGAGAGAGAGAGATGGCTGCTTCATCAGGCACTAGAAACCAGACCATGACTGTGGACAACAAACTAGCATGTCATTTCATGACACTAACAGGGCCTATGAAGAAGGTGGCTATTGGATCTGACAGGACTAAGTGCCCTGTGATGGCTTGAAAATGGATGGTGGTCCACCCACACAAACACCTCTGAAGAAGGAGGAAAACAGCCAGTGTGACAGCTGTGCCAAGTGGACCTGGCATTGATGCAGAGACTTTTTCTCCTCATTAGATTGGGACCCTACTCATCAGATTAAAGTCTAAACCCAAAGGAGAAAAAAATAGAGTGGTATTCTGATAGATACTTAAATGTGTTTGAGCATTAGCAAAAAGACGCTCTGATTCAAAAACAACCAATCAGATCTCCACAGTCAGACAAAATAACGTATTTATGCAGGAGCTGGGTGTGGTAAATTTGGTCTTAATGTGCTCCGAAATAGCAGGTGGCATTGGACACCTAAAGGGAAATTGAGGTCACATTGGGAAAGATTACCACCTGAAGAGGTTAAATGTAAAGGCTGATTGCTCAGTTATAAACAGGCCCCTGAATGCTCATTGAGAATTCTCCCTTCCAGCAGCATACAGAACTCCACAGCCACTCACTGTGCTCCAGGAGCCACGTAGCACGTCTTATGACTATGCCTCATGTAGGTTAGCTTGTCATTTGGGTTTCGTGGGTCTAGAAGACACAATGTTGACTTTTATTTATTATTTTTTACATTTTTCTAGGGGTTGGCTGCAGGAAATATGGTTTCTGTGGAGTCAGCTTTGTATAGTCTCTTTGATCCATCTCTCTGAGTTAAGGGAGATTTGAGGGTGAGGATGGTTGTCAGAAGTGCCTGAGGCAAGGTCTTAGTTATCCTCCCTGCCTAAGGTTAAGAAAGGCTCATCTAGGGAACAGGGGCAGAGAGAGCCAGAGTGGGGGAGGACATAGGGATGTGGAACCTTGCTCCTTTTCATCCCCCACTTCCAGACTGAATCTACAAGCTGATCAGGGTTTCTGAGGAAAGGCACACCTGGTGAGAATGAGGCTGTGAGGGCAGCCATGTGAGTCCAAGCAGACATCTAGGCAGAAGGATGATTGGTGGGCAACTCAGGAAGGACCAAAGGGAGATTTCTACCTTCCAGTCCTCACTCAGAAGGGAGAGTGGAGCCAATGTGAATTCCTCTGGAGAAAAGAAACAATTTTCTCTATAGACCAGCAAATAGTACAGGCTACTGATATACTGGCCAAGTGTTGGGGGCAGCTTTGCAGATTATATGGGTCTAATCTGGGTAAATTCAGACAACTGATCCAAAAGAATTTTCTACGGCAATTATCAGGATAGATGGTTCCCCAGTTGGCCTCCCAGCACTATCCTGTCCTAGACTGTGAAGTAAGATAGTGTTTTACAATATTCAGCCTGGTGAAGGATAAAGGGTTAGGAATAAAAAAATAGAAAGCATCGTTCCTCAGTTTCTGTATCTTTTAATATTCTGGAAACTTGTCTGGAAGGCAATGAATTATGTAGAGAACTTGACATAAGGAATAAAGAAAAAACACTTATGCTTAGTGAAATAAGCCAGTCAATGAAGGAGAAGCATCACATGATCTCACTCATTTGTGGATAATAAAGAACATTATAAACTGATGAACAAAAGGATAGATACAGAGGCAGTAAAGCATCAGACTGTGAAATTACAGCAGGAAGATTAAAGTTAGGTGAGGTAGATAAGAGATCAATCAAAGGTCTTGTATGCATGCATATAAGCATAACCAATGAACATAGACACTGGAGGGTGGGGGCATGTTTGGGAGGGAGGGGGGAAATGGGAAGATATGTATAAAAATTAATAATAAAAAAACAAAACAAAACAAAACAAGAAAAAACACGCTAATCTCTGGTCATAATCCTTGTATCAGTATCAAATAGTGGCCAGGAGATAACTGAGGGGGTTAGGTCTGTGCTATATAAATGATTTTTGCAAATTTTATTTTTACATCTGTAGTTATAGACACATGTTCCTGCACGTTTGTAGTTTCATCTCAATTCTTCTCTTGTGTTGTATTGGTACCTCGGCATTATACATACTTGACTTTGCTTAGAACCTCAACAAAGGTCTTCTCTCTCAGAAGACCATCCAGTCACTTCTCCCATAGGAAGATGATGAGAGAAGAAACATTCTGCATCTACCATCAGTGGGTAAATGGACTTTAAAAGGAAAAAAAAATAGCCCCCTCTTCACTATGAAAAAACACTGGAGTAGACAATTATGATGATGTTAATAAGTTCTTTTATATTTATGATTTATAAAGTTCTTTTACTTACATTATCTCTGACCCCTGCCACACAATCCTATGTTTTATAGAGGAAAACACAAACACTCTCAATACTTTAAGACCAAGTCTCTAATCTGATAGCCATCTGAGAGCTCCTGACCCACAGAACAGCATGCACAAGGTGTTCTCAATGAATTACTAACATTTAAAAGTCCTAAATATTCATATAAGACTTGAGGTTTCCAACTTCTAAGACCTGGTCACCATTTTTCTACAGGTTGGTAGGGGTGACCCTTCCTACAAAGGACCTGAGTGCTTTCAGTTGTCACAGTCCCACTGTGCACTGCCACCCATCACTGCAGGCTCTCTGCCCAGTCCCCAGAGTGGACACTAGAATTTGCAAACCAGCGTTCTCCAAGAGGATTATAAAGGTTTTTAAGCTCAAATGCCCAATAAATGGCAGAAGCAGAAATTGAAACCAGAACTCTGATACCAACCATCTCTCTTTTAGACTCCATGGAGTGATCCACAATCAGAATGAATGGCCTGATTTGGATGTTTGAATTCCAAGTATGGGATTCAGGAATCTGCATTTTGCACAGTCATTTAGGTCATATTTATGCAGGAGCTGGGTGTGGTAAATTCCCTAGTGACTGAAACACTAGTCTGTGGTCAATTGTAAGGAGCACTGTCCTAGGAAGTTTGGAGACCTAGTGTTCTCCTTTTTCTAAACTCGTCTGCCTCCCTGCCATTGGAGCATCAGGCTTTGGGCATATAGAGAGAGAACTATGCTCTCTGAGTATTTTGGGATTTACATTTGTTCATCATTTATAAATATGGGTTGATAATATTTACCTTTTCTATGAAACTTGGGTATTTGAGATTTTCCTCGAAATTTATTGAATGCCTCCCCACTTGTGAAATGCACCATGAGCGAGTGTGGTGATTCAACATCATATTTAAGAAGTGGTTATTCAGTTTAGCTAAGTGAGACTGAGCCGTGGGCTAGATCACCCTAAAAGTACTTGGATATTTAATTTATATAAGCAAAACTTATTTGGAGTCCAGAGGAACTCACATGATTCATATGGCCTTATGACTCCATACTTTTCACGGCAGCCATCAAATATAGTCAGCTTCACTTGATTAAAGGTCTTCTTTTCCAAAAGCAACTTGAAGATTTTATTTTCTAGACAATGCATTATGAAAGTAGGCAACTACTCAATGCCAGATTTTAACCCTCATATTTCATGTTTATATGAGATGGAGAATACTTGTAATATCCATCCTCATCCTTGAGAGTGTGAAGATGGTTGTACCTAAGTTTCCTCTGTCATCTCTCCAACTGTGTTTTATTTTTTGTTTTTTTTTTTTTAGATCCTTAGGGAAATAAAATGTATTGCTATAGTCTTCTCCAAAATTTTGCAATTAGACTGTGTACTTGCTACTCAATGTGCTCCCAGGACCAAATGTACAGGTACTTGCTGGGACTTTGCTCAGAATGTAGTTTTTTTAGGTCCAGATTAGCTCCTATATACATGAAAGTCCAAAAAGGCCTGAGTTATGTTCCTGGTAAACAGTTCCAACTCACTTTATTGGGGTAACCATTTCCCAATAAATACACAAGTCAAATCATCATGTTGTTCATCTTAAGCTTACACAATGTCATATGTCAATATAGTATATCCATAAAGCTGGGAGTGGGGGGAAACCCAGTTCCCAATATGGCTGATCTGGTTTGTAAATTTACATTGTAAGGATCTTAAGATGAAGAAAAGCTAGGTATCACAGTGACTTGTCTGAAAGATGTTAATGTTTATAATGAAATTTCCCCCCTTCTTGATTTCAAGTAAACATGGTGGAAAAGTATGGGGCACAAAGAAAGTGGGAAAAAATACACTGCAGAAAATAATCTCATAAATTTATAATGATTCTTTATGTATTAAGGACATGAACACCTTGCCTTTTATGTGTTATTTTTCATTTTTAATATTTGTTTATAACATTTATCTGAATCTTCATATTTTTATGTAACCATATTTTTTAAAAATATATTTTACTGATTTTCTACAGAGAGGAAGGGGGAGAGATAGAGTTAGAAACATCAATCAGCTGCCTCCTGCACACCCCTCACTGGGGATGTGCCCGCAACCAAGATACATGCCCTTGACCGGAATCGAACCTGGGACCTTTCAGTCCGCAGGCCGACGCTCTAACCACTGAGCCAAACCGGTTTTGGCTTATGTAACCATATCAATGGACAGAATTTTCTTTATTATTTTCATGATGGTACAAGCAGTGATCCTCAATTTGGTTACACACTGGAACCACATGGAGAGCTTTGAAAACTACTGTTGCCTGGATTCCCCTCACCTCTCTTCTCCCAGATATCCTCATTTGATAGCCAGGCATTCTACTTGGCATCTAGATTTTTGAAAGTCACCAGGCAGCCAGGATTGAGAATCATTGCCCGAGAAAGTCCTGACCTATAGAAAGAGCAGATAATATTCAGTTCTAAGTGTCACTAATTAGTCATGATTTTATTCTTTACTTGTTTCTCTTTCTAGTTTATGAGATTATATTTTTTGAGCTCAACACAGGACATTAAATAATATTCCAAGTTCTCTCTTCCAACTATAATTCCTCTTCTATCTTTTCCTTTTGGTTGCAGATAACTGGTGTAACACATTCCATATAACTTATTATTGTGGTGGTAAAGGGGCAGGAGGTATGACAGAAGTAATACGTGCAAGAAAATTCTGCTGTAAAAGAGATTAGCAAAAAAGGATTGGGTTTACTGCTTCATTTGTGAGTAGTCACTAGTGGAAACTTAGCTTTTCAGGGACTAAATTGGTTAATGATTAACTGAGTAAACTATTCAGTTAGACTCAAGCACAGGCATGATAATAATTACCAGAGACGCCTGCAGAAACGTCCTTCCCTATCATTCCATAGTCTCTAAAACTCTCTTGTTGAACAGTTGCTCTATTCTTAGTAGTAGTATCCCCCTACAGAGTCTCAGGTGCTCTGTGAATGGACAAAGGGACTGTCAGAGGCTGACACATATCAAGGTAATTTTTGTGATGACTTAGTTATAGTAGAGGTCTTGCCATTGCATTGTATAATACTAACTTCAATTTGGAAATGACGGGAACGCCCCTTCCTCACACAAGCAGGTGACATCACTGCAGAAGGCTTTGCAGTCTAATTTCTCACATTTTCTGTGCCACATTTGATTGTCACCTAGTCCTAAGACGTTAGAAGCTTGAAGTACTGCATTCTCGCAATTGCTATAAATAATACTTATCAGCCTTCCTTTAGATTCACTTTACATATAAACTAAAAGGGAAAGTAGTATATATCTTCCATCTAAATATTTGGCTAAATGGCATTCAGACTTTAAATTATTTAACTTCATTAATCCAAGATAAAAGATAATTTTTGACATTTCTGTGTTTATAACATCCACAGAAATCAGGGCATGAAAATCTATCCCCAAGCCTATGTTCACATCAAAATGCAAAGTTTCACTAAACAAGGCATTGAATAAGATATTACAGACATCATTCTGCCCAATAATCCCATCATCTCTAAAAATTCCTATCTGGGGCACATAGTCTCAGGTTTCAAATTCTTTAAGGCAATACCAACATGCCTTCATAGAGCACTCCCTGAAATGATCTTCCTTCTTGATTGTGGAAATAGTCTACATTCAATGATAGTGGCATAACAATAGTGCAAGTCAAGCTGTCCTCAAACACTGGATGTGTTTTTTTACTCAGAAAGAAAAGGGGGAACAATGAGGTTTTGCGGGACAATAAGAATCTGAAGAACCAGGGGGCTTCCCACCTCCATCTCTTCAGGGTTATAGTCTTAGGAAAATCTACTTTGAGCTTTATTTTCCTCCTCTGAAAAAGATAATGATGTCTACCTTAGAGAATCGACTAAATTAGTTGCTGTCAAAGTGCATTATAAACTGCAAATCACTGAAGAAAACCATGTAGTCATTATTGCATTTAATAATGGTGAAGGCCCTGGGCCTGTGGAGCGTCTACTTCCTCCATCACTGAATGTGTTCCCAGGATGCTTTGAAAGCCCATTAACCTTTGCAGAGATTAATGTGTGATTCTGGAACTTGGTTTTACCATCTGCTAAAAAGATGTGGTACCTTTTTGACTAAGTATGGAAATGAGTGAGGAAGAGGTGGATAAGGATTAAACTCATAACAGAATATTCTTTCAGGGGAGTTTTCTTTCTATCACTTCCTTACCTTGTGTCTCAGTTCTCTTGGGTATGTCAGTGAGATGTCACCCAGCTTTGCTCAAGAGGACACTCCATATCTGAACATGGTAGTCCCTGCAGGGAGCTTTTGGAGTCTGATGAAGTAATTGTCAGAATTGTCTGATCAGGTTTCGTGGCTGCAGCCTGTGACTAAAGAGTGTGGCAGACAGTCCCCTGGGAGAAGCTGCTCAGAAACAAAGCCTGTCATTCTGTGCCTTTGAGTTTCCCCACTGATAGTACACTATCTAATGCTGTCATTTCTGCAGCAGGTTTACATGCTGTGTGACAGGGCGCAACCACTGTTCAGGTTGACCAACCCTGTCACCACGGCTAGTGGTCCACCATGAGGGCTCCCCGGTGAGGTGTATCTATGTAAAATAAATTCAAGTCTTGATTCAACATCTAGGTGTGCCTCCTTTTGACCCAGTAGGGGGCATGTTCCCACATTCTATTTTTTATTATTATTATTGCTTTCCTTAGATCTTCAAAGAGGCTTTATGTCTTGACCACTTTTTAATAGGGATTGATGCCTGGCACTTCAAAATTGCTATATCCTCAGGGAAAGATCCTCAAGAAAGACAGACCACATATTCCTTAACTAAATGGCTGGCCAAAGGTGATCAATTCTTTTGTAGGACACACATCCTGATCAAGACTCCTCCTAATACATCTCTTTCTAGTCTAAATCTTCTTGTTTGGGGGGCTATGTCTACAAACATTCATCTTCCTAATCTCTCCATCTCCCTTACTTAGGCAGTTCTGATCACCACTCTTTTGAAGCCATTTGGGAAAAAAAACAACACAGACTACAAGTTTGGGCTGCTTCAATATATTCATACCTTACCACTAAATTAAGGGCTAGCTCCATAATCAAACAGAAAGACCACTCTAGAGTATGCTCTCTGAGGAAATTGCTCGATTACAGACACTGTTTTCATGACTTGCCAGATACCTTGACAGATTTACAACCTGATGTGGGGCTTGGCATGGTGCACTAAGAAGCTTGTACATGATCAAGTAGTCAGTACATGTTCTGAGCTGATTACCTAGCACTCATATCATCATGCCTTTGATATTCTCTCTGCATCTACACCCAACTACTGTGGGGGAAAATATTCTATGATAATGGGGCTTCTGTGATTAGGGGATTCTCTAAAGCATTTGGACATCTTTATCCTTAATGCCAAGATCTATTGCATATTTTTAAAGATAAAACTGCTGAAGAATACTTTCTACTATCTGCATGAAGAATACTTTCTAGTTACTGCCCTGATAAAGACAAGCAGGTACCTGATTATTACCTTCACTGAGACCTGACCCTTGGATTGGTTTCAGCATATTACATGGAAATATTTGCAGTGTGCTTCCTATGTCCAGGCACCATTAGACTCTCAAGAAAGTAAAGATTAATGGGTCAGAGTCCCTGTCTTCACTTAGTTGAAGTCTAATGGCAGAGAGAGACATGGACAATCACTCCTGTTATCTTACCACACTTTCCTTCAACAACAAGGACCTGGGAAGTGGAGCAAGAAAGAATGTTATAAAATAAGTAAGACTCAAGTTAAATCTTGAAGGAGTTGGACAAGATAATGAGGGGTATTTCAGGCAAGAGTTAAGTATGCCTGAAGATGAACAACCTATAGTTATAATGTTGCCAAAAACTAATTTTGAAGAAATTCCCATTCTAAGATTTGCTAGTTGTGACCATGTAGCATATTTTTAGAATAATAAAGAAGTCAGATGTACTTCTGTGTCAGAATGAATTTGCTCATATAGGTTTGTAGCAAGTCTGATTCTTTAGATCAGGATAGTGTTACATGGAGGACTCTGGACCTTAGGTCAGTATGAACAAGGATCGAAGTAATTATCTACTGAAGATGCTACATGCAAAGGCAGTAGAAGACTCTAGCTTTCCACTGAGAAATAATGAATTTCAATTTAAACACTACTGACTATATCATCTAGAAATAGTTAATTAAAGGTGCCATTTCATTAAAGAGTTAGGCTGGGGTGAGAGCCACATGCCTCAAAGTTCTTGTTGAGACACAGCATTCAACATTCCTTCAGTTCTGTTTGACTTCAGCCACTAGAGAGATTTAATTCATGTACACTGCCCCATTCTATTCATGATTTTTAGTGCCTTCTACTCACTGCTAGTTATTGTATTAGGGGTAATAAATTCTTGGCTACTTCCTCTCACTTTTATTCAGAAAAGTATTAATACTTCTGCTGATCTATATAGTAGTCACCAGCCAGATGTGCTATATAAATTTACATTACATTTAATTAAAATGAAATATATTATTCCTTAGATCCATCAATCACAGAATAAGTGCTCAATAGCCCTATGAGGCCATGGCTACCATAGAGGCAATGCAGACATAGGACATTTCCATCACAGAAAATTCTATTGGGCAGTGCTATAATCAATGAAAACCCATGATCAATTTCACTTACCAATTTCATAAAGTATTAGGTTATGTTTTTCAAGAGCTCTTTTTACTAACTATTGATTTCTGTGGGTAAAGCATTCAAAATCTGGATGATTTACCAGTAACCTTGTAAGATCTACAGATTTTCTGGAGGAGAAAAATACATAATTGAATCCTAACCCTTTCCACCTTTTGTGAAAATTTGACAATGTGCTTAATAGCATATTCTTTCAGTTTGAAAATGGGAAAAAGACATGTTGATGTTTTTGTTGCTATTTCTTTAGGAAACAGGTTTCTAATCACTCAGGAAAGAATAAGATGATATGTGACAATTTAGTTTATTATAAGCAGTAAGTGGTGAAGAACACAGATGAGAAGTTTGGATACACTGGCTGGTATAGAATAAGATTAATCTTTAGTTCTGAGCTGAAAGCTATTGCTTCTTTTAGAGGCTTATTTCATTATCAGTCAAGTCATCCAAATGTCACTGACACAGAATGAAGGGAAACAGGAAATGGACTTTTAGGTACGATAGCAAGTGTTAGTCCAGTGTTGGAGTTTTCATGTACCTGATTTTATTCCAGGTGAAATGAAGTCTACAATGCTTTTTGAATACTAATTAATAGAATTTTTGTGACCAAAATGTAAGCATACACATAGACAAGTCAAGATATTTTCTCTAAGGGTACTGGCAATGTCAACTGTTATACATACAACACAAATGCAAGGAGTAGGACTTTGTTAATGAAGAAAGAGCCCTACTTATTTGAATGTAAATAAGTTGATGAGAATGAGCTGTAACAAAAGAAGCAAAGTGAAATAAGAAAAGGTCACCTCAAAAGAGTCTTGTTGATAAATACAAGGAAGGTAAAGTAATGGGATGCCTTGCAGGGAAAGAGCATCAGTGATAGTTTTAGGAATTTTTGTTAGCATCTTCCAGGAGGAAGATGTGCATCACACACAATATGAATCTAGTTGCTCTGGTTTTTAGACTCTGTCAGTGGTGGAGGATCAGAAGTGGTTTTAATATTGAGGTTTACAGAAATTCCAGTTATTTCTCTCTATTCTTTACTACTCCCCCTTGTTCACAGCACCCTGTCCTGTACTTTCAGTCCTGGTTTGTTCTTCTCTCTGCTGTTCTCATTTGCAGCAGTGTGTTTTAATGATTAAGACAGAGACAAACAAAAGCCCAATTTCAAATCCTGTGTCCATCCCTTGCTAGCTGTGTATCTTTGGACAAGTTAGTAAACCTCTCCAAATCCTCTGTTTTCTCAACTCTAAGCTGAGGATAATAATAATGCCTACTTGATCAGGTTGCTATCAAGATTAAAGGAACAATAACAAAGTTCTTGGCATGCATGCCATCATTTAGCAAAATACTGCAGCAGTAGCACATATATTTTGGTCATATGGTCATGATATAAATGAAAATCTCTTCACCTCTTACATTCACTTGGACCAGCACCTCGCATGTACCTTCCTCAGATTAGAGATTAACCCATACCTGTGGCTGACTAATGGATTGATTCCACCTCCTCTGGCTGATCAATCAAAAGACTGTTCCATTTTCTGTTTGTTTCTTGGGGTCACCACCTTTGAAAGGACTGGCTATCCATTGCAGGTTTCTCTTGCTCTATCATTGTTTTATTTTGTTTTTTTTTTTAATTCACTAAAATGTTTAAAATGAGTTCCATGTGAATAGTCATTAAGTCCAGGCTGAGGAATAGGTGATAGAGTGATGGCTGTCAAAAAGAACAGATGAATTTGGTAAATAGATAGGAAGTAGGACATGATATCTACATGTAAGAAGTTATTTAAAAAACAGACACAAATAGACTTGTTTATGCTAAGCGCACATAACTTAATTAGTTTCAGCTCTCCAAGAGATGGAAAATTAAACCAGTCAGTCAGGAATCACCTGTTCGGCACTAATTAACTGATCTGCCTGATCGATTGAGCCCTGCTTTCCCTAGGGAAAGTGACCTTGCAATAACCAACCCACTTTTCCCCCCTAGTATAATGTGCTTGTTCCTGCCCCCTTCTGCCTATAAAAGTCTTTCTGTTATATAGCTCCTTGAGCCCATTTCTATCTGCTAGATTGGATGCTGCACAGCTTGAATAAAGCCGATCTTTCCAATTTACCCAATTGAAATATTTTCAGTTTGGTGGTAGTGATGAGGATCCAAAAGAGACTTCTGATGGCTCAAGGACAACAAGCAGCACAGGGATTTGGCACCCACGAGTCCTTTGAGTTCTCACTCGAAGTCTCTGTAGGTAAGTTCCTCTCAAATTTGAGCTCCACTTTCTTTACATTTGGCTCCATCTAATTGGCTTTTCCATCCAAGTGTCCATGGGTCAGTCTAGAGCAGGGGTGGGGAACCTTTTATTCTGCCACGGCTATACAAAATTATCACCTTAATTTTGTATTAGCCTGTTATATTTGCTCAAATACTTAACTCACCCTAATGCCTTTGCAGGGCCAGATCAAAGGATTTTGCAGATTGAATGTTCCCCAGCCCTTAGTTAGTCCACAGTCCCCATGCATTGGAGTCTGCTGGTTCAGTCTGCATCAGCTAAGGCCTTTTATTGGCAAATATCATTTATTTAGTTGCCGCTGATGTCCACAGTTCCTCAGTTACTGTTGGTTTCTATTTATGTGGTAAAGAAATAGCATGTCTATTTGTTAACTAGAGCCTGATGCATGAATTTGTGTATCAGTGGGGTCTTTTGGCCTGGCCTGCAGGAATGGGCTGACACTGCGTCTCAGACATCCCGTGAGGGATCCCAGATTGCGGGAGGGTGTCTCCAGCCCATCTCACTCAGTCCCAATAAGCTGAACCCCAGCAACAAGCTAACCTATCAGTCAGAGTGTCTGGTCCCTGATGGTCAGTACACGTCATAGTGAGCAGCCTTAGCATAGTAGGCTTTTATTATAAAGGATAAGCCCAAGTTTGAAAAATTGGTGGGCATGGGTCAGGTACTTAAAACTTGTTAGAGTACTCATCATCTCACTCTAAGGCTCCCATGTTAGGATAAGTTGGTCACTTGTGGGTTAAATTGACATTGGGCTACCTGCCAACATTAAGAAAATGTCCATACAATAAGGTATATCACTCTAGGTATAAATCTGACGCCAATAGACCTAAGGCTTAGCCAAAGAATTGGATCAATTCTCAATTAATTGATCCACCACTTTCCAGCACAATTGCATATTTCATATCTAAAGAACTATAGTTCCAGAAACTGTAAATATCAACAAAAATGTCAAAATCTCACCAAGAGAGGCTAAAATTACATTGGTGAATGTTTCAACCAGACAAGATGATTCATTTAGGAAATACACTTGAAAGCAAAGGCTCCTGAATAAAACAAACAATGTGATACCTATTTAATTGGGATGCAGAAGCCTCCTAAAATCCCCCAGATGCTAAAATAGTTTCATTGCTATAGCTAATGAAGAACTAAAAACATAAGATGTACCTAAAACAAAGACTATAAAACTGATAGATAAAAGAGGATGGAGGAGAAGTAAGAGTCAACTAATCCACTGTCTGAATTGCCTTTGCACTCTGCAGATACTACAGGACCATAAACTAAAGTCTCCCAAATTAGTGGCCTTACAGACACTTCCCTAAACACCCTCTAGGGTTGATAGGACTCAGAGGGGTTCTTTGATAGGCTGCTGTTAAAAAACCAAGGGGAAAGGAAAACTACAATTAGTGAAAAACCTTGCCAAATTCTGGTAGGTGCTACACTCTTTGAACTGCACTCACACCAGAGCCTGCGGATAGAACCCTGGGAAAACTGACAACAGACAGTAAAAGGTGAGTGCAGGACCAGTTCATGTGAAAAAGGTAACATCTCTCAGTGTCCCTTCCTTTCCAGACCCATTAGTTACCCATCCTTTCTATCCTAGGGACAGTCTTGAAAACATGGCAGCTGTCAGGTAGGGCGCCCCAACACTATGACTTGACAGAAATGTGGGTTGCACTCCATTTGTAGTTGGGGCCCTACCGACTGTTGCCAGTTCTTAGGGAATTGAAGTCTGAGATTCATTCCCCAAATAGACAATCTTAAGAAGGTAGTATCTTTTGTACTCTCTTTGGGGATGACTCTTGTGTCCCAACGGTTGTTCAGTACTTCCAAAAATATTTACTGGTTGTCCCAGATTGAACCTGACAAGCTATTTGAAAAAATAAAATAGCTCTATGGGAAGAAGTTGGCCAAATCTGAAGCTGCTATTCAAAGCCTGAAGGTTGTTGTATAAGCCTTCCCTGTTAAGCTAAATTAAAAGTATGTGCATCCACAGGGCAAGAAAAACACTCCGAAGACAAAAGCTGTAAATCTAGACCAAAGAAATCTTTTAATTTTTTTTTTTTATCATAGTGAAGGTCTTTTCTTTGAGAAAAAGAACCAAAGTGGAAACAATGTAGTTGGATGGGTGTGTCAGCCTTTTTCTGTTATTCAGCTTGCCACCCAATTCTCTGAGGAATTAAAAACAACTGTCTGATAGACTGAGTCTTTACAAGGAAAGAAATGCAGGTTTATCCTACTTATCTCAAAAGGCTTTTCAATATCATAAAAAATTCAGACTCAGGGAAGGAAACTTGCATTCTTTCTCTGTGCCTTTTGAGATGTAAGTATTTTGCCTGTTATTATCAAGGAACCAAATTTAATTCTTACCAACAAGAGAAAAAATGCTATTTAAAAACTAGATCTATGAAAAATCTTTGCCCCAAGTTTTAATAGAAAGTTTAAGCCAGCTGGGCAAGTAACCTTAATTTTCTCCACCTACCAGATCCAACTGGTATTTTATAAACTAGTAAGTTTTTAATTATCCTACCATCACATGGCTAAAATTGTAAAATAAAAGCTATACTATCTTTTTGTTTGTAGGAATGTTTGTTTGTCTATATATACATTACAAATGGGAAATATATATAGTATTTTTTATCTCTGTGTGGTATTTCCAAAACTAACTTGTAAAGAGGCATGTCTTTAGACTTAACCAGAATTAAATATGATACTGTTATTCTACCAAGGTTTACTAAATATCAAATAAGTTCATGTTATCTGTTACAGAATTTGTCAGCAAGAGAGATACCTTAAGAGGACGGTTAGTTGTTTAATGGATCATGAAATTTTCATGAGTCATCAAAACATAATTATCAAGAACAACAAAGCTAAATAGATGTGTCATAAAGGTTTGTAAATAAAGTTTTTTTAACAATAATCATGGTATGTCAAAAGATCACTTCTAAAATATTTTTGCTAACTACAAACCTTAGTTATATTGATATCATTTAAACAATGGATATTTATTGAATATCTAGATAATTTTCAAATAAAATAAAACATTAATTGTTGAACGTTCTTTTCCCTGAGGAACTAAAGGTACTCGGATCTATTAGTAAACATATTTTGTGCTACACTAAAATATTTACTATGAAGAATATACTACTATAAATTATGAAATGTGTACAACTGCATTTGCCCCACTGTGTACTTGTTCAGACGGAATACAAGAATAAACTATTTCATGTATTCACAACTGTAAACACACTTGTGCTCACCTTGTATTTATAAATCTGCCATTCAATTGCTTACTTCTTAGTTTTCAGTAGGAATTAAAGATTCTTAGGGTAAAGAGTTCTAATTAATATATATGTAATTAAAACTATTTAATTGTTTCCTTTCATTCTGATTATTATGTCATTTTTCTTTCCTAACCTACTTTTTATACATAGAAATAAATTTTTAAAAAAATAGGACAAAATCTAAATGGATATAAAAACGTTTTGCGGAAAAGGGGGCTTGGGAAAGGAATTTTATGTGCAGTCAATCAAGCTGGCAAGGATTGGAGTGAATTTAAGGTTTAAAAAGATAAGTTTTAATACCAAAAGTATACTGTTATAAAACTAGAATTTGTTTTTCTGCCTGCTAAAAGGACATTTTCTTTTGGGCCCCAGAAAAATCTCAAAAGATTTCTCTCTCACCTAGTAAGATGTCAAATCATTAGGTTTATTTGATACACTTAATTTTATGGGAAGCATTATCAAATAGAATCTTAGATTATATTTGTATAGGTGCATAATGTACTAATGATATGCTAAGGATGCTCAACCACTGACCACCGGGGGGCAGACAGTTGCTATGAAGTACACTGAGCAACAGGGGACCGATGCTCAAGCAGTAGGTTAGCTTGCTGATGGGGACTGACTGAGGGAGATGGGTCAAACACACCCTGGAACCCTCCCGTGCATTGGTCAGGTCCCTCAGCCAGGCCAGTGCTCTCTCGCAATCTGGAACCCCTTGAGGGATGTCAAAGACCTGGTTTCGGCCCAATCCCACAAGGCAGGCTGAGAGATCCCACTGATTCATGAATTCATGCACTGGGCCTCTCATGTTATTGTAATAATTGTTGTAGAAACTGTATGAAATACCTAGAAATCTGATATGTCCTAGAGTTTATCAGTCATAAGTGTAGTTATTGTAAAATGTTACAATTCACAGAAATAACCAAATGTCCTTGTCAATTCCATTATAATGCACTCTCAGCGTTTCTTTAACTTGGTTATTTTTAAGTCTTTTTTCATTTACAGACAGTTATTGTTTTACTCTGAGGCTTTTGTAAAAGTGAGATTCCTGGGAAGGACCCTCCCCGGTATCCTAGACACTATTGCTAGATTACAAGATGTCGAACCTTGGGCGCATAATGTACAACTGATGAGGGCTCCACCTGCTATTTGGTCCTTGCAAAGCCTGGAAACCTCACAATGAAATTGACTAGGAAGTGAAGTAGCTGACATCGAGGTAGACTGCTTCTGCCCAAGAAGTCAGGTCAAGAACATTTCTTTTCATTTCTCCTCCCCTCTATTAACATTATTTTCCTGAGTTTTCACTATGATGGTCTTTCTAAGCCTTTTTATCCACGTTTTTGCCTTGATCTGACCTGGACAGATAATGCCATTGTTCACATATCTCAGGCCACTGCAAAGGGCCTTAGCCAACCTCCAAACAATGGTTGGATTTGCCAAAATACTGGTGACCCTATGGTCTTTTGCTTGTCACAAACTTCTCCCTGATTTTCAATGCCTTAGTTTCTCTGGAACAAAGTCAGCCCCTTCTATTTTGTGCCAGATTTCCTAACTCTGGGGTCATTTTCCCCTCTCTGGTTAACAACCCCTATAACAGGAACCTCATGTCCAGGCCCTATATGAAGAAAGGGAGGTAATACAAGGCTCACCAGAATAAAACAACCTCTGTAGGCTACAGTCTATTAAACTTAGAGGCCTCCAATACTCTTACTATTCTAGTCCTGAGCTGAAGAATTTGTGATTCAAATTGCTTTCTTTGGCAGATATATACTCTAGACATTGGGAATTATCCTGCTTATGGCCATCTCCCTGGTACAATGCATTCTCTCAAAAGCTTTAAATGCATGTTCATAGATGCTGTCCACCAAGCAAATGATCTCTCTAAAACCAGAGCAGCAGAAAAGGAATGAGCAACTTTATATGAGGCCAACATCACAACCTGTAAATACCATACAGAGATTCATCAAAGTGGTGAGAAGCACAGAGTGGTAGCTGGGAGTAGCACTGAGGCTGTAAGTTTCGATCACATCCCACTGTTAAGTCAGAGATTGATCAAAGGGAGAGAATTGTTAAAACCAAGACAAGAGACTCAAAATGGAGTTGCTTCTGCTGTTCCACATTATTAAATCAAGACTTATCTCAATTACAGTTTTGACTCCTAGAAATAGAGTCGTATCCCAGGCAATCAGGAATTGCTTGATCAGCATTAGGTTAAGTAAACTGCCTGCTAGAACCCTGCCAACTTCTGGGAAGGTAACCTTACAATAATCTACTTTTTTTTTTTAGTGTAAGTTCCTTGTTCCTATTCCCTTCTGCCTATAAAAGTCTCATTTTATACAGCTCTTTGGAGCTCATTTCTATCTGCTAAATTAGATGTTGCCCAGTTCATGAAACATTGAATAAAGCCAATAAGATCTACAAATTTTTACTCAGTTGAATTCTGTGTTTTTAAACAGAGTTAATGTGATTATTCTTGATATCAATAATTAAAATATGGTCATAACTATTTTTGTTTCTGTCATTGGAATTAGGCTTTACTTAAGTATCTCAATCTTCATTACATTAAAATATGTGTTTAAAGCATTCTACTTTAATCTTCATTTTACAAATTAGCCAACAGTCCACAAAGCAATATTGACATGGATCTTATCATTTAGCCATTTTTATTTTGGGCCATCATAGTTTCTTCTTTATTTCATTACTTAAGGTTAGGTTTTGTTACACATTAATTTCCTTGTATTGATGGGGTTATTCCATATTGTCTATGATCTTCTCTTTCTTTACTGTCTACCCTCTCTCATTATCTAGCATAAGTCAAGCATGCAAATAACCTTCACACAATATAAATAATAATTCTGATTTACCCTCCACTCTATTTCATCTATGCCAACTAGATCTTCTATACCATGGGAAAAATCGATTGCTTTTAAAACGTAAGCCAAGTCATATGACTTTCTTCTTGAAATTCACCCCAGTCTTCCTATCACAGGTCCCTAAGCCCTTCATTACAGGATCTTTGTCTTCCTCTGGTCCCTCCACTCATGTTGGCTTGCTGTGATTCAATGAAAGGATCAAGCTCTACCATGCTCTTTCTGGAACACTCCTGTATTCCATGTTTTAAATACCATCTTTTTAAAGACTGTCCACAACCATCCAACCTAAATCCATCCTATAAAATTTTCTAGTGCCATATTTGTTTCCTTTGTGATACTTATTTTAACTTAAATATTCCTACATATGCATATACCTACATATACATATAATTTTTGTTAATTTTATTATAGTTTAGCCTAGCCCCATGGTCGGCAAACTTAGGCTAACAAGACACATATGGTTCTTTGGCCCCATGAGTGTGGCTCTTCCACAAAATATCACAGCCTGGGCAAGTTTATTTTGAAGAAGTGGTGTTAAAAGAAGTTTAAAAAATTTGGCTCTCAAAAGAAATTTCAATCATTGTACTGTTGATATTTGACTCTGTTGACTAATGAGTTTGCTGACCACTGGCCTAGCTTATCTATAGGAAATTTTGCCCTAACCCCACTTGGGGGATATCCGGCAATGTCTGGAGACAGGTTTAGTTATCACGACCAGGGAAGGTGGGTTGTTATTGGCATCTAGTGGGTAGAGGCCAGGGATTCTCTAGTACATCCAACAATGCCCAGATCAATTCTCCATTTTCCAACCCAACACAGAAGTATTTGGCACAAAATGTCAATCATGCTCAAGTTGGAAAACCCTGGTCTACTCTCACTATTATAATGAAAGTTTCATGATCATTATTGTCCCAGAACCTAGCAAATATCCTATCAGGTGAATGGGTGAATTATAATAAAGGAAAGGGACAAAAGCTTCTGACATCTAGAGACTATATAAAGGCAGAGGTGTCAGATGCCACCATAAGCCCCATTCTGTTTGGAGCATTCTCAGCTGGGATCCTCTAACATTCCCCATTGCAGGCTACTTTTACCTAAGACAACAAGACTTCTGCTGAAATCCTTATCTTATACAAAGCCAGCGATTGGTCACAGGAGCAGACTTCCCCAAAGGTGCAGACTGCAGGGCACAAGAGAAAGCACAGTGGGCCCAGGCCAGCTGCCTGCTCACCGGTGGTCCATTCGGCATCCACCCTCTATACTACTTTGTCAATGGAGTGGCCAGTTATATCCCTGAAACTAAAAAGACAATGGTCTCTGCCGCAGCAGTCAAAATGTTCACAAGCACTTGGCTCTGAATCAGAGCACAGGTCCAGAGGGGACTGGAATGGCGACTTCATAGTAATTTCCCATTTTACAACACCCGAGGGTGCAATGCAGATTACATTTGTCATTTCTAGAGGAGTCCCATCACCAATTGGCAAAGAATTCCCCCCTTTACCTATTGCACTGGACACTTTGTGGCAACACAAATGAGAAACTATGTAACTTGCATCAAATTCCTGAAACATCGCCTATCCAGTTACTCCCTGAGGATCAATAGTTTTCTTCCAAATTCATGTCTAGTCTTGATGCAGGGTCAGGCTGTCCTCCTATAAAAAAAAAGTTATTTGGCTGCACTGATGATGTTCTCAAGGGAAACTGAGGTAGGCTTCCCAAATTAGGTAGGGGTCGGGGTGGGGTGAGGATGAGGCCAACTTCTGATGAGTCATAAGGGACAAGCTCCGCCTGTCTTCCCTGTGCAAGTGATTTCTAGAAGTCTTCAGCGCAGATAGAACACACTCTTTGATAGTGGTATCTTTTTTTCCTGTTTTCTTCCCTCTGATCAGGAAGAAGTGCCTCTGGCCAAGCTGTCAGTATGGCATTAGTGCCTGCTGCAGATCACCAGGGAAACCTGGTTTTTGTAAATCTGCACAACACTGTCCAGGTGCTGAAAATACTGAGGCAACTCAGTGGGTTCTGTTGTCTTGTTTCTTTGTGCTGGTCAGACATAGCAGGGAAGGTGTGTTAGCTTGATAGAACAAATAGAAAATTCCTGTTCTTCCACCTTACAACCTGTATTCCTAAAGAAGCTTTCTTTCATGAGTCTCCCCCGCGCCCCCATCCTCAAATTATTGAACCTTAAGCTTGGAAATTGACCTTGTCATCTGGTGTTTTAGTGCTAAAAATATGTAGAGTATCAAGCTTAGGTATGACTGACTGCACCTCAGGCTGAATTTTATGTGTCAAGTTACACTAACAATATGTAACTTGCTTTAAATATCATCTAATTTCTAACTCTGAAGAGAGTCTAATGATTAATTCAAATTAAACTACTCCAAAGCCAAAGTGGTATGTGTTATAAAACATCGAAGTGAGCTGCCTGAACATTTTTAATTTTCCCTACTTATTAGCTATCTGTTCTGGGAATAAATTGAAGGTGCTAATTTCCTGGGCTTAAAATCTATTTTAAAATGTGCTAGGCTACAAGAAGGGAGGAGGGAAAGGAATGTAGAATAATTTTCTTGTCTTTCAGACAGAGGGAACTTGGTTACTTTCAGAATGGTGCTGGATTTTGAGATACTATTTTAGAGTTCATGGCAAACTCCTATGATACTTAGCATAAGACAGTACTTAAAGCTCTCTAGCAACTTTTTATGGAGTAAATTGCCCCCCACCACAAACCCCCATTCACATGTTGAAGTCCTAACCCAAAATGACTTTATTTGGAGGTAATTAAGATTAAATGAAGTCCAAAGAATGAGCCCTAATCAGATAGGACTGATAGGAAGAGAAGGTGACAGCAGAGAGCTCTCCTTTTCTCCAAGAACACACAGAAAAGGCCACAGGAAGACATAGTAAGAAGATGATATCTGCACACCAGAAAGACACATCTCACCAGATACCATCCCAGCTGGCACCTTCCCCGCCTCCAGAACTCTGAGAAAATAAATGTCTTTCTTTGAACCACCCAGTCTATGGTATTTTGTTATGACAGCCAATCTTATATACCATCTACCTAATTCTCTTCTTTGGATAGTATATTACAGTACAATCTCACTTACAAAGAGGTGTGTTTCTTGGGCAATTTTATCACCCTGGGAAACCCAATATTACATCATGAAAATAGCTGTCCCAAAGCACATGCATTTTGAGTAGCCATAGTCCCTTCCTTCCTTAACAGGGCTTTTAGAAATAATACTATCTACTAGAATCCTCCTATCTTTTCTAGATTATAGCAAGTTTGAGAATATGGTTGGTGGAGATGTGAAATATATATCCTCATGCATACTCTAAACAGCATAGAAGTAGGAAGTAGGAAGTGAACAAAAACCAAGAATAACCATTACCTAAAGGCCAGTAATCTAAGGTGTACACAAGTAGCCACTGTATGGCTTGAATAATGCCTTTGCATGTTCCTGAGGTGAGCACACTTGGATCCCCATGCCAGGACTTAGGCCAAGTTCTGGGGACACACTATCTGTTCTGCTATCAGTTCTGCTATCAGTTCTGATCCTTCCACTGTCCTAAATGCCCCTCAACTAACTCACACTGGCTGATGAATCTCAAATGCTTCCTCCTCCAAGAAGGCCTCTCTGATTCCCCAAGCCTGAGTTAGACATAGAATTAGTGAATTGGAAGTACCCTTAGAGATTCACAATCTAAATGACATTATTTTACAATCAAAGAAACTAAGGCGAAGTAGATTGTTGGCAATTGCATAGGACCAGGACACCTGGCCCAACACTTTCCTCACCTCAGTACACTGAAATATTTATATCCAAATAGTTTGTAAGTTTGTAATTGAAAGAAAGAAGAGAGGCAGTTTCTAATGAGTGCTAAGTGCCAAGTAATGGGGTTAAAAACATGCAGGGGAAATGGCTTTAGGTCCCTCTGAAGGCATGGCCTGGGCAGGCTGGGAAGTATTCTGGAAGCTATGAGAGGAACTGTATCTGAAGATCCTGGGCTGGCACACGGTATAGCCTCAGGAAAAGCATGTTGAAGAAATTAGCTAATATCTATAATATTATCTACTTCTTTTAAGAGGAAGGAGCGATGACCCTAAATATCTTGATAGGTCAAGAAAAACATCCCTCAATTATTATGAAAATCTTTGGAGCTATGCTTTAGGGGTCTCACATAGAATGATAGATGTATTCTGTCTATGAGAAGGACATACATTTGGAGAGGGCAGAGGGCAGAGTGTTATGAGCTGAATTGTGTTCCATAAAATTCATATGTTGAACTCCCAACCTCAGAATGTGACTATATTTGGAGAAAAGGTCTTTAAAGAGGTAATTAAGTTAAATGAGGCCACTAAGATGAGCCCTCATCTAATAGCACTGGGATCCTTAGAAGAGGTAATTTGGTGCAGACATAGACGGCACAGAGGAGGAACGATGACAAGACAAAAAGGAGAAGCCAGCCTCCTAAGAAGCCAACCAGTACCTTGTTCTCAGATGTCCTGCCTCTATAATGTGACATAATACATTTCTGCTGTTTAAGCCGCCTGGTCCATGGTGCTTTGTTATGGCAGCCTAGTAAACCAATACAGTTGGGTATGTGTGCAAGTTTTCCAGTAAGCCATACCCACAAGCTTTCAACTCTGACAAATCGAGATGTTTCACACTACAGGAATATCTGTCATGCTGACCTTTCTATACTGACAAAGGACAATTTTATTGTCTTATATTCTTATTTCAATAGAGGATAATTATGTCCTAAGATATCTAACTTTAATAAGCTAATAAGAACATTTGAATCAGGAGACATGATCTATGTTCTACATCCACAGAAAGCTAGAGCATAAATTTGTAATTCAGATAGCATTTTTTTTTTTGAGACAAATTCGCCACTTAACGCATATGCTTGTTTTCAAACATGTTGACCAATAAGAGAAAAAAAACGACTAGCTTTCTTTTTGGTTATAAATGTGAAGTGACCAAAATAACACTGTGTGTTTTATAGCTTTTCCAAATCTTTTCACATTTCATTTGATTGGAACCACAATTCTTTGAATAGGAAGTATAAAGTTCCAATTTATAGATGAGGAAGCTGAGGCTCAAAGACTTACTGAAACAGCCTACCAGTAGTTGAGAAGGAACTGTTGTCCAATGATCCTTCTTCTGATCCAACTCCTGATCTTTTAAGCCAGCCAAAGAAAGAAAGCAGTTATTATCTAAGAGTTTCTAGAAAAAGAAAGATGAATGAAGGTGTTTGTCTAGGATTTTGGACCTGGACTGCTATTAAAACAAGCTAATGTAGGATAATTACATGACAAATCATTTGGACCTCCTTATGGACTAATTTGTGCCTTTCCTCCTCTAATACATGTGATGAAGCCCTAACCCTCCTGCCTCAGAATATGGCATTATGTACATGTAGGGTCCCTGTGGGTGTAATTCATTAAGATTAAGCCATACTAGACCAGTGTGGGTCCCTAATCCAATATAACTAGTGTTCTCAGGGGAAAAAAAAAGAAATTTGAACACAGAGAGGTGATGCCATGTGAAGATGAAGCAGTGTGGAGTAGTAATGCCAGTGGACCACCAGAATGAGGGTTTTGGGGGGCAGAAGATGAGTAGGTTCTTCCTCAGACTCCAGAAGAAAGCAACCCCAATGACACCTTGCTTTTGGATTTCTTGCTTCCAGAACTGTGAGGCAATAAATGTCTTTTGTTCATGCTACCAAGTTCTGGAAGCAGACCTAGCAAACTAATAGTCCTGTTAGCAAAGCTGCCCAGATGACAAATTTAGAGTCAACAGGACCTGCCAGTGTCTGACATGGAACTGCATCTGTCTCCTCAACATTTTGTCCTTGAGGCTGCAATTTACCCACATAAGTCCCTACAACTTCAATTTCCTTAATTACCAAGTAGAATGGTGAGCTTATAAGAAGTACACACTGATGAGCCACAATGTCAAAGTTAGGCACTTGGAGGAAGGGGCCAGGGCTCAGATGGCAGGGGCCTCCGAGTAGAGAGAGCTGGCCCAAGAAGCCAGCTCCTGCCATGGGCCTGCTTTACTTCCTGTGGTCTAACTCTTCTCCTAAAACAGCTCCCCTTCTTAGAAGATATCTCCATGATGCCTACCAAGGTGGTTCTCATGGTCTTGCAATAGCCTTTCTCTCAGCAATAACAATATGTAACATGCATGTCTTCTTCCTCCTCATCCTGTGTTAACTGCATGTACATGCTGATATTGTCAGCAAAATGCCTTGATGGACATGGCCCGCTCTAGCCCAATGTCTGTTTGCAAGTCCTAACATTTCAACTGTCTACAGCACATTCCCATTTGGATGTCCAGTCATTTATAGGTACTTAAACCTATAATGGCAGCAGGTACAGAAAAAAGAGCAGAAGCAGAAAGAAGAGACTTTCCTGTTGCAAGCTCTCTATCTCAGAAGTTGTGTAACTCTTAGAAAACCATTTTTGAGCCTCAATGTTTCCGTCCAAAAAAAAAAAAAGTGCAAATGATTTATAAGGGCTTATTCGGCTGTAAAATTCAGTTATTAAAAAAAGAGAGCCATCTAGTTTTTTGCTAGAATTTCATTACTTTTTTCTTATCCTCCAGACTTTGAACTTTGGGTTCTTCTCATTACTGCTTTTCCCAGCAAATCGTGTTTATTCCATTGAAAGGCCTTCTGCAAGCATTTGACTTCAAATTTCAAATTTGTTACCAGCAGCCTGCCCTTTCACAATCTGACACAAGTTTTTCTGTCCTTGAAACTTATCCTACTGTCCACTATCTGCAATGATATGTATAAACTGGCCTTCTTAAAGCTTTGCTTTCTTTTCGTGCACAATCCTACCAACGTTGCCAGGCAGGTGAAGTTCAAACTTTGAAAGAACACAATGGACCAACCAGAAGATTATCACTAATCTCATCTGTAGTTAGAATTCTAAGATACATTAATGTTTATTGAGGCTCTAACATGTTTCAGACTCTAAGCTAGGGTGTTACCATATATTATCTTATTAAGTTTTCTTAACAATTCAGAAACAGTAGACTATATCCCATTTAGTACAGATAATTATGTGAATAGCCCAATCTGTAGAGCCCACAAACTCTTCTAGTTCTTTCCATACATTAATATTTTGTAGTGTTTGAGAAATATTATGCAATATATTACGTGCTCATACCCAGTCGTAATTCCATAGCTATTTGAATACCAAATATCAATGATCTGCAGTTTTTCGGTTTCTGAGAATGTTACATAGATAGGCATATTATGCAGAGTCCTATTTAAATCCTTAATTAATGAAATGCACATGGTATCTCTCATGCTAAGATGGCTTCTCAGAGAGGCCCTCCTCATCCTAATATGAAACAGCAACAACTCCACTCGGATCCCTTGACCTGTTTTTCTCCATAGCAATCATTAGCCTACTTTATCTTTGCTCGAATGTGACCAATAAGACTGTTGACTTTATTTGGTGCATTGTTATATATCTAGTTTTCAAAATAACCTTGACAGATAGACATTATCACCTCTATATTATAAAGGGCTGATGTTCAAAATGGTTTAGTGACTTGTGCCAAGAATCTAACCCAAATCTGATCAATGAGGCCCATGGATGCCCCATAGGCAGTTTGACAAAGTGAATATGTTCTCTCTGGACTCCAGCCAAACCCAGTTCTTGGTTGGAGTGGCACCTCCTACCTAGGAAATTTTGTACCTTGCTCTTTCAGGTAATTTAGCTTCTACTTTTTTTTTCTATGGAATAGACTTCGCCCGTCTTGTAGAGCTCTGTACCTTTCTCTGGACTTGCAGATCCTGGGGCTCATTCTGCTATATATGCATATTATTTTGCTTAAAAGTTTCATTTGTGCACATCTGATCATGGAGCATCATGCTGGGCCCTCATTCCATGCTGGCTGTTCCCTCCCAGGCATGCCCTTGATATAGGAGGTGCTTCAAGAGAGATGGTTGACTTGATTCATAGTCAGCCAAGAGCAGGTTGACTTCATTGGCCAAACTTACCAGTAAAAAAGCCAAAGTTTATTCCTTCATTATGTGCTTTCAGTGAACCTGAACTTGGGGTCACTCAGCTTAAGGGAGTTTTTATTCCATTTTATCTTGGCCTAGCTTTATGAAAGTTCTGATAAAGGGAGTCCAGTGTAGCATATTTAATAAACTGTAGTACGTTTTGGTAGCAGCAGAAATTAAGGTACAGGAAACAGTGCTCATCTCTTCTACTCTTAGTGAAGACACCAGATTAGTAGAAGAAATCACCTTGGAGAGTGAATGGTCTGCACCTTTGTCTCTTTCAGTTCCTCAAGAGTCACGTGCCATCCTCCACATCAAGGCCATAAGTCAGTACCTCTACTTCTCATCCTGATTTTGTAATGTGACAACTTGCCTACGCTAACCTGCAACATTTCTTAGATTTGCCTTCCCGAAGGATGTTTCCAGTTAAGGTAACTAGGCCACAAGGGATATTCTTGCATGAGATTTAAAAGACAGAAGTGAAGCACTTGTTAGTTCATGTCCATAATTAACTTATCCTATAAGCCTACATTCTTCTGGATCCTCCTTCATGCAGGTGTGGGATTTGGGTGTCTAGCTCCATGACCAGGGTCAGAAGTAACACACACCAGCACAAGTATCAGTCAGCCCTTATAGGTTCCAGCTTGTCCTTGTTGTCTCCCATTTTACACCCTCTTCCTTACTCCACTGCCTGCCCTGTGGGCTTCGAGTTCCAGCATCAAATACCAAGACAACAATCTGACAGACACTGCTTTGCCTACTCCCACAACTGCCTCATGATTCTGCCACTCATACTAAACCTTGGCTTAATCTTTCATGTTTCAGCTCCATCCTGCTTAAAACTAGGTCAATCCTACCATGTTCTATGCTCCATAATTCCACATCGTCTCCAGAGCACTCATCACCATTGCAATCTCCCATTTATTTGTGTGGTTACATAAAGAATGGCCACAACCCCTATCTACCACAGCTCTTAAAAGCAAGGTCCATGCTCATGTCACTCATTGTTGTACTCTTCACTCATTGTATGCATTCAACTGATCTTTGTGGGATATAGGGCATGGAGCAGATTTGTCCAAAGCCAAAAACGGTCCACTGCATTTTGAAAGGAAGGGCAACATGGCATAGCAAGGACAGTATGGAAAGGGCAAGTTTCATGGCTAGATGTTGATCATCTTCTTATCCCACATGCCTACCACACAAATATATACATTGAATTACATAAACTGATACCCTAATGTCCATCTCTGGGCTATTTATGAAGTCTGCTCTAGAATCCTGAGAATAAGAATGCTCTGGTGTACCAATTTGGGGTAAATCATCTTACCTCAAGCATTAGTTCTCTTATTTAAAATATGGAGATCACTACACCTTCCCAGAACTGAATACTCAGAGAGCTAATAGATGTAGACATAAACTTACAAAGTCTGATGGGGGAAGAGCATTTCCTCAGGTCATAAGCAAAATTTAACAACCTCTTCCTATTTTATCTCAGCCCAATCTAGCTGTTCTACTTGCTTCTCTTGGTGACAAACCCACCAGGATTTCAGTGGTGCCAAAACATAGCTGGGCTGCCACAGTTAATGCCTGTGTCAGCTTTTCCCATTTTTGAGAGCTTGGTGTGTTAGTGGAGCCTCTGTGGTTTCATCATTGCTGTAATTGCTGTGAGCCACCATATCCTCCCAGGATGTGGGTAAGAAAGATGTGTTTGCAATGTAAAATAAGCACTTCAGCTCCCTGTCACTCTCATTGAACAGGGCTAATGCCATCCACATTTTACAGGTGCATTCTGGTAGATTCTAATTCCATCTATGATTCTTTTGGCAGGGGCCAAGTTTGTGTTTAATTAACGAAATGACTTGAGCCATCCAATTCTTGTTACTACCAATGTATCACAATTAAAGCAAATGGTAGCTATGGAAACCATTGGCTCCATCATAATTCCTAAAACAAGGATGGCTTTCATTTGAGCGCAACCAATTCGCCACTCTCCACAGCATACGTTTATAGTTATTGTTAAATAGGGATTTGGTCACTTTGGAATGTAATATGCAGCTCCTCATTTCAAATGAATGCCATTAGAAGGAGTCTGTCATTTCACTTATGTCTGCCAAGTTCCAATCATTTCCAGATCCCTCATATTTATGTTCAATTAGGGAGATTTTGCAGTCCATAAAAAATGGATATGAATGCTCTTTGGGGGTGAGGAAGTGCATCCCTTTTTTCCATGATATAAAAGGGAGAAGATAAAAATCTGTGTGAACTAAAACTGTGACAACCTTGAAATTAATTATTCACCTCCTCCCCTAAGGTGGGTTGTTCTTCCCACACCCTTGTAGCTAGAATATTTGTTTTGGTAATTTTACCACCAGGATCTGCCCCCCGGAAGGAAAACAGAGGTACCCTGTGGGAATTCTGGACAAAGCTGCTGTAACATACTGGCAAGGAGATGGAATTGCCTTCTCCCAAACAGAAATTGCTAAATGGTAGCTTACAAATTGGGTCATTTGAAAGCAATTTCTATACTCTATGACCATATATATAAAAATAAAGAGAAAAATAAAATACTACATTTCTCTACCAGTATGTAAGTCGTTTCAGAAATAAAGCCAATATATGTCTACGTGTACCATGTATAGAACACTGGGGGTAGTCACAGGGCTGGAACATGGCCTTGTATGCTGTAAGTATAAATTGACCATGCTGCCATTCTACTCATTTCCCACAGCTCTATTTCTAGAAAGAAACTATGATTTTTAAGCCATCATAGTTCATTGAGACAGCCACTTAATTATCTAAAATCCTGAAAAATAACCTTCTTTCCCTATTAGGTGTTATACTTAGTTGAGTTGCCAAATAAAATATAGGACACCTAATTAAATTTAAATTCCAGATAAACTAGATACATTTTTAGTATGTGTCCCAAACAGTGTTTATTTTATACTAAAAATGGTTCACAGATTACTTAATATTCAAGTTTAATTAGACACTGTATTTTTGTTATATCTGGAAACCCAAGGAGCAAGATTTTTGTAATTTCTTTTTTTTTCAGTCCTCAAACACTATAAACACTACTAATAATGCTAAAGGTGTCTCTCTCTTTTCCCACTTCCTCATACTAGTGATGAATACTCAGCTCTCCTCAGAGGCCAGGCAACAAGGGAAGTGGGCAAAGACATGTGGGTGAAGGAAATCTAAAGATGCAGAGATCTTTGTGGTCTGTAATCAGTTAGCTACCCTTTCCAGAAGAGGGGAATGACACAATTTTAAGAAAAATGCCATTGGGCTGCTGAAATATTTTTCCAACATCTGCCTCACTCATCATGAACAATCAAGGCCAATTCTGATGGAAGATGAAGAAAGTGAACTGAAACTGTAAGACACAATGTTATGAGACTACTTTCAACAGTAAAATTTAAGAAATAAAAAAAGATATAAGTATATAAAATGTTATGAGACTATTTAAAAAACACAAGACTTAGTGTAGGACTGCAAGACATTTGTTCCAAGGGAGACCTTTCTGATAATAACTTGTCTTTTAAAAAACCACCTGAGTGAACCCTCTACACATTGACCCCACCATAAGTAGCCATATGTTCCATGAATAAATCTGCTTCATTAAAAAAGAAGTCCCAGCTCAGTTGGTATGGCTCAGTAGTTGAGCATCAACTCATGTACCAGGAGGTCACTAGTTCAATTTCTGGTCAGGGTACATGCCCAGGTTTGATACGCAGGAAGGAGCATGCAGGAGGCAGCTATTAAATTTTAATGTTTCTCTTTCATCGATGTTTCCATCTCTTTACCCTCTCCTTCCCTCTCTCTCTAAAATCAATAAAAAATTTTTTTTTTTTAGAAACGGGACCCAGACTCATACAGGATAAACTGGACTGACTAGCATTGGGCAGAACTTATGGGCAGCTTTCTCTCAGAGGTGCTTGCAGCAATTACCACTGGACACTGAGACCCAGGGGGCCTCTTAGGACAGGGCTGATGGGAAGCCACTGCTATTTGCTCCACCTTAAGCTGTGTGTAGAGGCTTTTGCATATGAATGGTCTGGTCCTTTGAAATCTAAATTTAGATATTCCAGTGTAAAATTCAGCAGAAGGAATACAGCCAATAACATTGTAAAACTATAATACCAAGTAGGTACTTGAATTATCGGGGGAATCACATCATAAATTAAATAACTGTCTAACCACTGTGCTGTACACCTGAAACTAATATAAAGTAACTAGAGGCCAGGTGGATGAATTTTGTGCATAGGGGGGCGGTGTATGGCCCTCAGCCTATCCTTTACCCTCTCCTATCTGGGACCTCTCAAGGAATGTCAGACATCCCTCTCACAATCTAGGACTGTTGGCTCCCAATTGCTCACCTGTCTGCCTGCCTGATTGCCCCTAACCTCTTCTGCCTGCCAGCCTGATCACCCTCAACCACTCCCCTGCCAGCCTGATCAACACCTAACTGCTCCCCTGCCAGCCCTTTTGTCCCTAATTGCCCTCTCCTGCTGGCCTGGTCACCCCTAACTGCCTTCCCCTGCCAGTATGGTCACTTCTAACTGTCCTCCCCTGCAGGCCTGGTTGCCCCCAACTACCCACCCCTGCTGGCCTGGTAATCCCTAACTGCCCTCCCTTATCAGCATGGTTGCTCCTAACTGTCCCCCCCTTCAGGCCTGTTCCCCCACAACTTCCCTCCTCTGCAGGCCTGATCCCCCACAACTGCCCTCCTCTGCTAGCCTGGTCCCTCCCAACTGCCTACCTGCTGGCCATCTGTGGTGGCCAACTTTTACCACATAGGTACCACATCTTATATGTTGGAGTGATGGTCAATTTGCATATTACTTTTATAGGATAGGATATTGAATTAAAAAAATTAAATTAAAAAATAACATGTTTGAACTTAAAAAAAAAAAAAGAAATCCCTGGATAACTTCCATGTTTTATTGCTCTTGCTCAGAAGACCTACGAACAAAGATAGGAATGGACAGTGATCCATGCAGGATTGACCATTGCACAGAGGCTTTTGAAGTCACTCCTAAGATGTTCACTTGTTCCTAAAATGAACTAACTCCACTATGTCAGATTGTTTAGTATCCAGACCCTGGGTATCTCACTTTGGTCCTCCCTGAACCTCCTAAGACCAGTCAGACCTTTCTATGCAAAGACTGACATTTCCTCCCCTATTTCTTGCTAACTTGTAAGTGCCCACAGGCTGAATCAGAGCCATTGCACTGTTCAATTTAGACTTTTATTAACACCTGACATTTAAGTAATATCCCATATCCTCAATTTCATTAGGTAAGGCCAATTTAGTCTTCACATTATGTTGATAACCTAAATTGTTAGCAGGAGCTGTGTCATCACTAGGGAGGATAAACTTGTCTTCAAAAGACATCTAATTACCTTCATTAAGGACGACAGCATTCTGTGACACGTATTTGCAAAGTGGGCAGACTAAAATAAAGCTCGAGCATCTTGCTTCCTGCACCTTCAGGCTTCCTTCTGCCTCCATCCCGCCTGTGTCTAGCATTGAACTTTCTTGCATTATGGTTACAGGAAACACTGCTCACATATGCTTCTGCGGAAGATACCATGTTCTGAAAGTGAATCCTTTTCTGATCCCTGGACCTCTGATAGACTTTTCTAAAGCTGCACTTTCAAGAGATTTGCATTTTCCCAAGGGACTGAAAGTGGTCATTTCTGCTTGCAGGCTAGGGCCCAAGCTCAAGAGCTCCTGGAGAAGCTGGGGTTTAGAGTTGGTTACTCATGCAGAGGAATCTAGGTTACAGTCAAAATAGACTTTTTCCCCAAAAATGAGAAGATAAAGTTTATTTAGAAAATTACAGAAGTAGTAGAAGTGAGCCAGCTGGGCTGCATAGGCTCAGGAAACAAGTTCCAGGGGAAAAAAAAAAGGCCCTTAGAGCTAAGAGGGAAAGGGAGAGCCTTTAGGGGAAGAAGAGGTGGAACGAAAGGTGCAGGGGTCATCTCTAGAGGGGGAACTTGAAGATAGAGTTTTTGAAAGAAGGTTCATCCAAATTCAGTTCAATAGAGTTTGCTTTTACTCTGTAATATTTCATTGGGTCATTTAAAGTTACAATTGTGGGAGGAACCAAGTTGGTGGCATAAGTAAACAACTGAACTTGCCACCTCATATAACAACTTCAAAACTACAACTAAAATATAAAACAGATATCATCCAATACCACAGGAAGACTGGCTGAATGGAAATTCTATAACTAGAAGGAAACAGAAAAGCACACTGAGACTCAGAGGAGGTGCAGAAGGCAGAGGTATGGAGGCGCATACACAGCTGGCTTTTTCAAGTCAGAGGGAGACACAAGCTCCCAATTGCTCTGAACTCCAGTTCCGGGCAAGATTCTGGGGACACATATTCATACAAGGATAAACTGGACTGTCTGGCATTGGGTGAAATGCGAGGGCGGCTTTCTCTCAGAGGTGCTTGCAGCAATTACTGCAGGATACTGAGACCCGGAGGACCTCTTAGGGTAGGGCTAATGGGAAGCCATTGCTGTTTGCTCTGCCCTGGGACTCCACCCCATTCAAGCTGTGTGCAGAGCCTATTGCATATGAATGGCCTGGTCCTTTGAAACCTAAACTTACTTATCCAAATTGCAGCTGAGTCAGAGAGACCCAGAACATCCAAAAGAAGGCCCAAGCTCCACAGCAGTTTGCATTGCTTCACAGCTAGGCCTCATCTGGGCACCCCTAAAACCGAAAAAAAGAAGAGGAATCTGCAGATCTCTCTATAGCTCCTGCTGGGTGGCCTCAGGCAGAGGATAAATTAGCACCTCCTTGGAGATCCAAGAGCCAGGGTACCCAGGGGTCAGAGTAGGAACATCCGGATTACAATTCCTCAGATCCATAAGGGACAAATTCAGGGGACAGACTCAGTGAGCATCAAAGCCCCACTGAAGCAAGTCTTGCCTCATAAGGGTATCTCCAGCACAGATGTTCTCCCATCATAGACATAGCTGATCCTCACAGCCAATTGGCCTGGAGGTCAATTCCTCCCAGTGATACCAACAACAATCAAGACTTACTTACAACAAGACTTGCACGCAGCCCACAAAAGAGTGCACCAAGTGTGTCCACCTCAGGTAACTGGGGAACTGAGACACTGGACCCTATAGGACACCTAGCACACAAAGCCACTCTATCAACTCAGGAAGCAGCCAAAATGCAGAGACAAAGAAACAGATCACAAATGAAAGAAATGGAGGAAAGCTAATGACTAGATATAGAGTTGAAAACCATGGTTATAAGGTTTTTCAAGAATTTTCTAGAAAAGGCTGATAAATTTAGTGAGACCCTTGAGGATATGAAAAAGGACCAACTAGAAATTAAGCATACACTGACCAAAATAAAAAAATCATATACAGAGATCTAACAGCAGACTAGAGGATTGCAAGAACCAAGTCAAAGACTTGAAATACAAAAAGCAAAAAACATTCAACCAGAAAAGCAAAAAAAAAAAAAAAAAGAATCCAAAAATGTGAAGATAGTATAAGCAGCCTTTGGGACAACTTCAAGTGTACCAACATCCGAATTATTGGGGTGCTAGAAGAAGAGAGAAAACAAGATACTTAAAACCTATTTGAAGAAATAATAACAGAAAACTTCCCTCACCTGGTGAAAGAAATAGACTTACAAGTCCAGGAAGCACATAGAACCCCAAACAAAAGGAATCCAAAGAGGACCACACCAAGACACATCATAATTAAAATGCCAAGAGCAAAAGACAAAGAGAGAATATTAAAAGCAGCAAGAGAAAAACAGTTACCTACAAGGAGCACCCATACGACTGTCAACTGACTTCTCAATAGAAAAGGTGCAGGCCAGACAGGAGTGGTGAAAAATATTCAACGTGATGACTAGCAAGAACCTACAACTAAGATTACTCTACCCAGCAAAGCTATCATTCAGAATTGAAGGACAGATAAAGAGTTTTACAAATAAGGAAAAGCTAAAGGAGTTCATTACTGTCAAACTAGTATTATATGAAATGCTGAAAGGAATTCTTTAAGAAAAGAAAGAAGAAAAAGGTAAAGATAAAAATTATGAACAACAAATATATATCAACAAGTGAATCTAAAAATCAAGTGAATAAAAAATCTGATGAAAAGAATAATCTGGTGAATATAATAGAATCAGGGGTATAGAAAGGGATTGGACTGACAATCTTTTTGGGGAAGGAGTGTGGGGGGGTGCTGGAAGAACCTGGACAAAAATAATTCACCTATAGATGAGGACAGTGACAGGGGTAAGGGCATAAGGTGGGGGGGGTTGGGAGCCCGGCGGAGGGGGGCTATCTTGGGTGTGGGGGGGGGCGGCCCGGCGGGGGAAGAGGAACAACTGTAAGGATCCAAACAATAAAGATTAAAGTTACAATTGGCACCACAAAATAAACTACTGAGGCCTGCATTATCTGAAACAAACAAGCAACAACAACAACAAAAAAAACACAACTCACTCCTCTCTCCCAGCTTGTCTCTGACCACTCAGAAAGCAGTCCATTTCCTAAATATTCCTTTTGATAGCTGAGCACACTGTCTTGATCGCCAAGATATGTTTAGCTAGCTAGACCTGGGATTTGGGAATCAGTGTGTGCTGTGCAAGTTCCAGAGGCCAAAGGGCTTTCTAAGAACTCATTTAAGGATCACATGACCCTACTATGTAGAGACTATAATTGCTCCATTTTTCAAATGAATAAACTGAGGCCAGAAAGGTTCCATGATTTACTCAAATTACCCACAGCTCCTTCATGTGGAAATAGGCTTTGGTTCTTAGTTGAACATGAGGGAAATAAAAGGAAATATTGGATCAGCCAACAGTGAACATGAACTTGCTGTGTACCGGCCACTGGAACTAAGCATTAGCCACTCTTCTCTTCAACATTCTGTGCTATAAGTATTCCTCCCCTCTCCACCTCCTTATCCTCCCTCCTTTACATGTGAGACACCAGAAGGCACAAGACAGACAAAGTAATTTGCCCAGGCACCACAGAGCTGGATCAGACTCTTAAAGGCAGCATTTGGAACTCTGCTCCCACTATTCCTTAACCTCAGTGTCTTGAGGTTTACTACTAAATTGAAATGGTTTTAATTTATATAAAAATAAATCCTATTCTTGAAAACAATCAGTATTTGGAATCGCTTGTCATAGAGAATCCTCCAAATCTCCTCCAGACTCTTGATCTCCTGGTTAGATATTAAGGTCTTGCTGCTTTCCCTGTCACTTTGCTCACAAGCCTCTGTCGAGGACCCTGTCCTCTCTGTCTTAAGAGTTGTTTGCTATTTGATGAGTTTTACTCCTTTTGATTTATTTTGTGTTCTGTACTTGCAAGAATTCTTTATATTTTCTCTTCTCTTTGGTTTGCTAACCAGACTTTTGCTCATTCTGTCAAGCTTTTGCTTTATGGTTCCTGAGTTATTGTTTTCTTAGAAAGTTCTTCCCATTTCCATGGGTTTCAACTTTACATTATACTAGAGGCCCGATGCATGAAATTTGTGCAAGGGGGCAGGTGTCCCTCAGCCCAGCTTGCACCCTCTCGAATCTGGGACCCCTTGAGAGATGTCCAACTGCCCATGGGATTGGGCCTAAACATGCAGTCAGACATCCCTCTCACAATCCAGAACTGTGTGGCTCCCAACTGCTTTGCTGCTTACTTTCCTGATTTCCCCTAACTGCTTCTGCCTGCCAGCCTGATCATCCCCTAACCACTCTCCTGCCAGCCTGATTGATGCCTAACTGCTCCCTTGCCAGCCTGATTGCCACTAACTGCCCTTCCCTGCAGGCCTGGTCCCCCCGCAACTGCTCTCCGCTAAAGGCCTGGGTGTCTCCCAACTGCATTTTCCTGCAGGCTTGATCACCCCCAACTTCCCTCCTCTGCTGGCCTGGTCCCCTGCAATTGCTTTCCCCTGCCAGCCTGTTCAACCCTAACTGCCCTCTCCTGCTGGCCTGATTGCCCACAACTGCCCTCCCTTGCTGACCTGGTCCCTCCCAAGTGCCCTCCCCTCCTGGCCATCTTGTTGTGGCCATCTTGTGTCCACATAGAGGCAGACATCTTTGACCACATGGGGCAGCCATCTTGTGTGTTGGAGTGATGGTCAATTTGCATATTATTCTTTTATTATATAGGATTAGATAGGATAGAGGCCTGGTCTATCGGTGGGAGTCAGGTGATTTGCCCTGAAGGGTATCCCAGATCAGGGTGAGGGTTCCCTTGGGACAAGGGGCCTGTGGTGGTTTATTTATCTTCTATAATTGAAACTTTGTAGCATTGAGCAGAGGTAAGCCTCCTGTTCACTCCGTGGCCACAGCCATTTTTGCTGGGTTTTATTTATCTTCTATAATTGAAATTTTGTAGGGGAGGCCAAGCCAGGCCAGGGCTGCAGGAGCTTGGATTCCTCCATCATGGGCAACTCAAGCCTCCTGCTCTCTCCATCTACGTGGCTGCCGCCATTTTTGTTGGGATTAATTTATCTTCTGTAATTGAAACTTTATAGCCTTGAGTGTAGGCCTGGGCTGGACAGGGTTGCAGGGAAGCTTGGCTTCTTCCATTGCTGGGAAAACCCAAGCCTCCTGCTTGCTGCAGCTCTGTGGCTGCAGCCATCTTGGTTGGTTTAATTTGCATACTCCTGATTGGCTGGTGAGCATGGCTTGTGGGTGTAGCAAAGGTATGGTCAATTTGCATATTACTCTTTTATTAGATAGGATATAGAGATATTCTTAATTTAGCTGTCTTATCTCTCTTCAGTTTCCCTTTGTGCAAGATGTGAAGTAAGGACTGAAGTAGTTTTTCCTTCTATAATGGACATCCAACTCATCCCACATTATACACTGAGCAGGAACACCATTATTTCTTGAGTTGCAATGACACTATCATTAGAAACCCAATTTCCTTCAATACATGTGGCTGTTTCTTTACTCATTACTATATTCCACTGTGCACTGTATCCAAACCTTACAGCAGTATCCCAGCGTTTTAATTATGTTGGCTTGAACAGTGATCTTGCCATGTAGCCTGGGAAGTTACTAATACTGCTTTCCCAAACTTGTATTTATTATTTATTTTTCTCCTAGATTAACTTTAGAATTGGTTTGTCTAATTTCATTAAAATTCTTATCAGTATCCTATTGAGTCTATATATTAATTTGGCACTGACAATCCTCTTCTCCATCTATTCATTCTATTTTTTTAAAGCACTGAAGTCATCAATTATGGCAATAAAACTGAAGAAAACATGTTGCCAAATTCATTAGTAACTTCAGGATTTTCCATTGTTTTTGATCAAATGATTTTTGAGGTCCATCTATATGTCTTGCCTACATCCTAAAAGTGTACTATAAATATGTAGTAGAAAACAAGGTATACCCATTTGCTAAGTAGAGCAAATCACACTGACAATAAACACATGGTCTAGAACAGCGGTTCTCAACCTGTGGGTTGCGACCCCTTTGGTGGTCGAACGACCCTTTCACAGGGGTCGCCTAAGACTATTGGAAAACACCTATTTCCCATGGTCTTAGGAACCAACACACCACTCCTCAGTGTAGCAAAATGTAGCAATGTAGTTTACTGTTGTCATATTAAGACTGTTACCCATGCTACACCACGATTCAAGACAAAATTTCATTTATTTGTAATTAGAAATAAATATTTCACAACATATAATTACATATTGTTTTTGTGATTAATCACTATGCTTTAATTATGTTCAATTTGTAACAACGAAAATACATCCCGCATATCAGATATTTACATTACAGTTCATAATAGTAGCAAAATTATAGCTATGAAGTAGCAATGAAAATAATTTTATGGTTGGGGGTCACCACCACATGAGGAACTGTCTTAAAGGGTTGTGGCATTAGGAAGGTTGAGAACCACTGTTCTAGAAGCTAATGAGCTCTAGATGATCGTCACAGGAAAGTTCTGTGGCTGGAGTCAGGAAGGACTGATTATCTACACCAGGGTTGGGGAACCGTTTTTTATGTCAAGGGTCATTTGGATATTCAGAACTTCATTTGAGGGCCATACAAAATTACCAACATAAAAATTAGCCTGCTATATTTGGTCAAACACCTAACTAACTCATCCCTGATGACATGACATGGCAGGGCCAGACTCAATGATTTCATGGGCCTTGTATCAGCCCCGGCTGGACGTTACCCCCCTCTGATACACAGAGGATGGGAATTTAGTGGGGCCTGATAGACCTACTGGACGTTTTGAGCAATGAGTGAAATCAGCAATGTATGCATTCTGAATTAGCATTTTCAGATTTAAAGTTTCAAGGATAGTCTATGTTACAAGCACACAAACCATAGGCTTATGTTCTTGAAAATATTCTTAGCTGTAGAGAAAACTGTATTCTCTTTGCTGGGAGAGTAGAGCATATAGTATAAAAAGAGCTGGACACTTTCCAATTTAGAAGAGTCAAAAGTTTGTGCACAATGTTGCCAGCAGTAAAGTCTGTTAGCATAAGACATTGTATTTTCTGCTTAGAAAGTAAACTTTTTTTTTTTACCTTTAAGTAGGAGCTAAATATAGTATCATTAAAAATTACATTGCAGGGCATGCCTGCTCATGGCATACTAGGTTCTTCATTTCAATTCTTCCACTGAAGATAATTTGAGAAACTGAAGAAAACAATTTGAAATTTATCTGGGTATTTAATCTATTTTAAGACATCGAAGATTTAAAAAGGCAGGGAAGAAATATGGGGAAAAAAATCCAGCATTCATAGGATGGGATAGGGGGAGGAGTCAGAAAAATAATTCTTGTATTCTGAGAAGTTTTTTTTTTGTTGTTGTTTTTTAACTTTCCCTTCTTCTATCCCCTCTCCCCCTCCCTTGCAGTGCTATCTGCTTATTATGGAAAACCACATACACACACACACACACACACACAGGTTTGGGTTTGAGATCTTGAAAATCCTATACTAGGACTATGGACTATTTAGAAATACATCAGCGTTCATAGGGAACAGCTTAGCCTTGCTTAGTAGGAAATATGCACCTTCTCTGGAGAAAATATTATCTACTTCGAATTATCTGTACGAATGTTCAGTAGGTATTCATTATTAGGTATTCAAGGAAATGAGATTGAAAAGTGCATAGGATTAATGGCAGATTAATTAGGACACAGTTTGAAAGAAAACAGATATATTAGAGAATTATGGAAAATAAGAGATTCCTAGTTACTTAAACTCAAGTGTCTTAGTATAAATTGAAAGTGAGAATAAAAAATAAGTAATATTTAAATAGATAATGGTTGAGAGATTCTAAAACTGATAAAAGATGATGAAAGAGAATAACACAGATTCCAAATGTGCTAAAAGCCCTACTGCAGGATGGGCGCGCGTGTGCGCGCGCGCACACACACACACACACACACACACACACACACAGCTTATGAAAACCAAAGAGGAAATCTTGGAAATCATGAGAAGGGAAAAAGAACAAACCTAATACTTTCAAAGGAGATAAAAATAACTTATTTCTCAACAGAAAAACAATGTAAGTCTAAGACGATATAACACCATCTTTGAAGTGGAATTAAATTTCCAAACAAGAAATAAGGTGCCCACTGGGTATGACACAGGTAGAAGGAAAACTGAGTTTAGATCACAGTTTATAGAATTATGAAGAAATGAAGGATCAGAAAGAATAAATAAGGGGTATATATAAAGGAATCTTAAATTTATTATACAGTGATAATGACTTTGGGGGTATAAAATGCAAGACCGCAATAGCATTTAAATACAGGAGGGAATTCATGGAATTGCTATTCTATGACACCAGCATGATCAGAAGAATGGTAAAAGCAATAATTCATATTAGAATTCTATTCCAGAATACTTGTAATTGTACTAAAAACTCGCATACAGGTTGATGCAGAAGAGGGAAAGGAGATGGTGATATGTAGATATGTATAGAGAAAGATATAATGTTCCTTTCTAGTTGTACTTTGGATTAATGAAAAATGACAAATTAAAAGTGAACTGAAAGTAAAATATTAAGCATACCTGATAAGATTATAAAATAATTTCCAAGTATGCATTTTAAATATAAGGGCATGAAGATTTGAAAGTAAAAGGATAAAAAGAAATATAACTTCTTCTTGAGCTTTTGAAATTCATTTTGGGAGTGATCATGAATTCTAGGTTTTTACCACCAATTCCTCCAGCACAACAACCATACTGAGGAGTCAGGGCCAGAATGGAGAGGGCAGGGTACTTCTGGGATGCTAGAACTATTCTGATTAGTAACTTGTATGCTTGCTATCTGGATGTTCATTTTGTGAAAATTAATAGTTGTATCTGTATGATTCAGGGACTTAATTTATCAGCTAGTTACTTTTTTAAAGTAAAGTTTTCTACTAAGTTCACAGTGGTATCAGAAATTTTAAACACAGGGTAGGGCAAAAGTAGGTTTACAGTTGTTTATATGAAAAATAATAATTAATAAATAATAATACCAGAATAAACTCTGTGTTTCACCTACTCACAACTGTGGTCCTTCCTTTGCCCTACCCTATATAAAAATAGGTTTGCCCAGATTTTCCCAATACCTGGATTTAAGTATGGAATGCAGATCAGTCAAAGGGTAAAAACATGAGATCTTGATGTCAGAGGTTGAGATGTAATATTAGTATCTTCTGAATTAGTTGATATGATGCTAGCACACAATGTTTGTCTGGAAGGGTTCTTAGAGAGGAGACTGAGGCCCAGCTTACCTACTAGTCCAGGCACAGGATATGGGTTTGGGAGAATGTGGAAAGATGTTCTTTGGCAAAGTAAAATGTAAACGTTCTTCAACGTCTAGGGAAAAAGAGCAACTCTGTATCTATCCTGGGACCATGTGGACATTTTCTCTTCCACTTCCCTGTCCTGGGAGAAGTGGTTGCCTTATATTTATTTTTCTGAGTGTCAGGGATGCGGATGAATAATGCCACATATTTAGAGTGTTCATCAAATGTCCAGTCACCATCTGGACTAGGATCTAGCTACCTTTCAAATGTTTTGTCAGCTATAATTGAATTGTGTTGAAATATGCCTGGCATATGTGCATTACAGTTGGAATGTTCAATGCATAGATTAAGTCTTAGTGGAGAACAATAATGGAGGCACATTTTTATTGACAAAATAAACCAAACACTTCTATCTGGGCTTTTAAGCAAAATCTCATTAATCTGGTAGTCACTGATTCCAAACCTGCATTCATTCAGACTAAATGAAATAGGCAGAATTTAACTCAGCAAATGAAGAGTATTTCTTAAGTAAACTGAAAGGGTAAATGTATTGAAAAATTGTTTTGAAGGTCTTTACATCATATAAATACATTTTAAAAGACTTAGAGACACCAATTATATATTCATGTTGTTGATAATTATATGTTCATATTATCTGTTCATTAAAGCAGCTCATTAATGTACTCTGAAAGAATAATTGGTTTAAGTTACTATGCATATTTAAAAGAAACGAAAATCTGCTTTCTTAAAGATAAGCAATGGCTCTTTCACTGAATCTAATTGGTCTTCTCCACAAATTAATTCAAATTCACAAAGTTTTACTGAAGTTGTCTTTTAGACAACTTGGTGCCAAGTAAATTACTTTATTTCTTCTAAATCTAAATATTCCCAGAAATTAACAGGTCTGAATCTTTTGTAGTCATCCATCTAAAAGACCTTTAACCTTCTTCTTAATTCTGCTATTTTGTTTCTTCAGCTGTCTTACTTTTCAAGTTCAATACATTCCATTTCCTCCCCGAGTGAGAGCTTCCGTGATCCTTTTGAACTTGCCCACTCACTCTAAACCAGACCTTGAATAGTTCTGAGAGTATCAACCCTCTCCAAAAGCTGGGCTCTTCTTTGACTTCTGCACATCATAGCCCAGGGCCTGGCATATGAAATACATATCACACAATGATTTTAAGCTCTTTATAATATCATCTCAAACAGTTCTGAAAACAAACTAGGGAAGTAGCTGCAATTATTTGTATGTCATTTTATAGATGAAGAAATTGAGGCACAGAGAGGTTAAATAAACTCAAGTATTGGGCAAATGTTGGGGCCTTTGAAGTCTGACTCTGGAACTAGGTTCTTTATTATTAAGCTACCAACGACTCTGACACGATGTTTTATTAATACCATGAACACAGATTATACTCCAAGACTTTAAAAGGGTATAGGAAAGCAATAGCAAAGCCACACAGAAGGATGAGTCTAAGAAAAGTCAAGGGACTTCAAGGTGACAAAATTAGGATTAAAATTCCAGGACATTGCCATTGGTAGAAAGCTCTTTCTACAATAGTCTTCATGGAAATTATTAATTAAAAAAATGTCTATAGCTATTAATGATTTTATACTATCAAACTGTGAATTAACTTTCAAATCCACTTATCTAGACATATTTTCTCTTTGTAAGACTAGGTGCATATTTCTCTCTTTAATGAGTACATACAGATCACATGAAGTTCTTGTTAAAATACTGGTTCTTGTTAAGGAGTCAGGCCGAAGATCATTCTGCATTTCTGCAAGGCCCCTACATGTGCCAATATTATTAGTCTAAGGGTCCAGATGTAGGAGCAAGGACACAGTTTTTTCAGTTCTTTGGGATCCATTTTCCATTTTTTGTCACTGAGAGGCTTGGCTTCCGGAACTAAAAATCTCCATTGGACTCTAGTAGGTCTATGACAATTTCACTTGTTTCTCCCTGGCCTCCCTCTTCTCATTTCTTTATCCTTTTGGCTGACTTCCAATTTGTCCTATGGAACTAACTAAGCAGAACCATGTGATCTATAGTGACCTGGGAGGCAATGACTGAGTAAGAGCAAGAGTCACTCTCCGTAGCACAGTCATGGAAGGCTTTTTGGAGTAGGTGACTTTTGTGCTCAGACCAGAGGTGTCAGAGATACTTAAGAGAGTTCTGTACTATATGATCAGGAGGTCATATAGAAATAAAGTGTAATAGCAACTGAGCATCACATGTTCCAAAAATAGAAAGAGAAGGCATGGGGAGAAGGGCAACACACTGGATGAGCAGGGTTAAAGGAGCAGGGACCATGCCCAGTGGGTCCTTGTAGTCTTTAAGTTCTATACTTTCTACATAGAGTGGTGAATACAATGAGAAGTTACTAGAAAGTTTTAATTGGGTAAAACATAGTCTTTACATTCAAAAATCACTTTCACACTTTTGTGGAGAAGATAGGAATGAGGATAGAATTGGAGAACCCAGTCCAGAGGTGTCATGGTGGCTAGGAAAGATGGAGGTGTGGTAGCAATAAAGGCCAGAAAAGCAATGGGTTACAGATATATTTTGGCATAAGGACTTGATCAGAGGCCATTTCCTCTTCCCTAAAGGGTGTTCTGCAACCCCACATTTCCTTCCTAAATTCCCTGTTTCCTGCTCAGCACATCACACATTCATCTGTATATCATAGCTCACTTTTCTCACTACCACCCTTCTCTATCAATTACATGCCCCTTGATATAATAAGACAACAGTTTTCTATAATGATTATTCATCACTATTGGTCAGACACTGTTCTAAAAATGCAACTGGATTATTCCACTCAATCCAAGAAGGTAAGTACTAATAGCATCTCTACTCATATATGAGGAATATGAGGCTCAGCAAACATACTATGCACAAGGTTTGGAATATTGATACACATTTGCAGAATTAAATTAAATATGATCCATGAGGAAATGCACAAGTCCTTTCTACATATTCTCTCAGATTGCTTTGCATACAAATGCTATATAAATATTTGAGGTTGACAGTACTCCATTGACTCAGCTATGTCTAGGGAACAAAAACACCATTAGTATACATTCAATATCTTTTTAATGACATTTGTTTTTTAGTTGCTCAGTTGACAATGGTCCAAAGCACAGTTTCAACTAACCATATCCTGTTGGTTATAATCTTCCATTCCAATACACAGTATGATGACTACAGGAGCAAATAAAAACAAAAAGCAAAAAGCTTGCACCTCTAATCACATGTGGCCCTGGGGGTTATCTGGAGGCTGTGGAAGGTGAACATTTAGATTGCTACCGGGACAACAGAAGAGGCCAGATGTAATGACCTGAATCCTGATTAAGAAAGAAAGTCCCCAAATGCTTCTGTGCCTACTCCATCTTGTCACCTTTGCAATGGCTGGCTTGCATTTTCCTGTGGCTTCTTTTTGTTATGTAATTACCCACTGAAAACTAAAAATTCTCCCCAAATAGATAGGAGGTCATTTAGTTCTGAGTAGTAATTTCATGGCCATTGCTATGTATTCTAATAGAAATTAGAACATAAATGAAAATGCCTTATGACATGGCAGAGATTAGAAAATTCAATCTGGTTGTTTCATCTGCAGGGTAATTGCTTCACTGGGTAGACTGAAGCCAATGTCAGCAGGACTGCTGGAAATTTCTGGTAACGGACTGTCAACTCAACTGGTATTAAGAGGAGTGTCAAAATTACTTTGCAAAGCATCTCTATTAAGACTAAATCTTTATTCTGTAGACAATTCACGAGTGGCTTTGCACATTTTTAAAGAAATAATTTCTTGATCCCCATCACCAGGGATCAAAATCCTACACTATTTTAGACTTAAAACAAAAGCAACCTTTAACCCAATCTTCCAAGTGCCTTACATTCAGTAAGAAAAATGCTCAATTGTTCTTGTTAAATGACCACCTCTCTTTCCAAAAAGCTGAAGCATAAACATAAAGTAGAGGGTGGCAATAGCTGAGCCTATTTTATTTAAGTAAAACTAAGTCAACCAAGAATCAGTGTTAACGGACTAGGGACCTCTGTCATAAATACCCAGGAATAAATGGGACAGTTATATTCCAAACTTTCTTCCTTCCTGCCATCACCTGTTTTAGTTTTCCTTGTTTAAGAAAGTGGTTCTCCAAGGGATTCCCCACATTGGCTGGTTTTACTTTAAATCCATCACCACTCACTGAGGTTACCCTCAAGCTATATCGCCAGGCCTATGCATCACTCTTAGTGATTATTTCATACACTGTGCCCTGTCTATAAAACCACAACACCTCCATTCCTGAACTTCAGTGGATGGTGTTGCTTTCTATTTCATAGAATAGAAGCAACTAGCTTCCAATCCCACTTTTACCTACTTACCATACCAGTGCCTGTGAACTCTGCTTTCCTCTTGATAGACTTGAACTGCCCTTACCTTCACAGGTGCTCAAGAGCTGCCTACTCTCCTCTACTTGAGAAATAGTTCCAGCAATCTCTGCCCCATCCTGTATCATCAATTTTTCCTGACTATGAGACCAGTGGTCGGCAAACTCATTAATCAACAGAGCCAAATATCAACAGTACAAGGATTGAAATTTCTTTAGAGAGCCAAAATTTTTAAACATAAACTTCTAATGCCACTTCTTCAAAATAAACTCACCCAGGTCGTGGTATTTTGTAGAAGAGTCACATTCAAGGGGCCAAAGAGCTGCATGTGGTTCGCGAGCCGCAGTTTGCCAACCACTGTACTAGACCATCTGCATACACATATCCTATCATTTCTCCCTGCATTCAATTTTATTCACTGGCCCCACTCTCCTCACCAGCTACAATCCATTCCCCTGCTTCTCTGTAGATTTGGAAATCTACATAATTTCTAACTAAGTTATGGTAGTGTACTCTGACTTTCTCATTTTTGTCTCTTACTTAACTGCTGAATGTTTGAGCCCTGTAATTGAATCATTTTTGCCATTTGGAAAAGTTGTAAATGGCAATGTAGGGCCGGAGAAAGGTCAATGTGGTTATGAGCTATGTGATTCTGTGGAAATACTGGTGTATGACTGAGAGTCCACAACTATCTACTTCTCCAGTTTTCTCTATAAAATAGTAGCTATTTACTTTGGCTAAAACTTAGTGAGATTATACCAGGTTCAATAATTCCAGGGAAATAAAACTGTGTACTAGTATATGTACTAGTATATGCTTTTGTGTTTTTCATAGAAAAAATAGTTGACCCTCAGGCTATGGCAAACAGGGTGTTTTGTTGTTTCATCTGTTTTACACTCTAAACTTTAAGATCTTTATGTACCTTACAATCCTTTACATTCTTTAAACTTATTGAGGACTCTAAGAGGGTTTTCTTTGTAAATTGTAGCTATCAATATTTATGAGGTTAGAAATTTAAAGGAAGCATTTTCACAAATGATTTATATGAAGTTAGTAAAGATGAAAATCCTGCATATTAATAACAGAAATAGTGGACGGTTAGTTATTTTGTTGTTAATCCTCATGCAAGGCTATTTTCCCACTGATTTTTAGAGAGAGTGGAAGGGAGGGACTAGACAGAGAGAAACGTACATGTGAGAGTGACAAATCAATTGGTTGCCTCCCACATGTGCTCCGGCCAGGGCTGGAGATCAAGTCTGCAACCAGTGTATGTGCCCTTGACTGGCATCAAACCCAAGACCCTTCAGTCTCTGGACCAATGCTCTATCAACTTAGCTAAATAGACTAGGGCTAAAGTTAGTTTTGAACATGTGACCCTGAGCTCTGTCCTAAAATAAAGTGTCAATTTGTTCCTGATCATGAAAGAGCACCATGATGGACACAACTTGGAGAGTGAAATATACCTGTTTTGGTTTATAATGCCTGAATCTGAAAAGCTATTAATGTGTTAAAATATTAACAAAGCTCCTTCAATTTTATTGGATTTATTTTCTTCTTTTACTGCTTAATACTTTCAGCTGCAATATGAATAATTAGACTTTTCGGCCTGGCTTGTGGGGATCAGGCTGAAACCAGCTGACACACCCTGGAATCAGGCTCCCTCCTTTCTGGTTCCTGAGTGTGTTACCCAAGAACCACCACTGCCAAGTTACAGCACTCAGCAGTTTCTGCATTGAGTGTCTATTCCCTGGTGGTCAGTACACATCATAGCTGGTAATTGGAGCATCTGCCTCTTGGTGGTCATTGTGCGTTACAGCTACCAGTCAGATAATCTGATGATTGCTTAGCCTTTTATATATATAGGCAGTCCTCAGGTTATGTTGGACTCGAGGTACGTCAGTATGTCGTTTCATGGTTACATTGCTATCTCCATTTATTAAAAAAAAATTCCATCATTTTGATGTATGTACATATGTGCTTTATGTTTTTTATTATTTATTTACCACAATTAAAGGTCAGAATTGCTATCTTTTTTTTTTTAATGTTTCACTTCATTACTGCTGTATATGTGCTTCATGTGAGAAATGTAGGTGCTTATGTGGGTGGGTTCTGACTTATGGCGAAAATCATGTTACCTTGCACTGTAAGAATGGATCTCCAACGTAACCCAAGGACCAACTGTGTAGATGGCCATGGCTTTGTATGCTTATTCTTCTATTACATTATCACATCTTAAGAGTGTAAATCAGATCTGATAATTAAGATTTCTTTTTTTTTGCTCTCCCCAAATGAGATTTTTAATGAAGTAAAATATGAAAACTTTCAGGATATCTTTTATACCTAAAACTGTCTTGAGAGTTCATACAGGGCACACAGTATCATAACAACTTGTTCTTCACCTTATACAAAGAGAGGAAGTGGAAGTAATTTACTATTAGTCCATTGATGCTATCACTTATGGGTTGCATGGGAAAAGTCAAATTAGAAGAGTTGCTGAGCCTTCCCTAGATTGAACTGTATAGGATAAATGTAAATACAATATTCAGAAATTTTATATATATATACATACCTTAAATTAAGTTCCTCACTGCGTATGTTTTTATTTCTCAAATTCATCTTTCTCTGGCTTCTTTGAAGTTTCACTGGAACTCAGCAGCCTGTTTACATATTGTATATGGCTATTTTTGCACTATGATAACAGAGCTGAGCAGTTGTGACAGAGACCTTTAATCCCAACAATCTGAAGATTCACTCTTTGACCTTCTACAGAAAAAGTTTATCAGTGGCTGGGATGCTGTATATCATCCATAGTTTCAGTTATTATTTAAAGTGTCTTCTTGGCAAAAGCCTCATATATTTTATTTAAATCTAGTATTTCCTAGGAAAATGGATTTAAGTTAGGGATACAGCCATACCTATGGGGTTTTATAAAGATGCAGATATGTAGAGCCTACTGCAGATGGACTTAATCTCATTACTTGATGTGCTTATCAAATAGTTGATATGCCATTGGTATCTATGTATATGATGTCTCAAGATTATGATATGTTATCTATCAGGATGTTTTTCTCTATATAATTATGTTTATTTTTTATAAATGATAGTCAGCATCTTTTCTTTGCAAGTAGCATTAATCATTATTCATGTGGACATTTGTCTAAAACTTCTTCAGACTGGCTTTGCTTTCTTGTTTTGCATGCTGTACAAACAACTTAATTTCCTAGTGAGTTGCAGTATTCTCGATGTGAACTCAATTCAGACCTTTCACATTTGAAAATGGCCCATAATAAAAAACCATGGCCATTGTAAGTCTCTTTGTTTTCCTCTGACTTTCCTAAAGGCTTTGCAATCTGCTATAGTCCCTTTCAGAGCCCCAAGAAAAAGGATTGTATCATATTTGGATGGCATCATTTGGACAAAACCAGGATTTCCAGGACTCTTTTTAATAAAAAATCATCTTCAAGAGACTACTACCCAAGAGTACAAAGGAACAAACATTAATTACCTAGGAGTGAATGAACTAATAAGGGAAATTTTATTATTTGTTTGCAATATTGATGTTGGCTTAATGTTCTATTATTTGAAAAGATAAAGAGTCCCTTTTCTTTCTTGTTAAGGTATCTGTAACTCATAACAATGTGGTAAACTCTGCATTTGTAAACTGAAATGAAACATCAGATTTTCACCTTTTCACTCACTCTCCCAACTCCAACAGAAACTTTTATTGAATTTATTTACTTTACAGGACTCTCAGTTGTTTGCATAGATTCAATATTAGTCTTCCCATCCCCTTCTACTGAAATATTTGTTATGTGACCAAAGCCTTGCCTGGCATATCATATTTGAGGATGACATTCATTTAATCTGGTATAGCAAGCCATTTTCAAAGAAGTAAGACTGACTTTTATGTGGGATATGAAATTGAAAGTAACAAATGAACAAACAAGGAAAATAAACAAAAAAACTCCTAGACACAGACAATAGTAAGGTGGTTCTGGAGGGAATGAGGATAGGGGAGTAGTAAATGGTAAAAGGTGCCCAATATATGGTGACGGAAGATGATTTGACTTTGGGTGGTGGGCACACAATGCAATATGAAGATCATTATCATAGAAATGTACAGTTGAAACCTAGATGATCTTACTAAACACTGTCACTCCAATACATTTAATTTTAAAAACTTGACTTTTATGGAGCCCTCACAAGATCATTGGCCTGTATCGGGCATAACAGAGGCTCAGCATTACAGGTGTAGAGAATATCACTTTCTGACAGGGCAAAAATATTGGAATACTTTGGGAGGCTTGAGTAGAGAGAAACCCAAATTTATAGATACTGCAGAGAAATCTGGTAGATTTTTTGGACGTGGCCTTCTAGCTTCAGAATGACCAATGTTAGGGACTTTAAAAGCCCAGTCTGAGATTTCTTATGGAAATTTCCAGCAAAGCCAACTTAAGCTGACTCAGATAGCAAATTAATACTTGCTGCACCTATGCAAATAAACAAACCAACCTACTGAGACCAGTCTTATTTTCTAAACAAAAATAATCTTTTTATTTTTTGAGATTACTATTGGTCAAAAGCAGGGAAGACTATAAAAATTGGGAACAAGCAAATCATTCTGATGTTTCCAATGGAAAATGATGTACATTATAGAGCAAGGCATCCTAGATTAACTGATCTGTATCACAGAAATAAGCCCACATAATTTTATTAAGCAATATTACCCTTTGAAGCTTTTCAACTATTTCATAGTCTTTACCTTATAGTTAACTCAATGGAGTGAAAAATAATTCTTTGTCCGTAGTCAAACAGATAAATTTTGTCTATTATGTCCAAGAGTTGAATTGCCTACCCCTTGGCAAAAACCAACTTTGTGTCCACTTGCATATTCATTTCAACTTTTCTTTATTGTATATGAATTTGTGATTCTTTGATTTGCTCTTTGAATTAGTTACAAAAATCTTCCTGGTGCCCTCATTTTCACAGTTTTATGAGTTATATAATAAAATCTTAAACATGTGCATTAGCATTTTTTAAATAATTGCTTGCAAAGTTGGATTTTTTAAATAGTACCCAATTAACTTTCATCCCACCTCCCTACTTGATTGAAACCTATGAAAAATGCAGTAGTGAAGAGCAAACAAAAATCCTATCATTCTAGAACTTACATTTTAAAAGAGGGAGAGGAACAGCTGATAGAATGTAAGTGCTTAAGTCACATAGTGCATTTAAAGGTGACAGTTCTATGAGAGATATACAAGACACCATCTCTATGAACTGCTGCTCTGGAAATAAACTCACTTACACAATTTTTCTCTGGGAGGTGGCAGAACCTAGAATGATAACTTTTAGAATTCTAGTGTTATTTGTGGCTTATCAAAAGTCTTGATCTTTGTGGCATATATAATAAAAAAAAAAAGAAAATTTGGGGCTGAGGGCACTTAGAAAAAGCAAATAAATAATTTCCAATAAGGTACATACCATGTTAACCAATGACAACCTTCCCTTCCCCAGATTATAAAAGGCAGCTTCAGATATGTGGATGAGATTTTTGATTTGGCAGATAGATTTGATTTTTTTTCTTTCATTAAACAAGTAAGGGTTTGCCCTTGAACTTGTGTATGTACAGGTCTTTGGGAAAGAAACCTGAGCTCTGTTGTATCAACTAAAAATAGGTTGATTGAAAAACACATATGTGAGTTTTAGGGCAATCTTCAGTGGTGGTTCTAACTAGACAGAATTTCTTTCAGAAGAAGTAGAGTCTACATCACAGACACGTCAGAAACCACATGGCTACGATTTTACGTCTGATTTACCAATTCAATCAGTTCACAAGATATCACCCTGTAGGCAAGAGGTGCTTTACTTATCAGAGTAAGTTACAACCTATAAAAGCTTGACTGACTAACTCATACCCAAATGCCAGCAGGCGTCTGGAAACAGTGTAGGTGGTTGGATTACTCATAGGTGGTAGGTATGGCAGAAAAACCTGATTTTCTGCTAAAAACCTCAAAGCATGAAATTCTCCAGCTTCAAAGAATTTCACATTGACTGCTAGCCTACCTTAGAGAATTCTAATTTACAAAAATGTAATTTCATGTGAAATAACTTTCTTTATTATGAACAGTAGCAGGCAAATTGCATCTTCATAAAGATTTCTATTCCAAGAGCTCAAATCTCAGGAAATCAATGGAAGGCTAATTATGCGTGAGTAGTCCCTGATGCTGAAAGCAAGCAGGACACAAGGGACAGTGCTGGAGAGATGTGAATTGTTACCTCTGTAAGATAGTATCTCTCTTTCTGGTAGTAGGCATATGAATCTGTCAGTAATTACAGGGAGAAGCATTCTGACATTCAGTTCTTTCTTTTTTATCTCTTCTGTAGATGATAATCAGAGAGATGGATGCTGAATGAATATGAAGAATAAAATATGACAAAACAGAAGAGAACTGTGTTCAATCTTGGTGCTCATTTTGTCTCCTTTCTTTCACAGTGTGTAAAGCTGATTCACAGTATGCCACCTCACTCGGGCGGGGGTGGGGGGGGATAATTCAGAGAGTGGAATGCTGCTACTTCCCTGCATGTACTTGTGAGAAATTCCACTCTCAAGGCACCAAAAGCAGGTCTGCTTATAAATATTATCTCCTTACAGACTTGCTCTCTCCTTATCTTCTTTCCCAGAGATAAATGCTGAACAAACACAGTGATTTTTTTTTTTTTTCCTGCAGATACATGTCCTCTGATGAGCTTTCCTAAGGAGATGTGGGTCCCTGGCCCTGCCGGTTGCCTACCCAGCACTTCTCCCTGACTGTTACCAGAATGGCTTATTGTTTTTACATGTTTTAATCTGCCCCACTTGGGCTGCCAAGATGGATACTGATCAGTCTTACCAATCAGGACATGGCAGTCCCCTGGCCGCCACTCCTGGTCCAAGGAATGACAGTCATTCTAATTTGGCTCAATGAAATTGAAGGGAAGACTATATCCTGTGGTAACTGAACAAAAACTGAGAAGTACATGGCCTCAGTTACTACTGGTGGCATCTTGGGAGCGTGACTGCAGACAGGAGGCTAGAAACAGAAAAAAAAACGTGAATTCTTGGTGACTCATGGAGACACTGACCACACAGTGCCTGAAGCCTGACCACCACTGGATTCGTGAACACATATCCTCTTAGTATTAAGCACCCTGATTCAGGTTTCTGTTTTGTTTGTTTGTTTTTTGTGTTTTTTTTTTTTGCATTCCAAACATTCTAATTAAATGCCAGACATAATGTACCTCTTCTCCAAGAACTGATAGTCCCCAGGTTAAGTCAAGTAACTAGATCCTGAATGAAGGCCTATTACCTCCAACCTTCTATGTTTGCATTTATTCACTCAACAAACATTTATGTAGCACCTGCAGTCAGGCACAAACTTTGATATACAAAACCAGATACAGGCCTGGTTCTCTAACATATAATCAAATACAGATATTCTCAAACTTTGGGGTACCAAAGGCCTCTTTGGAAGTCTGAAAGAACCTATGGACCTATTCTTAGAATATTAGAGGCCTGATGCATGAAATTCATGCATGGGGGCGGGTCCCCTCAAGCCCAGTCTATACCCTCTTCAATCTGGGACAACCCCTCGAGGGATGTTTGACTGCCGGTTTAGGCCCAATCCTGGGGATTGCGCCTAAACCGGCAGTCAGACATCCCTCTCACAATCCGGGACTGCTGGCTCCTAACTGCTTTCCTGTCTGCCTACCTGATCACCTCTAACTGCCCCCCCACCCCCCATCAGCCTGATCACATATAACCACCTCTGCCTTTTGGCCTGATTACCCCTTATTGCCCCCCCACCCTGCTGCCCTGGTCACTCCCAACACCCACCTCTGCTGTCCTGGTCACCCCTAACTGAGCCCCTACTGAACTGGTCATCTCTTACTGCCCCCTCTGCTGACTTGGTCACGCCTTACTGCCCCTCCTGCTGGCCTGATTGCCCCCAACAGCCCCCCTCTGTTGGCTGGGTCACCCCTAACTGGCCTGGTCGCTCCACACAGCCTGCTATTCAGTCATTTGGTTGCCCCTCACTAATCCCCCTGCCAGTCTGGTTACCCCACACAGCCTGCTGTTCAGTTGTTTGGTCATCCCTCACTACCCGCCCTCCACCCCCTGCCCCGGCCTGGTTGCCCCACGCAGCCTGCTGTTCAATCATTTGGTCGTCCCTCACTAACCCCCCTGCTGGCCTGGTCACCCCATACAGCCTGCTGTTTGGTCATCATCTGGTTGTTTCAGTCATGACAGCCCCTGGCTTTTTTATATTAGGATTACCTAGGATAAGATACATAGCATTACAAATGAAGTCAGATATGTTAACATACAGTTATTAAAAATCGTGACATTGACACACACACACACACACACACACACACACTTTCTTGTTAATGCCTTAAATAATAAGATAAAAGCAATGGGTTTAATGGCCTGCATAACTTTAAAATAATGGTGAGCATAAATAACATTTTGAGGTAGCTGCAACAACTATAACATAGTTTTGATATGTCTGTAATTTTTTTTGTCAAATTTTTTTATTGTCTAAAATTTTACATATGTCTCCTTTTTTCCCAATTGACTGACCCCAGCCATTCCCACTCTGAGCTAGCTCCTATGGCCCCAGTGTCTGTGTCCATTGGTTATGCTAATATGCATATGATTGCTCTCTAACCGCCCCCCACCATCATTTGTCTCTAGATCAATCTATTCTTTTTCATCAAATTATGTTGATCATTATATCCCACATATGAGTGAGATCATATGATATTTATCTTTCTCCGACTGGCTTATTTTGCTTAGCATAATGTTCTCCAGTTCCATCCATGTTGTTACAAATGTTAAGAAGTTCCTTCTTTTTTATAGTGGCATATGTTTCTAACTATCTATCCTTCTTCCTTCCTCTCTGTAAAAAATCCAATAAAATATCTGACTTTTTTTTTAACATTTTCAAAGACACTGTGGCAGAACAAAACATGGGGAGTAATCAGGACTAAGGCTAGTGTGGTTGGATCACAGGGTGATGGCAAAGAGGGATATGAATGAGGTTGCTTTGGTGGAAAAAGGTTCTTTCTCTCTCTTCTTCTTCTTCTTCTTCCTCTCTCTCTCTCTCTCTCTCTCTCTCTCTCTCTCTCTCTCTCCCCCTCTCTCTGTCACACACACACAGACATACTCATACTCATACAAACACACATAAGCATGCACACCAAAATAACTGTAATAAGGAAATAGCACATGAATGAGCTGAAATAGCACATGAAATGGCAGTGAAATAACTGTCGAAAATAAATTGTAGATACAGTATTTGAAATGAATGGGTCTACTGAACAATTCAGTTAAACAAGAATTTTCCCCAGGGACACTATTACCTATAGTTGATTATATTAAAAATCTTGGTTGAGAGGATATGGGCAAATTATAAGACATTTTCCCAGTTAACTGAAGAATCACAGGCTTGCAATGATGTTAAGTCCATTTTGTGGATGGGAAAACTGATGCACAGAAAGAAGAAATAATTGCTAGAAACCACACAGGTAGAGCTAGACCTGAGCCGTGGTCCTTTACCTGTCATCATTGCACGCTGCTCCTGTGGAACCCCCAACTCAACAGCACAGGCTTAGCCAGGTCATTTGTGTTGCTTACCAGGAGCTTTTATTGACAACTAAAAGCTCTAAGGAGAAATCTAAACAGAATTATCAAAATCTAAACTTGTCCAACTGCCAGCCCCATCTCCCCACCTCAACCCCTGGGATCGAGAATGAGGATTTTATTTGGTGTGTCTCTCATCTATTCTACATTACGCTGTGATAAAGAAAATCCATTTCCCACTAAATTACAATTGCTTTTTCATCCTAACAAACACTATACCCCTGGTACACACCAGAATAAAAATAAATTGATTTTTAAGTATCCATGAAAAAAAATAACAACAAGAACAAGAAGAAGCATAAAAATAATGGTACCATTGTGTGCCTTTGGAACGACTTAGCTATGAAAATGGATTCCGTCCCTGGAGACATCAGTTGTACCTCTATGAGGGCAATGTTTCTGGGCAGTTCAGTAGCTTAGAAAAAACTTCAGACAGTTTACATACATGATGCTAAATGACTGTGTGCTTGAACTGTTGCTAAGAAAATAGGACAGTTAATGAAAGAGAGGCACTTTTGTAGGAGCTTGAGAATCCTTTTCTCCTCACTGGAAATCCTCACAACCCCTATATGTCAGGATCTGAAAACTTAGCCCTCAACAGCACGTAAGTGACAATTTTATCTAGGGCCTCATGGGTTCAGGTGACCACTGATCCACCGAGATCCTATGTCAGTTACTCTCTGACAATCCCGCCTCCATCATCACTTCCATAAAGACTGCTTCCTTATGAAGTGCTTTGCTTGTCATTGAGCCAGCCTCCGTTCTTTGATACTGAAGCAAGCACCATTGTCCCTGTGTTAGCCTAAAGCTCTCACACCGAGTGTCAATGCAAAAACTGAACACTCATGTTCTGAGGATCGAGATTTCTCACCACTCACTGAGACGCAGACACTTAAACAGATGTTCACCATCTATCACCACGTGGTGCTCAAAAATTCTCAGAGGATGCACAATAACCCGTGTGAATGAAGCAAATGTATTTCAGTGTCTTGTTAAAAACAAAGAACAAAAGGATAAAGTTCCAAGTGCTTAATTTTGTATGGTAAACATTAATTTATAATAAAAAGCAACAACAAAAAGCATCTCTAAAAATAGTGAAAAAGAGCACGTATGTAAAGATATTGAGATGTAATCAGTGCAGTGTGGGAAATGTAATTTACATGCATCCCATTGAATGAAATCAATGCTGCCACTGATAAATGGGCTCCTAGCAGGCCACTTCAAACCAGAGTCTCTTCTCTCATTTGTAGAATGAAAGGGCTGGACTAGATTATGTCCATAGTTCCTTCTAGTTCAAACATCCTATGAGTAGGGATTCTCTTCCAAGGGGCATATGTGAGATTTAAGAAGGAAAAAATTAGGTCCCTGCATCCTTGCTCTTTGCCCTCATGAACTCCGGATGTCTCACTGTATCCAAGCATGTAACCCTTCCGGAAAAACAGATTACCATTGTCAGCTGTGGTGATATCACTACTGATGGGAATGCTGGATTTTCCCCCAAGAAGAATCTGTGTCTAGGCCACTCTGTTTAGGTCACTCTGAAGTGTGTCTTATTCAATCCAGAATTGCCAGCAGGATTTTCAGAAACTTGAGCAAATGGTTAAATGGATTTTACTAAATGGATTTTACAATGGTTGCAAGGATGAAAAAGTGCTGTATGATTTAATGTCACAGGAAGGACAACTTTAAGATCATTGATAAAACTGTTTTAAATAAAGTTTCTTTCCTTTATTATAAGGCTTGGGGCACTCTATCAGAGGGTGGGGCATGTAAGCTGAGTGCCTGTGTGATCCAAAGTGTAGATTGTTGGCGACAGGGTATGCTGAGGCACAGACAGTGCTCCTTAAATGTCTGTGGATTCCTCAATGTCTCCCAGACTCTCACTCCTCCCACTGTTGGAACCTCAGAAGCATATTTTGCAAAGAGCATAGCTAGAGGATAGACATAGCTGCCCAACCTTCAGCACACTTTCCTTTGTCTCCAGCCACTGGAATATGGGGATTGGTCTGACTGCGCCATACCCAAGCCTGTACTGACAAATGCAAGTCTTCATATTGGCATCTGCCCACACATTATGTGGCCACTGCTCCTCCCCACTAAAGTCCCCAGCATTGTTCCCCTTATCTGTGATATGTTAGATAATGCTGAGTGAAAAACAGAATCCTGAGATCCAGGCAAGGTTGTGATCTGCATATATATTTCCTGCTTAACAAGGCTTTAAACCCTGCAGGAATGGTCAAGGGAATTTGTCTTTGGGCCTTCCAGAGAACAAATCTCTCTCTCTCTCTCTCTCTCTCTCTCTCTCTCTCTCTCTCTCTCTCT
>JAAGEH010000125.1:2360952-2446671 GCA_011751065.1 Lasiurus cinereus | reverse complement strand
TCTCTCTCTCTCTCTCTCTCTCTCTCTCTCTCTCTCTCTCTCTCTCTTTCTCTCTCTCTCTCTCTCTCCAGAATTAGGAAGTGGAGCCTCACTGTCTCAGCTATAACAAAGCTCTGTTGTCCATCCCAGAAATCCCAGAATGTCCCCTTTCCCTCATGTATGATATGTGTAGCTTTCTATCCTAGATTTCTTCCACTCCTGTATCTGCCAGCACTGTAGATATATTATAAAAGTTGCAATTCTAAGTCCATCCATGGATCCAGCAAATAATATAATTTTACATTTCATCCTCATGTAAGAAAACAAAGAAAAATAAGGTGAGCTATGCCAAGGACAAAGGGATCCTGGATCAGAAGCCTTCCTATGGACACCATCCACTGGATGGAGATACAATACCCTCTATAGAGGCAAAAGCCACAGAAATTGATGTGCTAAAACCAGTACGTTCATTTCTAGTCAAGGAAGATAACTGACCAATCCAACAGACTGCAGGGGTCAGAAAACCACCAGCCTGAGCCAAATCTCCCCTATAATCAGATTACTTTCATATGGCCTACACGCTAAGAATGGTCTTTACATTTTTAAAAGACTTTTCTCTGTGCATGTGTTTTTTTGTTTTGTTTGTTTGTTTGGTGTGTGTGTATGTGTTTAAAATCTTTATTGCTGCAAGTATTATATATGTCTCTCTTTTTTCCCTATTGATCCCTTCGAGCCTGCCCCCACCCACCATACCAGGCCTTCACCACCCTTTTCTCTGTGTCCATGGGTTATGCATATATACATATAAGTCCTTTGCTTGATTATTTCCCACCAAGGCTGACTAATAAAGGAACAGGAGATGGAAGGGTGAAAGGAAGGCTAAAGGAAAGGATCTGGCACCTCAGTGTAAACGAGTTTAACAGATCATGTTAGCCCTCTGGATCCTTCTCATCACTAATTCATCTTAAATATCACCTCCTCACTGAAGCATTCTATGGCTACCATATCTAGAGTAGATTCAGTACTTTTTCCAGCTGTTCTCTATTCTAATTTACCTGTTTTTGTTTCTTCAGGACATATATTACTACCTAAAATTATCTGTTGATTATTTTTTCTCACTAGAATATAAGTTTCATGAAAACACTGAAGTCACTTTGGTCACTGTCCCCAAGGCCTAGAAAGTGCCAGGCATAAAGATGATATTCCTAAGTACAATTGACTACATTATTTCTTTGCAATAGAAGGTACCAGAATATATATGATGAGAAAATTTGGTCCAGGTCAGAAACACACACACACTCAAGGAAGGTCAGGAACTAGAAAGCAACTTTACCCTCCACCCCCCCTTTCCACAGTGATGTTGACACTTTTAACCCCATGACAGGTCAGACAATTCACCATCTGCTGTTTTTTCCTAGACCATATATCTCATTTTGATTTTGGTGTGAGTGCTCTGAGCTTTGAGGAGAGACTGCAGATGTTTCAGCAGAGGCCCAGATGGTGCTCAGAGAAGTGTCTGGAATCTCAAATCAGCCTTGGCTACACTCACCTCTGCTACCTGCTTTGATCTGCAATGCTTCTGATAGGTTTCCAGAATGAACACTGCCAGAAGCTTTCTGAGAGATAGGTTCAGAAGTCCTGCCTTTTTAGAAACATACCCTGCAGTTAGACTAGCCACTTCCATTTCTACATGAAAGATTCTGATAAGAATAGGAACCCATCAAAAGACAACACAAGGTTAATGGCTATAACTTAGGCTCTTGGTTAACTAAAAAAATTAGATCTCAATCATTTCTATTCCCAGTGCCTAGCAAGTAGCAGCGTACAGGTACAGCTGTGCAGGCTATGCACAAGGCAATGCTGTGAAGTGGCATTCTAATCCCAGTCTTTGTGAAGAGCAGTCCCTGGCACTGTACAGGATACAATCCTCCAATGTGATCCCCATTCATGACATCTGGCACATCAAGGTGCTCTGTAAAATGTGAATAAATTAGGGAGATAGAAACCTGGAAGGCTCATTAGTTTTCTGGGAACTATATCAGATGGCCCCTGGGCAGGTAGGTGGAGCCTGAAGTACACACATTTTTTGGAAAGAAGGCAGGAACTAAGATCTGTAGTCCAGGAACATTGCCTGTAGGATTTGTTTACTTCAAGGAAGTTCTAGAACCTTGCCTAACTAATTGATCTGATAAAATGGGTTCTCCAAAGGGAGGAAGATGCAATGCTTATGTTGTGAGTAAATCAATTTTGCTATAGTTTTTTTTTTTCATTTTGCTTCAGGTTTTTTTTTTTTTCATTCTATAGATTGGATCAAGAGTTCTGTAACATGTGTAGATACTTATAAAACTTCTATCTGGTCTCTCTTACTCTGCTTTTACCACCTTATAGTTTTCTCCTTACAACAAATCCAAGTTGTCTTTCTAAAATGTAAGTCAGGCTCTGAAGCTCCCTATTTTTCCCCCGTCTTGCTCAGAGTGAACTCAAAATACCTGCATGCACATTCCCTGGCCCAGCTTATATTTATTAAGCCAATTACACTCTCACCTGAGTGACTTGCCCTCTGCTATGCCATTTTATGCGGATTTCAGCTTGAAAAGTACCTTCTTCAAGAAGGCCTCCCTGACTACCCCCATCTAAAACAGAGGCCCCTGTAATGTCTATTTCAGATCACTTTGCTTTTCCCATTTCTCCTTATATTTTCCCCATTTTTTCTTACATTTTGTGTCATTGTACAACCAGAATGTTATCCCCATAAGGGTAGAGATTTGTGTTTCTTGGTTCTGTCCCCAAAACCAAGAAAAGTACATGGCACATAGTTGGTTTTTAAAAAAAAAATATTTGTGAAATGAATGTTTGAAACTGAAAACTGCAACAAAAAAAACTGGATAAACACACAAAACCACAAAAGAGTAGAAAATTATAAGCCAATATGTTTGATGAAAATAAATGCAAAAATTCTCAACAAAGTATTAGCAAACTGGATTCAACAATACATGAAAGGATTATATACTGTAACCAGTGGCATTCACCCTAGGGATGCAAGGATGGTTCAACATCCATAAATCAATCAATGTGTTCTATTACATTAACAATGATAAAAGGTAAATGTAGAAGAAGCATTTGACAAAATTCAACATCCTTTTATGAAAACTCTCAAGAAAGTAGCTATAAAAGGAACATATCTTAATATAATAAATCCCACTAGTAATATCATACTCAGTGGTAAAAAGCTGAGAAAGCTTTTTTTCTAAGGTCAGAAACAAGACAAGAATGCTCATTATCACTACTTTTTTTCAATAATCAGACAAGGCAAAGAAATAAAAGGCATCTAAGTTAGAAAGGAAGAAATAAAACTTTCATTAGTTGCAGATGATGGGTTACCATATAAAGAAAACCCTAAAGATTGCATAAAACAACAGAACTAATAAATGGCTTCAGTAAAGTAGCTGGATACAGAGACAGAACTAATAAATGACTTCAGTAAAGTTGCAGGATACAGAGGCAATATACAGCAATATGTTGTGTTTCTATACACCAATGACAATCAGAAGGTAAAAAGATTTTAAGTCTAACTTACAATTGCATCAAAAAATATTGAATACCTAAGAATAAATTTAACCACAGAGAGAACAGCTATACTCTGAAAATTGTAAGACATTGAAGAAAGAAACTTAAGAAGATACAAATAAATGGAAGAATATAGCTTGCTCACAGATTGAAAAAAAAATATTATTCAAATGTTCTCACTACCTAAAGTAATATAGAGTTTCAAAATATAATGGTATTCTCAGAATATGGAAAATTAATCCTAAAAGTAATATGGAGCATGAAAGACTCCTAAGATCCTCAAAAACAAGGTGAGAGGTATCAGGCTCCTTGATATCAAACTGTATTACAAAGCTACAATAATCAAAACAGTATGGTACTGGCATAAAAAGAGATAATATAAATCAATGAAATAGAATCAAGAGCCCAGAACTAAATCCTTGCTTAAAATGGTTAATCTATAGCAAATGAGGCAAAAATATATAACGAAATAAAGACAGTCTCTTCAATAAGTGGTGTTTTCAAAACTGGACATATAAATGAAAGAAAATAAATGAAATCACTTTGTTACACTGTATACAAAAATAAACTCAAAATGAATTAAAGACAAAAATGTTGGATCTAAAACCATAACACTCCTAGGAGAAATATGGACAATAAGTCATAACTTTGCTCTTAGCAGTATCTTTTTAATATGTCTCCTCAAGCAAGACAAACAAAAGAGAAAATTAATAATGGGGTTATATCAAACTAAATATGTTTTTCACAGTGAAAGAAACCATCAATAAAACAAAGAGACAACCTATTGAATGAGAGAAGATAAGCATACAATAAGGGTTAAATCTCCAAAACATATAAAGAATTTACAACTTAACACCAATCCAATTAAATAATGGTCAGAGGACCTGAATAGACATTTTTTCCAAGAGGACATACAGATATCCAACATATATATAAAAACATACTCAACATCATTAGTTATCAGGGAAAGATCACAATAGTCTGAATGGCTATCATCAATAAATCAACAAATAACAGGTGTTGGTTAGGATTTAGAGGAAAAGGAACCCTTGTACACTGTTGGTAGAAATGTAAATTGATACAGCCACTATTAATACGGCCACTATTTTTTTTCCTCAAAAATATTAAAAATAGATCTAACATATGATTCAGCAATTCTACTTCTGGAAATATATCCGAAGGAAACAAAAATCACTATCTCAAAGAGGTATCTGTACCTCCATGTTCATTTCAGCAATTGGAAACTACCTATCCATTCATCAATGGATGAGTGAGTAAAGAAAATATGGTGTATATATACAATGGAATGTTATTCAGCTATAAAAATGTAACCCTTCCAACAATAAGGATGGACCTCAAGTGCATTATACTAGGTGAAATCAGTCAGATATAGAAAGACAAATACTGTATGATCTCACTTATATATGAAATCTAAACAAACATAAAAAAAACCTCATAGAAATAGAGAACAGATTGGTGTTTACAGGAGGTAGGTTTGGGGACTAGCTGAAAGGGTCAAAAGCAACAAATTTCCAGTCTTACGGTAAGTAATTTCTGGATATGTAATGTATTGCATTGTGACTATAATTAATAATACTGTATTGTATATTTGAAATTGCTAAGAGACTAGATCTTTAAAGTTCTCATCAAGGAAAGAAAACTACTTGAGTTGATGGATGTTAACTAAATTGACTGTGACAATCATTTTGCAATACATGAGCATATGAAATGGGTATACCTGAAACTAATGCAATGCTGGAGAGAAACTAAGATGGCAGCATAGGTGAACACCTAAACTGATGCCTTGCACAACAATTTCAAAACTACAGCTAAAAGACAGAATAGACATCACCCAGAACCATAGGAAAGCTGGCTGAGTGGAAATTCTACAACTAGAAGGAAAGAGAGGGGCTCATGAAGACTCAGAGGAGCTGCAAAAAGCTGAAGTACAGAGACACGTGTATAGAGAGGACGGGCGGCGGAGTGCCTGGCTGGCTTCCTCTAGTGGGCAGGAGATGGAAACTCCCAACTGCACTGAACCCCAGTTCTGACGACACTGAACTGCAATTACAGGCAAGACTCATATGGGGGCATAAAAAGGGAGGACTGCACCAAAACTTAGGGGAGCCGTGAAAGGCAGAAGTGCGCACACAGAAGGCTGACTGCTGATTGTGCCCCTTGGCTTTCTCTAGTGGAAGGAAGACAGAACATCCCAACTGTGTTGAAATTCAGCTCTGACTGCACTGAATCCCAGTTTCGGGTGAGACCCTGGGGACTCAGACTCATACAAGTCCCTGGAGCTCATGGAAACTTGGGAGAGCCAGAAAGGCAGAGGTCTGGAGGTGTGCAAGTGCAAGTGCCGCATAGAGAACCCCAGCGATTATCGAGTGACACTGAGGCCCAGGGGACACCGGAAGCCAAGGCTGTCTGCTCAGCCCTGAGTCTCTGCCCCATCCAAGCTGAACTGAGAGGATTTTGCAATTGTGCAAGTCTTGTATCATAAGGCTGAAGTTCTCCTGGCACAGACACAGCTGATCCTCACAACCAATTGGCTTGGAGGTCAATTTCCCCTAGTGATACCAACAGCAATCAAGACTTACCTACAACAAGGCTGTACACACAGTCCACAAAGGGGTGCACCCAGAGAGTCTATCTCTGGCAACAGGGGAGGCAGAGCTACTGGGCCATATAGGACACTTAGCACACAAAGCTACACTACCAACTCAGGGAATCAACAAAAATGTGGAGACAAAGGAACAGATCACAAACGAAAGAAATGGAGAAAAAAAATGACTGGCTATAGAGTTCAAAACCATGGTTATAAGGTTTTTAAAGAATTTCCTAGAAAAGATTAATAAATTTAGCGAAACCAAAGAGGAGATGAAAAAGGAACAGCTAGAAATTAAACATACACTGACTGAAATAAAATATATATATATATATATATATATATATATATATATATATATATATATATTATAGAGACCTAATAGCAGACTAGAAAAATGCAAGAATCAAGTCAAAGATTTGAATTACAGAGAAACAGAAAACACTCAACTGGAAAATAAAAAAATAAAAAAGAATACAAAAATGTAAAGATAGTGTAAGGAGCCTCTGGGACAACTTCAAGTGTACCAACATCAGAATTATGGGGGTGCCAAAACAAGAGAGAGAACAAAATACTCAACACCTACTTGAAGAAATAATGACTGAATACTTCCCCCACCTGGTGAAAGAAATAAACTTACAAGTCCAGAAAGTGCACAGAACTCCAAAAAAAAGGAATACAAAGAGTACCATACCAAGACACATCATAATTAAAATTCAAAGAGCCAAAGACAAAGAGACAATATTAAAAGCAGCAAGAGAAAAACAGATAATTATCTACAAGGGAGCACCAATATGACTGTCAGCTGATTTCTTAAGAAAAATATGCAGGCCAGACAGGAGTAGCAAGAAATATTCCAAGTGATGACTAGCAAGAACCTTCAACCAAGATTACTCTATCCAGCAAAGCTATAATTCAGAATTAAAAGGCAGATAAAGAGGTTCACAGATAAGAAAAACCTGAAGGAGTTCATCAGCACCAAACCAGTATTATATGAAAGGCTGAAAGGTACTCTTTTAGAAGAGGAAGAAGAAGAAAATGGTAAAGATAAAAATTATGAACAATAAATACACATCTATCAACAAGTGAATCTAAATATCAAGTGAATAAAAAATCTGATGAACAGAATAAACTGGTGAATATAATAGAATCAGGGGCATAGAAAGGGAGTGGATTGAATTCTTAGGGGGAAAAGGTTGGGGGGTGCAGGCAGAGACTGGACAAAAATCATACATCTATGGTTGAGGACAATGGCAGAGGGAATGGTGGGAGCCCTGTAGAGGGAAGCTATATGGGAAAAATTGCAATCATCTGAACAATAAAGATTAAATAATAAAAAAAACCACTAAAGCAATGCCAACCATATATCGATACAACTGAGGAAAATGAGATATTTTTACAATTTTTAAAAAATCCAAACCTCTCTCCCCAAAAAGGGTTTGATCAGTATAGACATCCATTTGCAGTTCCTAGGAATATCCATTTTTTTTTTCATGCATTCACTATCATAGATTTTTTGTCATATTTACTATTCTGAAGACTAAAACTTGGATATGGGATTGGACATTTTTATAGATTCATTGCAAATCAATTTCAATAAAGCACTTTCACAATAAATTAATTCAGTTTAAAAAGTTTATCTACCTAACAATACCTGGTCATTCTTGAAGATCAATCTGGTCTGTGTAGTCTTTATAGATAAACTCTTCCCAAGACCGATCTCCTTCATTTATTACTATAATCCTACTTTCCTATGGCTTTATATTGTAGCACTTTTCACAGATCTTAGTTTATATGGCTCTCTGTGCTTTTAAATTATTTATTTATGGCAGGGTCTGTATCTTACTCTACAACACATTCATTCATTATTTCATTCATTCATCTCAGAGAGATTTATTGAATACTTAGTAAGGCCAGTCACTGGTTGGGGCTCTAGGGATCCAGAAAAGAACCAAACTGACCCAAGTGCTTGCACTCAAGATACTTATATTTATGAGGAAACAATATATATAACCAACACCAGCTAGTGATGGATAATGACAATCAGAAATACAACTGGGGTGGAGATAACTCTAACTTGGATGGACAGTTAAAAGACTCCTTTGTAAGCTGAATCTGAATGATAACAAAGGCAGTTTGAGATGTTCTGGGTGACAAAATCCTGGACAGAGGGTACATCTGTGCAAAGGTCCTAGAAAGGAAACTGTCTCAGTATGCTGAGAGAAATAAGTAAAATCCCAAGACTGAAGCAAAGTCAATGAGAATGAGAATGAGAAGCAAATGAAATGAGCCTCAGAGATGTAGGAAGCAGCAGTTCATCTAAGGTAGGGACAACACCTTTTTTGGTAAAGATTTAGATTAAAAATATTTTCAGCTTTGCAAGCCATATATCCTCTGCCCCAACTTCTCAAGTCTGCCATTGTAACCCGAAAGCTGCCATTGGCAGTATGTTAATGAATGAACATGGCTGTGTTTCAATAAAAATTTATTTATAAAAACAAGCAGCTGGTTATATTTGGCTGGTGACCCATATCTTATGACCCTTGATCTTAGTCTCACAGGTTCTAAGGAAGAGTTTAAACACTATTATCATGCCAATGGTGGCAGAGAAGTGATGATGATGATGATGATAATGGTGATATCAATGGAAGCCATTGGAGGATTTATTTTTAAAAAGGAGTGATATGATTGGCCGGTATTGTGGTCCATGTACATGACATGTAACAGGCACATAAAAATCACCTGTTAAATAAGAAGGTCGTGCTAAAAAAATAAAAAGCTATTTTAAAACTCTCTCCCCTAGAATTTAGCTCAGGAGTGGTATGCCATTGGAGGGAAGAAAATGTCATGATGGGGAACAAAAACCTCTCCTATTTGCTTTTTCAGTACATCTACTTACCTGCTTTCTTAAGACCTGTGTGAAGGAAGGCACTGGATCAGAAAACTGACTGTTCTAAGCCAGTGGTCAGCAAACTCATTAGTCAACAGAGCCAAATATCAACAGTACAACTATTGAAATTTCTTTTGAGAGCCAATTTTTTTTAAACTTAAACTTCTTTAATGCCACTTCTTCAAAACAGATTCGCCCAGGCCATGGTGTTTTGTGAAAGAGTCACACTCAAGGGGCCAAGGAGACGCATGTGGCTCGCCAGCCGCAGTTTTCCATCACTGTTCTAAGCCAAGGAATCAATTGGAACATAGAGCTGAAAGGAGCACATGAGATGTGTTACAGACGATCTTCCACGTTAGACATATGAGGAACCATTCCTGAAGCCATTGCCTCTGAGTCAGGCAGATGGGTAGCCAGCATCTTCATTAAGGAATCACTTCCTTACATTTTCTCTTCCCAACAGCTGTAGTGGGAACTGCCTTCTGTGACAATGTGAAATGATAGACCCTTCCATTTTGCAGAGCTCTGTATGAGGGCCCAACATTTAATGAGCATATGTATCAATTATCCACACAGCTCTTAACCTGGAATCAGGCAATGAAGTCTTCTCGGATACAGGCTTTCCTAGAATTTTCAGTTCAATTTCTGGATGGGCAATTTGCCTCTCTGTTTGTTACCTTTTTATGCCAGGCTTTCAATATTGGAAAAGCTGAAGATTCTGACCCTATTCCCCACTGCATTGTAACCAGGAAATGTCCCAATTTAAAAACTAATATAAAAGATCAAAGGTCTTATAAAACACTTACCCCTATCCCTGTCCACCCATCCGGCAAGGAATCTGGGAAAATGGGATTAAAAACTAAAGCAAATTTTGCTACACAATTAGAAACATCTATGTGGTTCCTTGCCTCTGTTACATGTCTTAAAAAATATACCAACTTCAGGATCTGAAACATTAAACAAAGAGGAAACGATATGATTTCTGAGTTAAAACTAAGTGCTCCATTCATTTGGTATTTGGTCCGGCATCAGGCAGCAACCCAGGTCTCATCAACAAGGCAATTTGGTTGTGGAGTTTCAACCCAGTCACTTTGACAGGGCACTGGGAGATTAACAGACAAATAATGGGATTGAAGTACTGGAAGGCAGATTCACCCAGCCTCAATATCCGTTCTTGGACACTAACATCCAATAATTACAAACTGATCTGGGGCTTTAGGTCTGTTTGCTGGAATTTCCCAGGTGTGAACAACTGACACCTTATATATAAATCAAGCCTCTTCGGAAAAAATATTAGCTTCCTGAAAGTGATAAATCTGAAAAAAATATGACCACATCAATGATCTAAGTGAAGATTAGAGAGTATGCAATACAGAAAAGAAGAGGGGACTCTGTTTTAGTCATTCAGCTGTCTACCAGAAGATTTTTACTGATGACCCACTGAGCCTGAGGTTTCCCCTTCAGATATATAAAGACCTTTGAGAACCTCAAGGAATTGTCCATTTAATGGCATTGACTTATATTTTACCTTCTTTGCCACAATGTACTCTCAGCCTTGCCCAACAATTCATCTGTTGATTATGTGTGTTCCTTTCTCTTCCCTAATACCATCATTTCAAGACTTGAATTCGAAAATGCAACTTTTGTTCAGGAAAAATAAACCATGGAGGTTGATGTTTTATAAGAAATAAGGAACATTCCTCATACTTTATGCTGTGCTAATAAACACAACTGATGAGAAATTTCACAAAGATATACATAGCATAATCAAAATAAATTAAATTTCCTGAAATAGTAAGTAGTTATTACTGAATCACTGCCTAATTGTTTTCCCCCATTATAATGAAATTTTTCAATTTGAAATAAAACTGTTAAACCTAAACGAAAAAGGAGGGGTTGTGATTCTGTATGCTTGCTAGCTTGGTAAGAATGCCTTTTGCTGTGACCTCTTCACTGCATTTGGCAGTTTGTCACCTTCCACAATTCAAAGTCCATGGTTTTATGTCCATTAAATATAGGGTGTCCCCAAAAAGGTTTACATACACTTTGAATAATTATAAAGTCAGTGAGTGTTTATTAAAACATATTTTTCAAAATTGAGCTGCTAAAGTGGGTATACTTTTTGAAACACCCTGTATTTTTAATTGATCACTCATGCTTGTCTAGTCATATGCCTATTTTTGAGGTGTGTGCATTTTTATATTAACAATTCACTATTCCCATTTGGAAATTCAGTACCTTTGTGCCAATCAACCATGTAGAACACCATAACCCACTGAAGGTATACAAAGATGAATATCTGCCATCTAAATTTTAGAATTAAAAAGCTCATTGCTTGAAGAAAACAGCACATTTTCTAGAACAACCAGAATTAATTAACTCAATTCCTAAAATTTTGTGTCACTTACAGGTTTTTTAATGAGTAAATTATATCCCCTAACCTTCCTGAAAGATTCATAGTTATGACTGAAAATGGATAGAAATGACAAATGACATGGTAGAGACATAGATCATCCAACATGTACTACAAAAAGGCTCATCTATAAAACAACCACAGTTATTCCTCTCTTTTTATTCCTCAAGAATAAATTTTTAAGAAAAGGACTCAATGTTTCCTAACCTCATGCATGGGGAATTGTGTTTGTTTTCATAAGAAAATGATCATTACCTCTACAGGCTTGGATATGCACATCATGCCCCATAAAATGTTCAATGGTTATGGACTTACCTGCATACATTTCGAGACATTTTTTTCCTTCTTCTCTCTATGGCATTTCACTACTCTAACTCATATTTTACTACCCTCTTGGTTCAGGGATAGAAACAATAAAACGAAAGTCAAGTTGGTTTCACAGATAGTAAACATGCCTTATGAATTTGAAACATACCATCAGATACATATTATGCTCATTGAGCATATATTTTAGAAGAACTTCCTTTGAGACACTTTATGACTAAAACCATAATCTGGAACCATTCACTGTCCATAGCTAAGAATTCTGCGTGGTTTCATGAGATGTTCACTTTAAGAAATACAGTCTAAACGTACAGCTTTTGAGTTAAACACTATAGGTAAAATACATTTTTAATTGGAAAACCAGAAAAATACCATGAATCTTTTACACAATGAAACAGAGAACAGAAATAACAATAAAAAATCAGATTCAACTAATAGATTAAGAAATTTGTAGACAATCCTATTTCACTCTTTGTTTGCCCCACTTAAAGAACTATGTCCCTGAATGTTTAAGAGACTTCTCCAAAGTAACAAGGGGTCAGGCTGGACCCCCAACATCCTATTTTCTAATCAAACTATAACTATGCTTTCTCCTACAGAATGTTCCAGTTATGACTCTAAGTCTCAGTTTTGGCTTCAGCTGTATCAACAAGTCAGAGTGCCTTCACTGAGGGCAGGACACCACATCTTAAGATCAATGTATTCAAATTGCCCAATTTGAATATACACAAAATTATAGCCAGATGGGGGTGGGTATAGAAATCAGATGTACAAATCACATACACCCAAAAAACCATCACCTTAGTATTGCCGTATTTGCATGCATGTCGAACCTGCAGCTAGTCAATCATGAATTGCACTAAGAATCAACACATTAGGGCTCCCTAATTTTCAGATGCATAAAAACTTATAATTATAGATGGGGATCATGTGCAGTGACCATATTTAAGCCCAAAATATTAGGGCCCACTAATTTGGAAAACTTAGAACTTTCAAGTTAGAAGGTACTTGTTCTAGTGTGTGTGTGTATACACACATTTGAGTCTCTGGTATCACTCTGAAGCACTTGATATGATTAATATACCTAACAACACAAACAACAGATATCTCAGAATGTATTCCCACATTTAAGAGGTACATGATGGTATATATTTTCATCCCCACAAACATGCAATCGAGCAACTCTAATAGTTTGTATAGCTCACATACTAGATCCAATCCATAGCGACAACATAAAGAGTCAGTAAGGAGAAAATGAGCGATTTAGGAATGCCCATCCTTATCCTGGAGAGTGAAGATCTGTGGCCCCCTTCTCCTTCCCTCAGAAATATGCATGTAAATAGAGAGAGTGTAGAATTAATTTTAGGAAGGCTTAATTTGGATAGATTAGATAATTTCATACTGGATAATTTCTTGCTACATTGAGTAATTCTTTAATAAAGTAGCTAGGAAAGTCTACCACTAATTAGTTCCAAGTGGCATAAATATAGCAAAGTTGCCTGTAGGTTATAGACTTTTATAGCTTTGATGCTGCTCACTTTGGATTTATCTACTCTTAGGAATACCATTCTGCATATATAAAACCTATTGCTCTATACAATTAATTTGATTTCCATATTTACAAGAAGGAACACATTTGAAATGCATGTTGTAGGGTGCATTTTCACTTACCTTTTCCGCTGACTGAGCGGTGCCAAAAAAAATTGGAATGAAGGCAAGCCATACTATACATGTCGTGTACATAGTGAATCCAATGGGCTTGGCTTCATTAAAGTTCTCTGGGACACCCCGAGTTTTGATGGCATACACAGTACATGTGACCATGAGAAGAATGCTATATCCCAACGAGCAAATTATTTGCAGATCTGTGATGTCACATTTGAGAACTCCCCTGGCCAGCTCAGGGTTCATTGTCTTATGTTCATCATAGTCTATGATGATGTTGGGTGGGTCAACGCCAAACCAAATGAAAACACCTAGAAGCTGAACTGATATTAAACTTGAAGTGATCGCCAGCTGTGATGTTGGGCTGATGAGTCTGGGAGCTGTCACAGATTTCTTGCCCTGCTCAAATATGCGATAAATCCGATTGGTCTTTGTCAAGAGGGCTGCATAACTGATGCACATCCCCAAGCCCAAGAACACTCTCCGGAAGGAACACACTGCCACGTCGGGCTTGGCTATCATCAGGAAAGTGATGATGTAGCAAAGAAAGATGCCCGTCAGCAGAACATAGCTGAGTTCCCGCCCGGATGCCCGGACTATGGGCGTATCATTGTAGCGGATGAAAGTGGCCATGACAAAGATGGTGGCGATGATGCCCAACATGGCTAAGAAGACAGGGATCACGGCCCAGGGGGAATGCCACTCCAGCTTGATGATGGGGATATCCTGGCAGCCAGTCCGGTTCTCATTGGGCCGCTGGTCATAAGGGCAATGCTGGCACGTATTCTCATCGAACTGGTACTGGTAGCCGTCACAAGGCTCGCAGGTCCAGCAGCAGGGAGTTCCCTTCTGGGTCTTCTTTCTCTGGCCGGGTTTGCAGGGCAGAGTACACACGGAGTGGGGGATCTCCCGGACTCCTTTACCCCACTGCATGTCCTCGATCTGCAGCATAAGGAATACGAATGCAACAGTATTATTCGAGAGAAAAGAGAAAGAACAATAGAAGCAAACACTCATAAGAGAAGTTTTTGACCACCTGATGAGGTCATGTAATTTAATCCTCTAGTAGGATCTACAACAAGATTTGACTCCTTACCAATCCATTGCAACATCCTTATCATTCACGTAGTCGTAGAGTGTGTTCCAAACATAATTGATTCTAAGAAATTCCTGTGGCAACTTTAAAAAATATAAATTCCTTGTCCTGGCCCCTGACCTCCCAAATAAGAATATCTTGAAAAAGAGCCTTTGGATCTTTACTTTTAACAAGTGCCCTGGGGAGTCCTATGATGCGATTAATTGAGAAATATCCACATGCTCTCTACCACCTTATACAGGATAAATGCAAATGTCTCAAACCACAGTAACGTGCACACACACATACACACAAACTCTGAAATATAAAAAGCTACATTCATCTCCCTTATTAGGTGCTTTTAAAAATTGTTTTAAAATTATTTTACATTCTGCAGCATTACTGCCATTTTCATTGAGAAATTGTGAAGCAGTCAGCCTTTCATTTGATTTATCACCCAGGAGTGAAAAGGCTCACTTTGAGGACTTTAATTCTAGAGGAGGATATTCTAAGAGGTCAGGGAGCATTTGATCAGAAAATAATATGGTCTGGAAAAGTTTCAAGGTTGGCCATGTGCCTATTTGATGAACAAAAACACTCCAACATAGAAGAGGATAGACAAGTGTTTGCTTAATTAGAATATTGATTTTCTGAAAGGGAATCCATAATCAACAGTGTTCTGAGAAATAATGGCATTAGCAAAACAATGCTGGAATTCATGGTGGTGGATACTGCTGAGTTTTGCCAGAATGGCAGCTCCTGTTCTGCTTTCCCGAGGCCACTTTCTCAGAACTCTTTTCTGTGTTTTCTGTGAAAGTTACACTGAAGCTCCAGTGGCAGCACTCAGGATACAAGTGTGACCAGTGAGTAGACCACAGTGGGTCCCATGCCTGCGTGTATATCAGACCCACTTGGAGGACTTGTTACAATCCAGTATGCTGGCCGTACTTTCTAATTTTCAGATGCCCTGGGTATGGGATGGGATCTGAGAATGAATGTGTATTTGCAACAAAATCTCAGATGCTGTTGCTGGACATTCTCTAGGGACCACACTTTATCCACCGCTGATACATTCTCCTCCCAGAGCCTGGGTCAGGGATGCATTACCTTGGAATGGCACAGGATTTAATTTCATGTTTTCTATTGAGATTGTACAGATTACAAATCTTTGGTTTTGTTGGACTTGCAGTTTCCAGCATGTAGGAATGCTGGCTGGTGCTTATGGCTACAAGAAGGATGTTTGTCAGGAAAAGAAGGGAACACAAAGGAAAGAGATGCAGAGAATTAAAGACAAAGATTACTCTTGAGCCTGTTTGAGCCACTGGATATAGCTATGCCTGAAGCAGGAATTCCTGAGGCTGTGTTATTATGTAAGCTAGTAAATCCTGCTATGCTGAAACACGTTAAATAGCATTTCTATCACTTGTAACCAAGTGCCCTAAAAATTATATGTACTAAATAAATAATTTCAGCATCTACAAGTTGCAAAAGATATACCTAGCAAATTAATAAGAAAAAAAATTAAATTCCTATAAACAAATTTGGCTGCTATTCCCCATGCCCACTTAATTGGATTTTTAATACAGTTGAACCAAAAATAGGTGAGAAAGGTACTAGAAAGTCTAATGCTTTTTTAAAAGATAAAAATAATTTTAAGAGATAAGGGAAAGAAAATTAATTCATAGCTCATTGGATTTTCACTGTTGTGTTAAATAGGACATAATTTATAGTGGGGTGTGATATTTCTATCAAACTTGAATGAGAACTACCTTGAAAATCTAAATCAATGTAGTTAACTCTGAAAAAAATATGGCTTAGGGTTTAAACATCATAAAATATCATATCATTTCAATGGTTGAATTTAGACTTTAACCAGAGGCCCAAGAATATTCAGATGACTCATATGCACTCATTTGCCTGAATACAAAACCCAAGTCAGCACTAATAAATCTAAGAATAAATGAAATCAATCTAACTAAATATAAAACCTCAATACTTTTTTCTCTCAACATCATCGTTTTGATGGAAGTCACTAGCAGCCAACCCCAATTCATAAAATTAAGGAAATCATTTGTAATAAGATAGAAAAAGACACACATTCACTTTATAAATGTCAAATTTTGTAACCTGGAATCTAAAAAAAATTACTATTAATACAAGTGTTTTCAAATGTCAAATTAAAAGGTCCTACACATGGTTAATAAGAGAAATTTAAAAGCTGCAAGTGAATTTTATTAGCTAAACTTGAGGTTGCCTATTCCACCATAAGTGGATACTAATATGCCATGATTAAACTTGATCTTTGGGAACAGATGTAGGAATCAGACAAATATAGGCACAAATAATCATTCTGTCATATTCCACAATCCATTTTAAATGTTGCCAGCTCACTACTTCTAGTTCCCCTTGATTAAAATAAAATGCCTACAATGCTGAACAGGTTTTCCCCTCAATTTACCCAAATAAATAAGAACTGTAACTATAAACACGGCATTGACTGATTACTTAATTTGTTTTCAATTTTCATTTAAAGTAGATCTCAACTCAATTTAATTGTATATATTAAACCAACAAAGTTGTCTCCTGCTCCAAATGAACAACAGTCTAATTTACTTGCTTTGCCAACAGAAAGCATTATTGATAATGTAGGATGGGACAAAAGTAGTTTCCGGTTGTATGTGAAGTACAGTTTATTCTTGTATCACTTACTAATTATTGTCTTATTCTCGGTATAAAAACGGTAAACCTACAAAGGTACCAAGTAACATGTAAAAGTTCCAGTAAGTGAGAATTTTGTTAAAGCAGCACATATGACTTATGCATATCTATACCCACATATACAAATTCAGTGCTTTGTTTCATATGAATAAGCAGTCACCTGCAAAAGACTATAGGCAACTATTTAAGGGAGAATAATAATTTAGCACTATGAAAAACACACACACACACACACACACACATACACACCATAATCTCAGAGGGCTTGTAGGTATGCAAATTTCCAGTTCTTTTCTGAACTCTGCAACAAAACTGTCTCAGTTAGCCAGAAAGCCTAACTTATATGGATAGGTGGCCAATGTTTTAGGAAAGAGAAAATTATAAAGTTCTGGTCAATGAAAGCAAAAATAAGCCTGTTGTGAAATCCTAGGAAAGTGTTCTTCATTCTTAAAAAAAGAGACACAGAAAAGGGACATGCTGTCTTCAGACTTTGAACTTTAATATGTACAAAAATAATGGGAGGAATTGCAGCAGCCATTCTATATTCATGAAGAAGAGGCAAGTCTATGGAATAAAGCCAATAAGCTAAGGATACCAAACAAACGAACAAAAAGATAAAAATAATTTGTGTCTTTGACAGTATAAGTAAGTCACCAACTTAACCAACTCGATTGACTGGTACTACTCTACCACTGAATTTTTAATATAAAATAAGTAGTAGCCCACTGAGCAATATCACCCACAGTAGGCCACCTGCTGCTTCTGTGGGACCTGGTGGGAACTGCAGTGCACCACCAGGAGCCTCACTGCCTCCATGGGAGCTCAGCTTCAGGCCAGTCCCCGTCCCGCAGAGGCCCTCTGTGGCTGGGGCATCGCTGTGGCAACAAAGCAAGTGTCCCGCCCCTGCTGCTCCACACCTGCAGCCCAGAGGCCCTCTGTCGCCACGGTGATGAAGCAAGCATTCTGCTAGGCCACTCATGCTGCCTGCTCTCAGCAGAAGAAGCCCCCGCCACCCCATCCCCCGGGACTGGGGATTCTGGTGAGGCTGAGGGGACTGGCCACCAGCAATTCTGTGGCTACGGGTGATGCCATCTTTGTGACGGAGTGAAAGTTGACTTGCATATTACCCTTTTATTAGATAGGATAATTTCCGTTAATGTTTAATCAATTATTTTTTAAATTAAAGGCCCAGTGAATGAAATTCATGAACTCATGCAAGGGGGAGGATGGTGCTCAGTCTGGCCTGCACCTTCTAACAGTCTGGGACCCCTCAGGGCATGTCCGACTGCTGCAGAGGTGGGAGAGGTTCCAGCCACCACCACTGTTCTTGTCAGCCATGAGTCCAGCTTCTGGCAGAGCAGTGCTCCTCTTATGGGAGCTCATTGACCACCAGGGGGCAGCTCCTGCATTCAGCATCTTCCCCCTGATGGTCAGTGCACAACATAGCAACCAGTTGTTCTGCTGTTCAGTTGATTTGCATATTAGCCTTTTATTATCTACTAGAGGCCCAGTGCACAAAATATATGCATGTGGGGTGTATCCATCAGCCCATCCTGCACCCTCTCCAATCTAGGAACCCTCTCACAATCCAGGACTGCTGGCTCCCAAATACTCTCCTATCTGCCTTCCTGATTGCCCCAACTACTTCTGCCTGCCAGCCTGATCACCCCCTAACCACTCCCCTGCCAGCCTGATTGATGCCTAACTGCTCCCCAGCCAGCCTGATTGCCCCTAACTTCCCACAGCCTGATTGCCCCTAACTGCCCTCTTCTATAGGCCTGGCCCCTCCATCTGCTATCCCCTGCAGACCTGGGCCCCCCAACTGCTCTTCCCTGCAGGCCCAGTTGCCCCCAATTTCCATCCTCTGCCAGCCTGGTACCCCCTAACTGCCCTCCCATGCAGGCTTGATTGCCTCCAACTGCCCTCCCTTGCAGGCCTGATCCCTCTGATCTGTCCTTCCCTGTTGGCCTGATTGCTCATAACTGCCCTCCCCTGCTGGCCTGATCCCTCCCAACTGCCCTCCCCTGCTGGTCATCTTGTGGCTGCTATCTTGTGTCCATCTGGGGGCAGCCATCTTGTGTGTTTGAGTGATGGTCAATTTGCATATTACTCTTTTATTAGGTAGGATAGAGGCCTGGTGCAAGGGTGGGGGCCAGCTGGTTTGCTCTGAAAGGTGTCCTGGATCAGGGTGGGGGTTCTCTTGGGGCATAGGGCAGCCTGGGCAAGGGGTCAGTGGTGGTTTGCAGGCTGGCCATGCTCCTCCCTTTCCCCCTGGGCAACCCAAGTGGAGTCCCTGGTATCTGGGATTTATTTAAGCTTCTATAATTGAAACTTCAGCGGAGGCCAGGGCAGGCCAGGAACTTGGCTTTTCCCATTGCCAGTGAAACCCAAGCCCCCTGCATGCTCCATAGCTGCAGCAATTTTTGTTGGGATTTATTTATCTTCTATAATTGAAACTTTGTAGCCTTGAGCTGAGGCCTGGGCCAGCCAGGGTATGCAGGAAGCTTGACTTCCTCCATTCCCAGGGAAACCCAAGCCTCCTGTTAGCTCTGTGGCTGCAGCCATCTTGGTTGGGCTAATTTGCATACTCACTGCTGATTGGATGGTGGGTGTGGCTTGCGGGTGTAGCAGAGGTATTGTCAATTTGCATATTTCTTTTTTATTAGATAGGATACTAGAGGCCCGATGCATGAAATTTGTGCAAGAGTAGGCCTTCCTTGCCCCCAGCTGCCAGCACCAGCTTCTCTCTGGCTGCCGGCAGGCATCTGGGATTTGGGCTTCCCTGGCAGCCCTGGCTTCATCTGGAAGGATGTCTGATTTAATTAGCATATTATGCTGTTATTATTATAGCTATATAAAAGCCAGTGACCTGAATGTCATAACAACCAAAATAACTGGTCACTATGATGTGCACTGCGGCCAGTCTACCAATCTGATTTGGGGGGAAGAGTAGTCCTGCCCCTGATTGGCCCCCCACCCCAATCATGGGTGGAGCTAGCTATCCAACCAACTGTGGCCCCTTCCCCTGTCTGACCCTACCCCTGATTGGCCCCCATCAGGTTAGGCTGGCAGGATCCCACACATACATGAATTCATGCACTGGGTCTTTAGTATAAGATATATGTTTTCATTGAATTTTAGAGAGATTGGAAGGGAAAAAGAGATAGAAAAACCTATGAGAGAGAAACATCATTGGTTGGCTGCCTTCTGCATGTCCTCTACTGGGGATGGAGCTTGCAACCCGGGCATATTCTCTGACCAAGAATCAAACTAGTGACCTCTTAGTTCATGCTCAGCCACTGTGGCACACTGGCCAGACTAACTAATCAATTCTTCATGGTAGTCTACTACTTGCAGTCAAACATCTAATACATTCTTCCTTGCTTCTGCATCTGTTGCAGATCTTCTGAATCTGTTAGGCTAGTCATCGGCAAACTGTGGCTCGTGAGCTACAATTTGCCGCTCTGTTGAGTAATGAGTTTGTCGACCATTGTCTTATACTACCCTTTACTACTTTGTACACAATATGCCACAATTGCCTCATCCTCACAGCTTCCAACTACATGGTAACATTTAGTCTAGTCCAGTGGTCAGCAAGCTCAACAGAGTGGCAAACCATGGCTCATGAGTTGTATGTGGCTTGCGAGCCGCGTTTTGCTGACCACTGTGTTAGGCAATTGGTTTACAATGTAGGTTCTTACATAAATAACAGGTAGGTCTGGAAAGGAAGGGAACCCTTGAATCACACATGGTCAGAAACACTTATCTCTGCCTCCTGAAAATGCTCAGAGAACAGGGTTGTAAAATCTTGGGCTCAGAAAATCAGCTGTGGCTCCATTGCTTCTTTCTCAGACAAAAATAAGGAAAAACCACCTGTCAGCTATAGGTTTGTGCCACATGTGTTTGGCAAAGGAAAACTGGGTTCTGGCCCTAGAAGAGAGTGTGTTACTCCACAGGGAATGTGCAGACCTTATAATCACTGGAATTGAAAAATAAAACCAAATTAGTTGTTGCCTGAATGCCAAATGCAAGAATCAAATGGTGACACATTTTATAATGTTTGGAGTAACCATTTTCATCTAGAAGAGATCTGTTCCTGTCCCCCACACAGTCACTTTGTATCTGAAAGAAAATTTTGTCACTCCAGATATATTTTCTTTGGTGAAATTGTATTTGACTATTTCCAAAGCCTACTGTGTAGATCCAACTGGCTGTGACTTCTATTGCATAATTCTCTACAATATTAGTTCTTCTTATTAAAACCTTAATAGAATTAGATAATTTTCTTACTAAAATGCCACTTGTTCAATAAACTATATCTAATTTATAGAAAAAGATTTTTAGGAAAATACAGAGAAATATTGACTTTTTAATACTAGAAAAGAGCCAGGTTTAGGTTCTGGTGGAGGGAGACTAAATAAAGTGGCAAGAGCTTCATAGGGAATTCTGTAGCACCTCAATGTCTTTTTTATTTTTATTTTTAAAGACTCAGCCCCTATTGTTTTACTTTAGGCAGCATAACTAGACTGCAAAACAACATTTCAGGACTGATATAATACAATAAAAACACTCATTAATTCATATCCTACTTACTCAAAATCTGTAATTGAAATCATCCTTTTTTAAATGTTCTAAAAAGGAAGCACCACACAAAATATTAATAGGATTGGCTTTTTACTGTGGTGGGCCAGAGTCATTCATAGAGAACCCCTGGAGGTTCAAGATGGGAATGTTTTGTGTTGTTACTGAGACTTTATTCTAAGTCAAGGCAGTGGTTCCCAAACTTGCCTGAACATTTGGATCACTTGGAGAACTTCCAAAAATTTCCAATAGGCATTCATGTGTTTTGAAGGTCCTTTGGTGATATGTAGAGCCACTGATTTAAGCTCTCTGATAGACTGGAACTTAGAAGAAAACTTTGGTGTTGTTTAGATAACTCAGTGACTATAAATTTATTTCTCCTGGCTTCTGTTCTTGATTTGAGATGCACTACTTCTTAATGAGTCACACTAATTCTTTACATGTTTTTATTGAGAGAAAGAGAGAGAGAGAGAGAGAGAGAGAGAGAGAGAGAGAGAGAGAGGATATGAATCAGCCATGAGAAAGATCGACTGGCCACTTCCAACTGGGGATCCAGCCTGCAATCCAGGTATGTGCCCTGATTTGGATATAACGGTGACCTCCTGGTTCATAGGTCAATGTCCAACCATGAAAACACTCCAGCTGGGCTACATGGGTCACATTAAATATTCAGTTATACTATATTTTGAGTTAATAGTAAAGTACGAAGCTGTAGTGGTATTATAAATTTAGACCATCAGGAAGGTCTCCTGAGTTAAGTTTCATAATGTCATTGGCCAAACAACTACAAATGCCTAGAGTTCCAGCACATAAAGAATAGATGAGATCCTGGAGGGCTTAGCTCAGCAACCTGTGACCAGGAGGTCAAGGTTCCATTCCTGGTCACAGCACATGCCTGGGTTTCAGGCTTGATCCCCAGTGTGAGGTGTGGAGAAGGCAGCCAATCAATGATTCCCTCTCATCATTGATGTTTCTCTCTCTCTCCCCTTTCTCTCTGAATAAATAAAAATAATATTTTTTAAAAAATGAAGTGGGTGAGAGTTGTGGACAAAAAGGGGCCACATGCTAACCATTTTCAGGGATGACCTGCATGGTGGCCTTGCAAACTCAGAGACCTACAGTGACCACAAAGGATGGTCTGAAATTAAAACTTTTAAAACTAAAAAGCAGTTTATGGTGGGGAGTCATGTTCTAGGCTGGTATTCCCCCTGACAAAGGTCAATCTTTACCTTAACTGAGCCTACTGTCTTTTCAAATCTACAATGGCATATTGTTGGAATGTCAAAGTAATTTTACTTTTCTGGACCCCTCAAAGCACAGGCACCCCTCTGTGGAGACCACAAATCTTTCCATTTTTATTGAGTTAATTGCTGTTAACTATTCTGCACTCACTCAAGTAAAAGAAGTGTGTGTCTATTTTACTTTTTATCCAATCCCAGAGGTATCCCAGCTTTGCTTCCTCCCCCCTCCCTAATATATCACCAATGGATTTCATGTCACCCACTTATGTCTCCTCTCTTGATTGTAATGTGTAAAACCAAGTGCAAAACTGCCATTCTCCAGAGCATTATCTCAGTTCATTGAGATTCTGCTTCCTGGCAATTGTTTTAAAGTTCTTTACAGGTTTGAATGTCCCTTACATTAACAGAATAAAAAATTTTCCCCAAAATGATCAAGTATGAAGGAATACAGTGTAATCATACATACATATAAATATGCGTTAAATTTCATTAGGAATAGATTTCTTGATAGTCTGCCTAAATGATCTGTTTTAGCCTGCATTTCCCTTAAGAACAAGGGGCAAGAGGGTAGGTGATTGTTTTAAATGTATATAATTAAAAACTCCAAGACTAATTGGTTTCTGTTTCTTGATGTAACCTTTCTATACCTCTAACTAAAAAATGGTTGATTTCACTTGGTCCCAGAATTATCTTTTTTCTTTTTTTTTTCTTTTCAGAACTGAGTTATTTGGAACCTTCCAGTTTTTTTACAATTATGATGCCTTTTTAAAAATATCATACATTCAGATAGCCAAACAATGCACATCTGCTGACACTGGTTAGCTGTCTCTTTTTGGAAAATATTGCCACTGGAGGAACCATCCCCTTATAATTTATACGCTAACTACAAATGATTGCTTATTCCTCTTCCTCTGGGGACACAGTTCCCTAAACTATGCTTACCAATTAAAGAATAGATATTTAATCTTGTTCAAATTATTCAGCACATGTAAAAGTAATTTTTAAAGCTTAGATTTAAGAATAATTTATAATGTAAACATATTCATGTGAGTACCTAAAAAATAGCACAAATTATACTTGTTCAAAATTTAACTCGTGATCTGCACCAGTTACTGGCAAACTATGGCCCATGGACCAAATTCTGCCTATTGCCCGTTTTTGCAAATAACATTTTATTGGAACATCACCATAAAGTTCTTACATTTTGTTCATGGTAAATTTTATGCTGCCATGACAGTGGTATAGTTGTGAATACATGCCTGCAAAACCTAAACTATGTACTATGAGGCCCTTCACACAGAATATTGGTTGGCTTATATGCAAAGAAAACTGAAGGCATCCTTATGTATCCTTGAACTAGGGATTTATTTTCATTTTTGACATCTTCCTTGACTTTCCCTCTCTCCCCCTGTCCCCTAACCACATTACTAATAACTTGTGTAGATTTTCTCTCTTGAAAATCACTCATCCTTGCTCCTGTAAGAAGTTAATAGATTGGCTCCAATCAGTCCTAAATAATTCGTCACCAGCTGTTTTCCATTGGACTAAAATAGAACAAGGAAGTCTCAGCCAATGGAAAAGGGAATAATCCCCCTACTTCCTGAAAGAGACCCATAATACTACCTGTCTCAACCAGTCTATAAAGGCTGCACAGAAAGAAAATTCTAGCCCTAGAGACAACCTTTTGATGTCACAAGGCCAAAACCTTCTGGGAACTATATGTTAATTGTCCTGAATTTGAAAATGTGATCCATGAAGTTGTATGAACTGCCTGTGCTTGTCCATTATACCAGATGATGTAATCCCAATGAATACGCATGATTTCCCTATTTTTAACCTTCTGAATCTCACCCCAAAACCTGGCAGGCAGATCTGTTTTGTCCAGTCCCCTTTCTGGTTGACTTCACAATAAAACTTTTTATTTTCTCTAGCATTGACTCCTCAGTGTAGTGGGCAAAGGGCTCTTGCTGGGTAACACTACCATACCTCTTAGGAAAAAACTGTATATGGAATTTTCTCACCTCCTTCCCTTCTGAGTCCTTCTCAATTCAATTTGTTGTCTTATAGCCAGAAGGATACTTTAGCATGCAGGGTTGATCAAGTCACCTTTTGGCTTAATCTCTTCCATGATTCTCCTTGCTCTTAAACCTCTTAGATGCCCCTACATAGCACTCATCAAATGACTTAACTCTCCTGGCCTTCATTCAAGTTTCATGAAGTTTCCTGCCTCATAATGTGCTGTGATATTTCACTCAACTCTTGTTCAGCGAATCTTGCTCAGGAAATCTTTACCCCATTAGATTGGGTCCTCCTTTTATAAACTCTCAAAGAACCCTATTCAAAAGAATAAAACAATTAGTAATTATGTAAATATGTGACTTCATTAAAGTCTATCTTCCAACTCATAAGTAATCAGACATGATAAAATTATTCGTAATTACTTATATGAGTCTCATCTGTTTTCTGGTCATAGAATGAATGTTTACTGTTGAAATGCCCTTGGCATCTTCCTGAGGAAAGAAAGGGAATTGAATACGGAGCACTCATTTGCTAGGTAGAGGGAAAATGAATACAATTAACATGCCAGGGAGAGGGAGAAGAACAAGTTACATGCAATATGCAGCCAAGGACAGAACTTGCTTTCAATAGGTCTCTATTGTTACTTTCTCCATTAGTAAGCTTAGCCTCAGTTCAAAACAGAAAGACAATGAACCAGGAAGACAGATACTGGTTCAATAACTTCATCATTGTCAGAGAGGAAGCCCAAAAGCCAAACTAGAACATCAGTTTTCCAAGTTCATTAGTAATGAAAACTAAGTTAAATAACGTTGTATCTGCCTAAATAATTAATTGCTATTAGAATATCTTATGGCTCTAAAGATTAACTCAATCTGTGGAAGGGAAAAAAAATCACACACACACATACACACACACACACACACACACACACACACACCTTTAAGATGATCATTCCTCCTCCTCCTCAATCTCTTGAGCTCTAATTTGTCCAATTGAATATCACCAGCAATTTATGCCATAGAGGCATTTCAGACTCTATGCACGTAAAAGCAATATGTCACCTTCCTCACCTTTCTTTATATCTTGCCACCCTGTCTTGGCATACTACAAAAGTTAATACCATGAGCATTAGACTCAGATGGACAAGGCTCAAATCCTAGCAGAGTGACAGTGACCAAGTCATTTAAGCTGTCTGAACCTTATATTTTTTCATATATGAAATAAAGATAGTAATGATTACCTCCTTGACTTACTGAGAAAGTTAATGTCTGTGAAGCACATTGTTGGCCACAGAGTAAAAACTTAATGAGCTATCTCTAGTGAAATGATTATTGCAGGCAGTAGTTAGTGTCATTTTGACATCCTTTTCTACCTTGTTCCCCTCAAAAAAAGTTTGTCCCAATCTTCTTCCATAAACACTTTCCTATTTGTCCCCAGGGATATGGATCTATTAAATTTATTATTTTTTTCTTACTTGTTCTTTCTTATTTTAGGTCTTCCCCTTTGTTTATTATTCCTTTACTATTTTTCTCTTTATAGAAGCTACTCTCTGACCTAAAAAACTTGGGTGTTTACCTCTTTGTTGTCTCCCTCTACTTGGGGAGAGCACATCTATTTACCTCTGTGCCTACAAAAGTGGCTCAAAAAGAAGTTGCCACAGTGCCTTGGAAGCCAAGTGTGGTTCTACTGCACCCTGGATGAAAATCCACTCCACTGCCCACTTAAAACTGCAGTTACCTAATTTTAATATTCACGTCATTCCAAAGCAGAGCTGCGATTCTTCTTTCCTGTGTCTTCTGCCTTCCTCATCCCACAGACCCATTCCTCTTCCAGCAAAGGACACCACTTATGAGTCTCTTTAATACCCTAGATACCCTATTTACCTTATTAAGTTTATACTCATCCTCTTAGCTGTCTTGCTTTGCCCCCCAATTCTTCAACATGGAGTTCAAATGCCCCAAACTAGAATGGCCCTCCCCCTTTGTTGAAACCTCTTAGTATTTCATCTATATTATTCTCTCACATCTTCTACTTATACTTTGAAAACTGTGGCCATATGTATTTTTTAAACTCCTCATACCCTAAAAGGTGAAGTGGAACATAGGTAGACTCCATCCCAAGAAAGAATTTCCAAGGTTAAGACAAAAAGGAATAAAATCCTTAGGAAAAAAATGCCTTCTTTTAGTGCCTTTGAATGTTCCTTATTCTCTTGTTCTTTTTGTTTGAGCCTCCTGTGTCTGACTTGCTTAAATATGACAAACTATATAAGCAAGAATGATAGAAGTCCTCATATCACTGCTACTAAATCTTCTTTTCCAGATCAGCCATTCATCTAAGCTCTTGCACACTACACAGGTTGCAAATTGCTTTGCACCTACTCACCTGGGGTAAGTGATGCTCTCTGCCTGAAAGTGGGGAAGAATGCTGATCAGTCAGTTTACCATCTGAGACCAGATGGGCTCTTGATTTTCTCTCTGTTTTTTTTTTCTTTCCTATTTTGCTAAACCTCTAAATCTATTTATTTTTATTGAGCAAGAGAAGATAAACTTTTTTAATACAGATTATTTAGCATAGTTACCCCACATTTCATTGTGATGACTATTGCCCTGCATGTAATCTTTTGAACATAGAAAACACCTTATTAATATATTGCCATATCAGGGAGGCCCACAGTGCACACTATTTATTAAAGACCCTGAGAAGTTTTGTTTTTAAGGAGAGATTACACTTTGATAAGCCATGGCTTCTAATTCATTTGTACAGAGCAATCTTTCTCTACTGTAACATTCATTATCTCAACATCCTGTTTCATGTGCATCCCTCCAATAACACTGGAAAACAGTGACACTGGGTAACTAATATTTGGTTGGGATTCTAGCATCACCTTCCAGATCTTTTTCCTAACCTGTGGAGTCATGGAATGTCAAAGAACACAAACTGAATTGTCAACTCTCAAAATTCTAGCTGGGTCATCTTTGGCTTCTGGTGAGGCTTATTTTCCACACCAATAAAATGAAGTTACTTAAAGGAGAACCAAATAAGATTGTCTATGTGTGTGTTTTAAAGACAACCTCACTGGTGTGGCTCGGTGATTGAGTGTCCACCTAAGAACTAGGAGGTCACAGTTCAATTCCTGGTCAGGACACATGCCCAGGTTGTGGGCTCAATCCCCAGTATGGGGCATGCAGAAGGCAGCTAATTGATGATTCTCTCTCATCATTGACATTTATATCTCTCCCACTGCCTTCCTCTCTAAGATAAATAAAATATCTACTTAAAAAATAAAGACAGTAATATTTAATCAAAATAACTATTTTTATTTCTTTCCTTTATTTATTTATTTATTTATTTATTTATTTGGTTTTAAGAAGAATACACTATTCTTTCATGTGGTTGTCAGCTTTATCTTGTTCACTGCCTCCATGTCTTTGCTCACACAACCTCTACTGACTAGCAGGACCTCTCCTACACACAGATTAGCAAGACTGATCCAGGACGTACTGCTGGTGAACCCTGGGAAGCCAAACTAAAGTGCTCCCCTCCATGCTACAGGGGAAAGGGTTGTCACTCCCTACAGAGTAAGGATAAGTCAATAAGTATTGATTACAAAGCATCTACTGTCCAGAGATTAATTGGAAAATCATCTCTTTAACAAACTCCTCCAAATCCATCCAAGAAAACAACTCCAATAGTTGGAACTTTCAGGCTCAGTTGCCAGCTCAGGATGTAGTAGGGACATAATAGGATAAGAGGCCTTTGGTATCCTTCATACTATATTTGAGTGGCTACTCACTGCCACCGAATTCTGTCCCTTGACCTAATGAGTATCATTGATGGCTGTTAAGATGTATGTGCATTGATCTCGATGTCCATTTACATATAAATAAAATCAATAGACTATTTAAGGAATAGTCTATCTCACAACCTTATAAATGCAGAAAGCTAAGAAGTGGCCTCCAGATCTGAAAGCATTCTTCTATTTTTGTCTTCTTTAAAACCATATATGTTAAAGCCTAATCCCCACTGTGATGGTATTAGGAGGTAATTATGTCATGAAGGTGGAGTCCTCCTGAATGGGATTAATGTCCTTATAAGACCCCAAAGAGCTCCCTCACCCAATTCAGTCATAAGGAAACACAGTGCGAAGTCATCTGTCTATGAACCAGACACAGGCTCTCACCAGCCACGATCTGCTGGAGCCTTGACTTGGATTTACCAGCCTCCAGAATGGTGAGAAATCAAGTTTTTTTCTGTTGGTTATAAGCCACACAACTCAAGATATTTGGTTACATCCACCTAAATGCACTAAGACTACATATTTGTTTATTTTTGCTTTGAGAAACTAGGTCATCTTCAGAAAGTGAGAAAAAAATGAAAAGTTTACTTGGTTCAGCTCATCTTCAGGAGTGCTGGAAGACTACAAGGTTATAAAAAGTACTTTTTCATCCAGAAAAGTGCATACAGGAATGTAGGGACTATGATGTTCAAGAAGGACATTTTATGACAAAGTTTTGAACCCTTAGACATGGTGATCTTTAAACCATCCTCTAGACACCATCTTTATTTCTCCTGTCTCATAATTCAAAAACTACTAGTATTCACTAAGCAGTTTCTACATTCTAGGAACTACATTAAGCAACAAAAATACAGATTATTTTATTTTCCTCAATAGGATCTTGATATCATAATGGAAATTTGCATGTAAATCCCAATAAAATCTCTTATCATTCAATATGTAATTGGTCCTTAAGCTGCCTATTCTAAGATAATGGCCTATGAGAATGAACGTGCATTTCTTAGTGAAACAATAAGGGGAAATGGAATTCAGGAAGAGTGAGCAGTTTGAACAAATGCAAGACAGCATGAAATCACCCCATTCAGGATGGGGATGGGAATGGGGATGAGGGGCTCCAAGTAGTTTCAGTTGAGCTAAAATACAGAGTGCAATGAAGGAAGGAAGAAGATAATGTTAGAGACAAACACAGGTAGGCACTCGATCCTGGAAAGCCAGCATACTAACTTAAGTGATGTTCATTTAGCTACAATTGCTGAACACGTGGAATATGACACAGAAGCTTGAGAAGCTTTGAGTTGGTGAGACAAAGCACCGCCAATACAACAAATAAATAAAATGTGTATTGTAGCAACTATTAAGCAGCAAATCAATAACAAGCTAATGTAAGAAAACAGAGGCAACTCCTTTAAATAGAAGATGAAAGAGGCAGAGTTTTTTAAAGTTGTGACCTGAGAGGGGAGGGCGTGGGCAGTAACAAGGTGAGTGCAAAGGTCCAAAGGCAGAGAAGATTGGTGTGGTACAGCACCAAATCCTTCGGGAATTCTGTTAAAATGCAGATTCTGATTCAGTCAGCCTGGTGGACTTGAGATTTTGAATTTTTAACAGGCTCCCAGGTGGTCAGGGGCTACACTTCACTAGCAAGGTGTTAAAGGACAGAATTCCAAGTGGGTGTCCAGGGCTTAGTGGTAAGGGTATCATCGCTGTACATGAGAGAGGAGAAAAAGGGCAGAGGTCAGTTCAGGACTGTCTCATGGCCCTCTGGGAAGAACATGGTTATCAGCAAACCTATAATTCATCCTTATGAGGTAGAGGGAGGAGAGGGTGAATTTGGGAGCATCTTCCAGAAAGAAAGAAGAAAGTCTGCTTAGTCAATTTTTTTTTTCACTAACAACAGACCTCCTGACAAAAAAGTGGTACAGGATAGCTTGAGATTTTCTTATCTGTGAAATGTTTATATATATAAAATTGATTTTTTACAGAGAGGAAGGGAGACAGAAAGTCCGAAACATTGATGAGAGAGAGACATCGATCAGCTGCCTCCTGGACGCCCCACTATGGAGATGTGCCCACAAGCAAGGTACATGCCCCAGGCCGGAATCGAACCCGGGACCTTTCAGTCTGCAAGCCTACGCTCTATCCACTGAGCCAAACTGGTCTCGAATGTGAAATGCTTTTAGTAGGATTACTTGTGGTAAACAAATCTGGAATTCATCAATTGCCAGGCATGATTTCCTGAAAAACATCCCATAAGCTGTGTATCTAAGTTTAAAATAATGATGCTGCATGACCAAAACAGCTCTCTTTCTTTTCTTTTTTTTTTTTTTTAAATTAATTTTTATTAATTTTTTATACATATCTCCCCATTGCCCCCCCCTCCCTCCCAGGCATACCCCGACCCCCCAGTGTCTGTGATCATTGGTTATGTTTATAAGCATGCATACAAGTCCTTTGATTGATCACTTATTTACCTCACCTAACTTTAATCTTTCTGCTATAATTTCACAGTCTGTTTGATGCTTTATGATTTTTGTCCTCCTGAGAATTATCAGTCTACTCCCTTTCTGTGCTCCTGATTCTATTATATTCACCAGTTTATTCTGTTGATCAGATTTTTAATTCACTTAATTTTTAGATTCACTTGTTGACAGATGTGTATTTGTTGTTCATAATTTTTTGTCTTTTACCTTTTTCTTCTTCCTCTTCTAAAAGGGTACCTTTCAGCATTTCATATAATACTGGTTTGGAGTTGATGAACTCCTTTAGCTTTTTCTTCTCTGTGAAGGTCTTTATCTGCCCTTCAATTCTGAATGATAGCTTTGCTGGATAAATTATTCTTGGTTGTAGGTTCTTGTTGTTCATCACGTTGAATATTTCTTGCCACTCCCGTCTGGCCTGCATCGTTTCTGTTGAGAAATCAGCTGACAGTCGTATGGGTGCTCCCTTGTAGGTAATAAACTGTTTTTCTCTTGCTGCTTTTAATATTCTCTCTTTGTCTTTTGCTCTTGGCATTTTAATTATGATGTGTCTTGGTGTAGTCCTCTTTGGGTTCCTTTTCTTTGGGGTTCTGTGTGCTTCCTCGACTTGTAAGTCTATTTCTTTTACCAGATGTGGGAAATTTTCAGTCATTATTTCTTTAAACAGGTTTTCAGTATCTTGCTCTCTCTCTTCTTCTGGCACCCCCACAATTCTGATGTTGGTATGCTTGAAGCTGTCCCAGAGGCTCCTTACATTATGTTCACATTTTTGGATTCTTTTCTCTTCTTGCTTTTCCAGTTGAATGTTTTCTGCTTCTTTATATTTCAAATTTTTGACTTGATCCTTGCCTTTCTCTAGTCTGCTGTTAGTACTCTGCGTAATAGTATTCATTTCAGTCAGTGTATTTATTATCTTCTCTTGGGTCTCACTAAATTTATCCATCTTTTCTAGCATATTCTTGCAAAACCTTATAAGCGTGGTTTTGAACTCTATATCCAGTCGTTTTTTTTTCCTCCATTTCTTTTGCTTGTAATCCCTTCCCTTGTCTCGGCATTTTCACTGTGCCGGGGAAACTTCTGTGCTGGATTCAGCCGAAGAAGCCTCTGCTGAGCTTGGGAGGGTGGAGTCTCAGGGCTTAAGGGACCGCCTTGCCTTCCAGTCGGCCCCGCCCTCCACGGCCCCTGAGTCTCCCGTGACTGGGTAATGGCTGGAGCGGTCCTTGTGCGCGCGCACCCGCAGCGCCTCCAACCGCTGCCCTTCCGGCTCCCCTGCGAACCAGGACCACACGAGACTAGGTCCCCAGGGTTTCGCCCAAAACAGGGGCCCAGTGGACTCAGAAGCGGCACAGATCGGAGGGTCTGTCTCCCGCCCACTCGCGAAAGCCAGCGGCACAATCAGCAATCCGTCCTCCGCGTGGTGCCGTGCGCGACCAGACCTCCGATCCTTTGCAACTCCCCTAAATTTCCGTGCACCTCTCCCTTTTCACAGTCTAAACTCCCCCCGTATGAGTTTCGGCTGGATCTGGGGTTCAGTGTCGTAAGAGAAGGGGTTCAATGCCGTTGGGAGTCTCCGTTTCCCTCCCGCCAGAGAAAGCCAGCCAGGTACTCCGGCACTGCTCTCTCAGCGCGCTCGTCTCCGTACCTCAGCTTTTTGCAGCTCCTCTGGGTCTCCGTGAGCCCCTCTCTTTCCCTCTAGTTGTAGAACTTCCACTCAGCCAGCTTTCCTGTGGTTCTGGATGATGTCCGTTCTGTCTTTTAGTTGTAGTTTTGAAATTGTTGTGCGAGGCAGCAGTATAGGTGTTTACCTATGCCGCCATCTTGGATTCTCTCCAGCTCTCTTTCTTGAATGCAGCCACACAAATTACTCATAAACCTAATTTAGTATCCTGGGATAATTTAATATCCTTGACCTGAAGGCAAAAAAGGATCTGGGAGTGGTATTGGTACTTCCAGACCTCTCCTGAATTTCCCTGTGTCTCACAACTATTTGCAACTCTGTAATTAAAGGGTAAAGCCTTTTGCTGGATATTATGGACTCCCCCGTCCTTCCCCAATGTGACTGGATTTGGAAATGTGAAAGGAGAGGATTAAGGTTAAATGTGGTCAAAGGGTGAGTCCCTAATTCAATAGGCTTGGTGTTCTTATAAGAAAAAAAGTGACACCAGGAGTGTTTGCACACACAGAGAAAAAGCTATATGAGGACATAGCAAGAAGTTGGCCATCTGTAGGCTAAAAAGAGCTCTCACCAGATCAACACTGCTGGCACCTTCACCCAGACTTCTAGCCTCTGGGACTGTGAGAGAATAAATTGCTGTTGAGGAACCACCAGTGTGGGCTTTTCCTTACAGCAGCCTGGGCTGCCTCATACCCTGGATAAGATCACTGGTTTGTGCAAATCAGGTTTGACAGTCTAATCCAGTGACTTTCAACCTCCTTCAACTCATGGCACACGTAAACTAGTTACTAGATTTCTGTGGCACACCAAAAAATATATATATTTTTACCCATCAAACAAAAAACAGGTACAATTTTGATTCATTCATATATGACGGCTATTGTTGTGTTGGCTGTTGCTATGTTTTTATTTGACAATCTATGGGAAAACAGGCATTACATGTTTGATGAATTTCCATGGCATACCAGTGTGTGGCAGCACATGGGTTCACACTCACCTTCACAGAGGAGTGGAGAAGTGACCCTGCAGAGTGACTGATGTCTTAGAGCAGCGGGCCTCTACCCAGGACATGTTGGGAGCCTTGAAACAGACCTATCCAGGCCCTCCCAGAGGGGTTCTGATTCAGCTGGTCAGGGATAGGGCCCAGACATCATCAGCATGTTTTCAAAGCTCCCCATCCGATTCCTCTAGGAAGTCAGAGGGCTGAAACAGTGGGCTAAATTATGTTTTTAAAAATATTTCTGGAGACCCTGGAGGAAGGGGGGAATATAAGATGTCACTATAGGAACAAACCTGGCTTTCACGCCCTGCAGACCTGATAGGTGACAAACAAGAATCCAAGTTTCCTTCCCTGCACATGGCCAACCTCCCACTGAGCATCGGACTTCATCCTGGGTGAGAAGCCAGGTAGTTCCGGAAGGGCCACACGTCCACAGGGCCCTGAGCAGCAGGCCTCTTGGCAATTGCCCATTTTAATGCCAAAAGGAACTGTTCATGTATATGCATCATGGAAAAGCACTCTCCACTCTTTTACGCCAACCTGCACATTGCTACAATAAGCCATTTGTTCAGAGCTCAATTATTTTGTGATGTTTGATTAAACAAAACCAGCACTAAAATAATTCTATTAGGGTTAATTGACATCATTTCACAGGAACATTAACCACTTTGCTGGTCATGCTTTTAGTCACAAGCCTCCCAGATTGCAGTGGCCATGTCTGAACACAATTCTTGAAGTCTGCTCCAAAGGTGGAGTGCAACCTCACAGGTTGCTTTTACAAAGCATTCTCACGTCCACCATATTCAGCCTTAGAGGAAGCACTGCAATATTCATAAGACTTGGCAGCTAGGATTTACCAACAAAGCCTTGTAATTAGTTTCTTAATCCAGAGCTTGAAAATGATAATAGCTTAATGCCCAGACTATGTCAATAACATTTAGGCAATCCTCGGAGCCCCAATTCTCTTATTAAATATATGAAGTGAAGAAGAAATTAGCTTGGTCCTGAATCAGAAAAATAAGTTTTTTGAACATGATAATAAGACTATGGTTGTTATTATTATTAGTAGTAGTAGTAGTGGGTAGTAGTAGTAGTAATAGTAGTTTTTCTCATCTCTCCAACCAGAATAACTGTACAAGAATTGTGGAACTCACCTGCAGCCCAGAAGTACCACATCAGTGCTGGATGCTTCTTTTTGTTGTCCCAAGTCAGTATTTTTACTTGTAAAACTTTTTTCAGAATTAAAACAGCCAGAAAAAGTTTTATTTTGTAAAAGGTGAAAGTTTTACATGATCAAAGAAAAACCAGAGTATTTACAACCTATCAAAATGGGCTTTTACTTTTTAGTAATACAATTATTATTACTGAACAGTCACTCTATGCCAGGCAGTAAACACACACTCTCTAACCCTCATGAAAAGCTATGCAAGGGAGGAAGCATTCCTTGTATTCTATCAGTGAAGAAACTCATACTCAGATAGTGTCTGAATCCACAATCTGAGTCCATCATCTTTCTAAATACATCTTGGTGGCTTTCAGGCCACAAAAATAATGGACTTTTCCAAATGCCTTTAAATACACGTTTTCTAAAATTTCCAGGAGTATGTGATCATATACTATGTGAAGTTTGTCTCATTTTCATTCTTGCAACCAACTTCCATAAGGCAAGCACAATGACCAGCTTCTTGTGCAGGTTGCAGTGGATTTGTGAAAATATGATCACTGATTGCAGTGTTTATGTTCATTTTTGTTCATTCGTGTGTGTGTGTGTGTGTGTTGTGTGTGTGTGTTTCCAGGAGTGACAATGAGGGGCTCAATGCATCAATCAATAAATATTCAACCTGCTTATTTCTAAGAATGATTCCCCTCCTCACCCAACTCGATGGCCCTCTGAGGTTATGCTCAGATGAGAAAAGAATTACCTCATTTGGAAATCACTGGCTTGAATACACAAAAAAGAACTCTCCATGTTCATGGCCGTGTTCAGAATAATTTTTAATAACACTAATTACAAATTATTTAAATATTGTTAATGACCTTAAGTTTTTACTATTACCAAAAATGTTTAATTTGATTTTTGGTTACTCTTTTCATGGGCAAATTTAGTTTTCTAAAGATGGCAAAGAGTTGCAGTAGCTCTAACGTGTCTTCATACTCTCCATCCTTTCCCTTTCTCCTCATTATCTGTTCATGAATCTCTCCATCCCTGAGAGGTGAGGCCTCACCTGCCTTCTGTGCATCCTTGACCTGGGCTGAAACGAATCTCTTTTCTGACCCAGCCCAGTCTCTCATGTCCAGAGGCACTGAGAAATCTTGGAGCTCTTCCCCTAGCAGTCCAGAGCATCTTGTTTAAATCCCCTCTGTGGCATTACAACCATCACCTTCCTAACATTTACATTCACATATTTCATTTACCTTGAGTGCTAGAATCCCATGTTGTCCCATTTAAAACCAACAAACACTAGGTACAGAGAAAACATTTTGTGGTGGAAAGTTTGTAGTACCTACTGGTTTCATACAAATCTGAAACCAAGAACATATTTTCCTAATCATTACTTGTGTGTTTGAGACCAGTCATCAAATCTTTCAGGATCTTTTACTGATTTCTTTGATGAGGACAGTGTCTGCTTTAGAAGGTTTCTAGAAAAATGAACTAAAATAAATTATAACATAAGAAATGGTGAAGACTTGGTCACTGATTTTTTTTTCATCCTCCCTCATATATGTTTTTTTTAATTGATACATATTACCATTCTAGTTATAAATTTAAATTAATATTAGTTACAAAATATAACCTAAAACTTAAGTGCTAATTTATAATCTCCTAATATCTGATACACTTTCTGTGAATGGTATGAGGATCCAAGAGATTTAGGGAATCGGGATCCTTGCAGTCTCCCTCTACCCTTTCTCTTCTCTTCCCCCATATCTGGTCCACCAAGTTATAGTGACTAAACCCTCAAAAAGTACCTCTCACAGCCACCTACACCCTCATTCTCTACCTCGTCCCCCAGGCACGGAGCTCTCTTCACTTCTCATGTAGCTCTGGACTCTCAGAAGGGCTTACCCACTTCCTCTCAACTCCACCCTCCAGATACAGTGATCTTTCCAAAGGCAAGTCTAATTGAGTCACTGCAACCCCACTCTTCTCTGCTTAAAACCCTAAGTGGGTCTTCATTGCTTTTGGGTGAAGGACTATGATTCTCACTGTGGCCTTCGAGACCTCCTCCTTGGCCTCATCCTACAGGCCATGACCCCCTTGGCTTTCTTCAAGGTTCCCCACACCTGCGTCCCGCCTGCTCATCCTGCTGTTCTCCCCTAGCACAGGCCAGCTCCTGCTCATCCTCCAGTCTCAGCTCCCAGAGGAGCTGTTTCTCGTCTCCCATTTTAGTGACTTTTCCTTAAAATGAACTGACAGCATCACTCCTTGTCACAGATGCAGTTTGACATTGCATGTGAGAGATCTTTGGATTATCATCTGTCCCAAGGTGCAAGTTCAGCGAGGGCAGGAAAGGTGTTTGGGGTCACATCTCTGTTCTCATCAGCCAGCATAATGTCTGACATAAAACAGACAACCAATAATGATCAGTGAACTCCGTATCACTACCTACCATGGAGGCAGGGGTGACTCAGTGCTTACTCAGTGCCAGGCACTTTGTCAAGGTCACATTGGATCTTTGTGACAAGTATTAGCCTCTTGAGGCCGATTTTATAGAGGTGACAATAACTCAAACATAGAGCTTAATCTACACTAATCATCTAAAATGAGATTCTCCTTTAAATATTTAAATTAGAAATTAACTTGACCGATGTCCTTGCCCTTCACACTGCGTGTTTTTCTAGAGAGGTAGACAGAGCAGCTCCGGAGAGCACAGTGGGCCACCTACACAAGGGTAGAGTGTGAAACAGCTCTGTGGAGCACAGGGGGCAAGCCAGGCCACTAATGACACAAGGGATGTGAGCTCTTCCATCTAGATCAGTACTGATTCTGCTCCTCAATGGTGTCTGCCTTGAGAATAAGAGCCACTAAGTAAAAATATTTTCCAATTCAATGCCCAACACAAGCCCTGAAATTCAGGCAATCATAATCATTCATTATCACTTTAAAGGTACATCAACTCTTAGGACTACAGGAAACCTTGGAGGAAAGCTAGCCGAACACATCATTTTACCAGAGAGAAAAGCCATACCTATTTGCAAAATATGACTCAAAAATAAAAGCCATGCAACTGTCTAGTCAGAGTCCTGTTTAGGATCCTGGTGAGTATGTGGCACCCAATAAAACCAGGTAAAGGAAAGGGAAGGTTGTAGGTGACTCCAGTATGATTAGCAAAGGACCAGGTGGAACATAGCACTGACTGGGAGTGAGACACAGAGTAGCAAAGAAACAACCGTGGTTTCTGCCACTTCCGTTTAAAATTTGAATTCCGTTGGTCTTGCCTTGTCATTACTAAAGACAACCAGGATAATTTAACTGCACTGTTGTACTTAGAATACATCAATCAGACCCTCTGCTAAATGTTATTTATGGGCTATATCGGGGGTTTCATTTGATTTCTCACAAGCACTCTATTCTTGTCATCTCATTTTACAGCTGAAAAAAGCGAGGCAAGGAAAGCCTGAGTCACTAAACCCAAAGCCCCCACCTGGCTAGAGGCAAAGCCAAGAGGAGACCCAGGCAGTGCTTCCAGAAGCTGCATTCCAACCAAAGTCCTTTGCTGGGCCAGGCCATCCCTGCCCTCGCTGTTTCCTGCTGCTGCTTCCCTTGTGGTAGAAAACAGCTAAAGACTCCTCTCAGCATGTTTCCAAGTCTCCCTAGCAGTCACATGCCAAAGGAAAGTGGCCTGAGCTACCGCCAAACTTTCCCCACCAACATTCTGCCTTTCTGCTGCCTCCCTGCAGAGTACAGAGCAGGAAGAAGACCCAGGGAGACAGTACTGACTTCTAGGAAGAGTCTGGCTCTTAAAAGGATGAATGGAGCCCAGGTCCCCCCATCTCCTCACCAAACCTGGTCCTTGCTACCTAGCCACACATAAGACAGAATTTTTTATTGTCTACTTAATGTTTGTGGGTGTTTTTTTTTTGTAAATAAAAAATAGATAGAAATAAATGTCATTATGCTAAGCTGTGGAGATTTTTGAATGGGTAACTAACCCTAATTGATTCAACAGTGTTGAGCTCCTCTATAGCACTGATCACAATTACAATTTTATTTTATGTGTATGTCACTCATTCAATAGGGTCTTCTTGGCTCAATTGTATGTTCCCTGCAAAGTGGGGGGCGGGGGGAGGAGGTCTGTTTCACCCACCACCACAGCTAGTGCCAATGAAGCCCACCCGCAGCAGACAGGTGGTCATTTGTTAAAGAAATGGTAGGAGGGAGTGCAGCTAAGTGATGAGGTGTGGTTGGTTGCCAAGTGCTTTCTCCCCCAAGCACTGTTAGTCTGTAACCAGAATGCAGTACCGAAGCCTGTCTCTAAAGGCCTGAGGCTCCTGTCCATGCTCTGTGGGAACACTTACCTGTAATGGAATTATGGAAAACCAGTTGAAAAATGTCATCTACTTTTTTTGGTTGTTGTTGTTAATCCTCACCCAGAATATTATCTATACTGATACTTGGAGAGAATGGAAGTGAGGGAGGGTTAGAGAGGAAGGGAGAGAGAAACATCCATGTGAGAGTGACACAATGATGGCTGACTCCCACATTATACCCCAATGAGGGCCAGGGATCAAATCTGCAACTGAAGTATATGCCCTTGACTGGGAATCGAACCTGCAACCTTTGGGTGCATAGGCTGGCCTTCTAAGCAATGAGTCACACTGGCCAGGGCTAACTCCATCTTTTGAAGTGGGTCTGTGGCCCCTCCCTGCTACCACAGGCTCCAGGAGATGATATAATAAATGAATAAAAAGAGAATTTCCTGCCTGAGAGTCTACCAGGTGGCCAGGCTCTATGCTACTCTATCACTCACCTTAATCCCACATCAATCCTCTGAGGCAGCTAATAAAATAAGTAGAACAATGACAAGAAAAGTACCAGTTCCAGTTTCCACTGACTATGTCACTACTATGAACCAGACATAGGCATTGTCATATGTGCTTTTTACATCAGTTCATGTAATCATTACAACCCATCTATAAAGGAAATATCACCAAATGCAAAGATTCTGGGGTTTTGCCCAACTTTAAAGCTAACAAGTTAGCCTGCCACAGTCTCTTAGATGCTGGTAGATGTTCTACTCTGGGTGAGTCCAAGGACCAGTGACAATTCACAGTAACAGTAGCAGCCAGAGTTACATGATTTGTGCTGGTTTCCCTGGCCCCCAGTCCCACAGGACAATGTGAAGAGGATCCAATGAATGCTGCACATTCCCTGGGCTGCATTACAAGTGAAGAAGCTTAAGTTTGAAAAATCTCAGTATTTTATAAGACCTGCATATAAACCTGTCTGAGCTTTGACACACAAACATTATTTCCATTATCTTGGACAGAACTCAAACCTATCCTCTGCTCCATAAGGAGATACCATCTCTGTCTTCCATGGAATTTACTATATGAACATCCTTGGGGGTGGGGGTGGGGGTGTATGGGGGAGTAGGGAACAAAATCTGAATTTATTTGTTCACAAAACATGTGGAAATGTGACAGACCCATAAAGATTGGTTTCTCTCTCTTTTTTTAATGTTTTCATTGATTTTTAGACAGGAAGGGAGAGGAGAGCCACAGACACATCATATCAGTGAGAGAGAAACATCATGGAGAAGCTGTCTCCTGCACCATTACCACTGGGGATCAAACTGTGACCTCTTGGTTCCTGGGTTGATGCTCAACCAAGGAGTCACACTGGCCAGGTTGGTTTCTCATTTTATAAATGTCGTAATAGGTCCAGAGTCAGGTCTCTTGTGAAAATAGATCCAAGTGAAGTTTCTCTCTCTCTCTCTCTCTCTCTCTCTCTCTCTCTCTCTCTCTCTCTCTTTCTCTCTCCTCCCATCGCCCTCCTCCTGCCCCCTCCACTAACTATAGCTAGCTAAGAAGAGTAAGGATTCCAATCTTGGTCTGGCTAACTCTAAAAGTCTTACTCGTACACACTACACAACACTGTTTCCACATTTTCTAGAGCAGCAGACCAGGGCTTCAAGAAGTTAATGGTTAAGTAAATTAAGGCTGAAGGAGGTTTTAAGTGAGGGAGCTGAGATTCAAGTTCACACCATCCAACTCTAGACACACCACAGCTGTTGACCAAACACCAGCACATGAGTTTACTTGGAGGCCAGCAAAGCAAAGAAAAGTGAGGACAGGGTAAGAAGTATAGTTGCTCAGGGGAGGGGAGGAGGCCCCATTGTGGTGAAAGAAGAGAGAGGAATGGAGGAAGGGAGCAAGAGGTGGAGATAAAGAGAGCGAGAAAGAAGAAAGAAAAGGAGAGGAGGAAGAGGAGGGAGAGGAAGAGACCAGACCTGAGTTTGGAGGCTGGTTATTACCTTACACTCTTTAGGTTCGGGGCAGCCTTGTGGTTCAAAGGAAGGCTGTGTGTGTTGTTTGATGGACAGACATTCAGGGATGGACGGGCCTCTCCTATTCATATTGGCTCATCTGTATGCACCTCTTTACATTATGACTGCCCGGCTACTTGAAAGCTTAACATGATGCATGGTGACAAGAAACAAATCAATAGATCTCACCACTCAGACTATAGGCTCCATCCTCTGAGGCTTATGAGGTGTTATTTGCAAACTTTAAAATGAAATAGGAAAAGGATGAAAGTAGGCAAATAAACAGCTCATTAAAAACAATATTAGAAAAGGCAAGGGTTTCTAAAACTACAAAAAGAGTTCAGGTTGTCACTCAGGATAAGTGAAATACAAATTAAATCCCACAGAGACACCATGGTCCTGCTGTCAGATTGGCAAAATCTAAGAATTTGACCACTTATTTGAGTCTGCTAGGCTTCGTGGGGCAGACACTCCCTACATTGCCAATATTAGAAAAAGTTATTTGTTATAGCACTCAATAATAGCAAAGGCATGTACATAGTCCCGAGGTCCAACACTTCAGTGACTGATTACAGAAATTAAAGCCCATTCTGATTACAGCATGATCTTCAGCTACTGTTTTAAAAAGAATGAAAGGGCTCTCTAGGTACTTATATGGGAAGGTCATCACTGTTTATTATTGATGGGGAAGAAAGCAAGTGAGTACATTATGGGACCTTCTGTGTATAACGGGGAGAGAAATGGTGGTAAAAACTTATATGTACTTGGATACACAAAAGAGAAAAAAGGAGATATAAAAAGACCAATAGTAAATAGTGAGTGGTATTAGAAAGATGGCAGTTATGGCCACTTCTTAATTTTATACCTTCTGGTTGCTTGGATTGTTTGAATAAATTCTATTTAAAATTAAACTTAAATATGCAAACACTGATTATCTCTCGTGCAAGACCAAGTCTTAATATTGAAAAAGTTGGCCTTGGCGTTCACTTGGCAATTTCATAATCTTTTGGCATCATTATCACATGTGAAAACTGGATTTTTGCCATTAGAAAATAGAGCATGGATTCTACAGCTAGTCACTGGATTTCTTTTCCCAGGTTCTTGCCTTGTTTGAATAAGACACTGAGAGAAGTTTTTTTCTTCCCACTTGGTTTTCTAAACCACTTCTGAAAATTCTAAGCCTATTCCAGTCACAGTGAAGAATAAGCAGTCGCTGATTTCTCACTGTAGGAACTGCTCCTAAGCCTCGTTCCATGTTTTGGTTTGAGTTTTAGGATTGCAAACTGTTTTTTCGGTGGGAGCACAATTACCTGTTACTAATTACTACTTCAGTGATTTATGAGTTTTACTTCTGTTATTTCTGAACTTTTGATAATAACCAGTTCTCTGAGGAGTGAAGAGGAAGCTTTGATTTGTAGCATTTGGTGATTTCCATGCTATAAATACTCACTGTGACTGATACCAAGTTGTGAATGTGAGGCCAGCAGGCAGCATACAATGCAATTATAGTATTTTCACACTACCCAGTCAATACAAGTAAATAACCTCAAGCACAGAGGTAACAGTAGAATGTAGTAAAATAATTAGAATGAGCTGGGAATATTTATTTCAGTTTTAATTTAATTTATTTAGTTGGAAGTTTCTGTTATTTAATTTTTTAAAAAATATATTTTATATATTTTTTTAAAGACAGGAAGGGAGAGGAATAGAGAATTAGAAACATTGATGAGAGAGAAACATCGATCAGCTGCCTCCTGCACACCCTCCTACTGGGTACATGCTCTTGACCAGAATCAAACCTGGGATCTTTCAGTCTGCAGGCCGACACTCTATCCACTAAACCAAATTGGTTAGGGCTTGTCATTTAATTTTAATAATGGTTGCTTAAGAACTACTTTGTAACTTGGCTGGTGGTTCAGTGGTTAGAGCACTGGCCTGGCACTGAAGGTTCATGGGTTGATTCCCAGCCCAGTAGGGGCATGTGTGGGAGACAACTAATTTATGTGTGCCTTTCACATCTATGTTTCTAATCTATGTGTGCCTCTCACATCTATGTTTCTAATCTATGTGTGCCTCTCACATCTATGTTTCTAATCTATGTGTGCCTCTCACATCTATGTTTCTTTTTCTCCCTCCATTCTCCCTCCCTCCCTCTCTCTTTCTGTCTCTCTCTCTTCTCTGTGTCTCTCTCTTCCTCCTTCCCTTCTACTTCCTCTAAAAATCAATGGAAAAAATCCTCAGTGAGAATTAAAACAACAACAACAACAACAAAAACAACTACCTTGCAAATTTCCTAAAATTTTAAGACAGCCTTTGTGAGTTGACAGGAGACAGTGAGGACCAGGTGCAGCATGCCCTGGCCATGGTTGCAAGCTCTAGACACTCCACTTACAGAGTGAACTTTAGAGACACTGTCTGAGGCACCCCACACACATTGACCACACAGTAAAGATCACCATCATGGACTGAGCCCTAGAGGATTCAGCCACAGTGAGAAATGCTTTCAGTGATGATTTCATAGAACTGCCAGTTAACATTACAAAGGCTCAAAAACTGGTTCCCATGACAAAACGAGGTTAGTTTTCAGAAGGGAGATACACCCAGAACCGCAGCCAAGCCAGACCCATGCCTGCTCATGAACGCACACTTGACTTCCTAATGTGATTTCAATTGAGTCAGACATCAGACAAAGGAGAGGTTAAGGTTGAGAAAAGAAACAAACATATCTTTGGATTGATGAACAGATGGCCTTACTTCCCACCCTCCCAGAAAACACAATTTTCCTATTTCTAGAAAATGTTTTTTTGCCTTAGGTTTTCTACTGAAATGTAGTCTATATTTCTCTGAGAATATTTTTCTCAGTCACGCTCTGGCAGGCTGTCTGGACTCCCTTAGGATCCAAATTTGAAACATCAGTAGCTTCCTTCATTCCCTTGGCCTTGCCAATACCCCTCTGCCCCCCCCCCCCCCCCCCCCCCCCCCGCTTTTTCCTCAGGTTTTCTTTGGGGATTTGCAATCTGACCTTTCTCTTTTCCAAAGTAGTTCTTTGGGAAAGAATCTTCAGGAAGCCAAATATCTCATCTGACTGCAAGTCAGCTGTGTTTTCAAAAGGCAAAGGAAGGACACTTCTTACAATATATATGTGGTTGCTGTGTGGTGAGGGGTATGCCTATATTTATTTGTTTTGCTATTTTGTTTGGTTGTTGTTGTTTTTTTGTTTGTTTGTTTTGTTTTTCCTTTCAGTACATAGGAGATAGATGGAGTAGTTTTTACTATGCTTTGCTACCTCTGGGGATTTGCTAATCCTCTGGGGAATCTTTAAAAACAAACAAACAAACAAAAAAACACAAAACAGCAAAAAACAACACTGATGCCAGGGTCTCATGCTAGAATTGCTCATTTCATTGGTAGGAGATGGAGCCTGGGCGTTGGGGTATTTTGAAGTGTGCTTGGGGATTCTACATGCAGCAATGTTGGCAGACAATCCCAGCTATTAACATTTCACCCTGTGGGCACCTATGCTAGGGAAGGCCTCTCTCCCAGGGGTTCCTCACCTGCCTGGTTTAGGACAATGCCTTGTTTACCACTTCAATTAGGTGAATTTTCACTGAGCCTTCCCTTCCTACCTCAGGCCTTGGCGGTTCCTGAGGATTCAGATTCCTGAGATTGAGTCTGATTGCCTTTCCCAGGGCCTCCTTGCTTTCAAACATAATAAAACAAAATAACCTCTCTGCTGACCCCCACCCAAAGAATTGCTTGCTAAATAGACTGTAACTCAGGGAAGGGGAATGCTTTTCAATGGCTTATTAAGTTACTTTAACAGAGGCATTTATATGTAAATAATTGATGGACCAATTACAAATTATTTGTTTTTGTTCATTAAAGCAGAACCACGATTTATTAAAGCAGGAACCAAAACAAATGCTCTCATTGTACAAACGATCCATAGTCCTCATAGAAAAAATTAAATATAGAAATGCAGCATGTCTGTAAGAGAAAAATAGCTCCAGGCTTTTCATTATCCTGCCCATGGGAAATATGATGAATTCAAGGTCAGTGTTAATTCATGGATTCAGGAGCTTTGGGGAACATTTACATCTTCTACTGCATATGCTCTTGACCAAGCCAAGGCCACCCAAGGCTTTGTTTCTCACTTGCTTTTGCTAGGACACAGTAGCCTTGATGGTATTTTATCTCCATTTTCCACAGCAAGATCTTTTGATTATGCACCGCTGAGAGGCATGAATATAAATCCTGAATTATTCAACAGGAGGCAGCACCATTATGTAAGTTGAGCTGGGGCATCTTCCTAGAGCTAGCAGGATTCTTTTCCTTACTAAATGTCCTTAGCGGTCTCCATCACAGGCTTATGGTCAGGTCTCTAACAACTGCCCTATGGTTTGAGTGACAGGATAAGTGGATGGTACATGATAATGCAAATCTAGCAAAATGTTGAATGTGGTGAGTTTATGAGAGTTCACTGTACTAGTCTTTCAATTTTTCTGTGTGTTTGAAAAAATTATGAAGAAATAATGTTGGGAGGGGGAAGTACTTATCCTGTTTTCATATTTATACCCCCATTGTGCATGAAATAACAGTGATTGACACTGTTGGCATGGTCTCCACAAATCTGAGTTAAATGACTATGAATGAGAATAACTACTAATCAATGACCCAGACACTGTATTAAGTAATTTATATTCTATACTAGAGGTCCGGTGCATAAATTCGTGCACCAGAAGGGTACCTCATCCTGGTTTGTCGGATCTGGGTGAAACTGGCTTTCCAACATACCCTGAGAGGTCCTGGATTGTGACAGGAAGAGAAGCAGGAGGTTAGCCATCCAGGGTGAGACTACAGGAGTGCTCCAGAGTGTGTTTGGCCCATCTAGATCAATCTCAATCTGCAGGACCACAGCAGCAAGCTAACCTACCAGTCAGAGTGTCTGCTCCCTGGTGATCAGTGCACAAGCAGTTGAGTGGTCTTAGCATATCATTAGCATATTATGCTTTGATTGGTTGAATGGCCAACTGGACACTTAGCATATGAGGCTTTTATTATATAGGATTTTAGTCAATCCTCACATCAAACCTGTGAGGTAGGTGCTACCTACCTCTTTCTGTTTTACAAAGAAATCAAAGCTCATAGAAGAACAGTGATTTGCCTAAGCAACTGCCCCTCAGAGACTCAGACCTTACTCTTTGGCTTTGTTATTCTGTATTTTTTAATCTGTTTTTATTGATTTTAGAAAGCTGGAGAGAGAGAGAGACATAGGAACATCAATGATGAGAGAGAATCATTGACCTGCTGCCTTCTGCACACCCCCTACTAAGGATCAAGCCCACAACTCAGGCATACGTCCTCCTAGGGAATCAAACCATGACCTCCTGGTTCATGGGTTGATGCTCAACCATTGAGCAACACTAGCCAGGCTGTTATTATGTTTTATAATTGACTTATATACAATCAGAAAGATACACAAGTTATTATAAGTGTGCAGCTATGAATTATCACAAGGTGAGCACATCCATATTATTAGCACCCTGATCAGGATATCAGTCCTCCCCAGAACCCTCAGAGCTCCCTCATCTTCCCTCTCCATGGTACTTGCCCCTCTGTTCCAAATTATCTCCCTCCTGACTCCTAATACCACAGACTCACTTTGCTTGTTCTCTTTTTTATTGTGACCAAACACAATACCTTCCTGGGGCAAAGTTCTCCTTTTCCAAAGTAATAGTATTCTCATCCCAAAGATTTAGTTCAAAAAAGTGATTTGAATAGACTGCTACTCTAATGTGCAAGGTGGCTGTCTCTTCTGCCTACAGAGGGCTTCCAGGTAGCGGAACTAAATCACTTTAATTTATCACTAGACTCCTGGAATTGTTCCAGCCAAGGATGGTTGAGCTTTGCATTTTAATTGTTCCTTTTACATGTTCATTCATTAAACAGTTCACTGGCATGGTAGGTAATACAGAGCAGTGGGCAATTGACATGTATCCTAAAATGTGTCAACAGTAAGGTTAGAGATCAAAAGACAACGATGAAGATAGGAAATAATTTTTATCAGTGCCACTGGAAGGTTCAGATGAGTTTTCAGAAGTGGTATCAAATGTATTTCTTACTTGCTAGGTAGCAGGCATAAGACTAGGCAATTCCCTTACATTGTTCTCAATCTTCATCCATCAATGTATTCATCTACCCATTATACAATAAATGCCATATTTTTCATGCCCTATGTGCTGAGGATACTATTGTAAATATGATGAATGCTTGTGGCTAACCTATAACTTAGTCTAGGGCATGCATTCTTTAAAAAATATATATATATATATATATATTTATTGATTTCAGAGAAGAAAGGAGAGTGAGAGTGAGATAGAAACATCAATGGTCAGAGAAAACCATTGATTGGCTACCTCCTGCACACCCCCTACTGGTGATTGGGCTCACAACCCAGGCATGTGTCCTTGACCGGAATAGAAGCAGGGATCCTTCAGTCTGCAGACTGACACTCTCTATTCACTGAGCCAAACCAGCCAGGGCTAGGACATGCATTTTTAACAGGTGGCAATATTGTCTCCAATGGGGCAAAACTAGGTTCTTGGGCATGGGGGTGGGGAAAGCTAGAACAAAAAAAATTAATCTCAAAAGATTTCCAAAAGACCACAGTACCTAAATTGATGTACAGAATATTTAGGATATTAAAATATCATGGGGAGGGGAGAGCAAAATTAGTAAAAGAACATCAGAAACACTCTTTAAGGAGTAGTAATGAAAACAAGGTGAGAAACACTCACCCTGGGGAGTAGGGGAAGAGAGAAAAACAACAATAATAAAGCATGAATATTAGCAAAGGGGAGAGGCAGGAACCCATGAGAACAGGTCGCTGTGAGTCCTTGTAAATTAAGATTGAGAAGGGATCTCAGGTTACCTCCTGAAGAGACTCTTGAAACTATGATAATCCTCAGTTTGCAGATGAGACACTGGGCTTAGATTGGCAAGGCTCTAAGATCTCCAGCTCTGTAAGTGAAGGGTGAATCTGATTTAAATCCGGGGGCCTTACTATCTGATTTAAGCCCAAGTGTGTGAATGCTCTCTAGTCTTAAAAATGACAAATTGGGAGCTTTACAAGTGACAAAACTGGGAGTCCAGAGCAAGTCTTTTTCTTTGGACACCAAAGACTGAACTTGCTTGCCTGGCTGCAATCAATTGAGAGTTTCATGTCTGGGTTTCCTCTTGAGGTAACTGTGGAATTCACACAATTACCTTTAATAGTGCAAATCTCTGATTTAGGGAAAATTGAACATTCTTGACAAAGAGTGCAGCGAGATTCAGCTTTTACTGGGTCAGCATAAGCCTGGGGAGGAATCTGTGCCTCTCATCCAAAGTTAACTCGAGTGCAGCACCATCCCTACACCAGTATTTGGTTTTCTGTCCCTTGGGGCAAGCGCTCACCATGGTATAAGTTTAGGGGTTGATTTATTTCTTCCTAAAGATATGCCTATAGAATTTTCCACATTCTGGCCAATTTTCCCTTCACAGCCTCTAACTAAATTTCCTCCATAAAATAAGAAGTGTGGATATTTCCCAATTCTCACACTGTAATCTTACTTCAAGGATTTGAACTATTTCTGTAATGGGCGGGTTCCTAGGCCTGCAGCCTGATGGCAGAATCACTGCCAAAGTAATTAGCTGAATGTGCTGGGAGAGTGAAAAGCACACGCAGTGTGGCCTCAGGGCAATGCCTTCCTCCAGGTTTTCGGAGCAGGCACATGAGCTCCCAAGCTAGGACTGGTCCTTTGGCAATTCCCTGACAGACCCCAGCTCCCAACTTTGCTTTTCATTAAATTCCCAAATTATTCTTTCACTGTCACCTTCATGACCTCTTTTGCCTAGTCCTCATTTATTGAATCGAGTTGGTACGGTGATCAACCCATTTTCTAGACTCGCATAACAGAGATTTGGAATCAAATCAAAATCATAGGGTAATGGTGGAATTGAAATGTCTGTCTTATTTTAACCCCTCTGCTCTGAGATGTGTGTTTTAGAGAGCCACCATGCTTGCTTCTAGTTTATTTATTCATTTATTTGTTCATTCATTTATTCATTGAAACAAATACTTAGGATGCTTATTGTGTGCCAAGGACTGAGCTCCACTTGAGAACCAAATAGTGAGATTCTTGGCCTCCATAGAATTTATATTTGGGCAAAGGAGGTGGGGGGGGCAAAAAATAGTTAAATATTTACAAATGGTTTTTACTTATAACTTAATTTTACTATCTATAAATTGCTATAAGGAAAACTATCATAGAATAAAGAGAAAGAGACAAATAAAGAGGACTGCTTAAGAGAGGGTAGGATAGGAAACATCTTAGGGGAGGTGTTATTTACAACTAAAACCTAAAGTCAGAGAAGGAGCAAGTCATTGGAAGCTCAAGAGAGTGTTTCAAGTCAAGAGTAGTTAGTGCAAAGACCCTGTGGTAGAAACTAACTTGGATGGTCCAGGAACTGAAAGACCAGTGTTGGGGAGCACAAGAGACTTGGTTGGAAAATTGTAAGGAGGACACTCTGAGAAAAGGGAAGTATGTGGAAGGTTGCTTGACCTATTTATCAAAATTCCAAGTTAGGGAAGACTTAGAGGCATGTTGAAGGCAGTACCCCTGATTGTTCTTTGACCTTTCCAAATAAGTCTGTGTACTTCCAGAGCCCTGGGAGTTTACTGGAATCCTTGTGCTTAATCCCTGGATACCCTTGCCTAGAGGACAATGAAAACATGTGTCCTCCCAAGATTACTCATCCTACTGATTGTATCTAAAGATAATTGTTCCAATAAAGGCCTAAGGAGGCAAGCTATAGAAGCTGCTCCGGCCCCTTAACCCTCTCTTGCACAAACTGTGTCTGGTAATTTGTTCATCCATCGTTCAGGGGCTGCTAATCAGCCCCAACAGACCAGTACAGTAGATGGAGAAAAGACAGGCATTAGGCATCAGACTGTTGAACAGGTCTTGACAGACTTTCGTTATGAATTGAACTGCTGAATTCCTAACCTTCAGCACCCTCAGAGTGTGCCCTTATTTGGAGATGAGGTTGACAGGATGAAGTCATAATTGATCAGTGTGGGTCCTTATAAGACAAAGAAAACAGAAACAGAGAGAGACAGATACACAGGGAGAACAAGATGTGATGACAAAGGAAGAGGTTGGAATGATGCCATACAAGCTGAGAGATGCTAAAAACTTCCATCTCTCACCAAAAACCAGGAGGCGGCAAAAAAGGAGCCTACCAGGAGTCTCAGAGGGATCGCAGTCCTGTGGACAGCTCAGTTTAGAACATCTAGCCTCCAGAACTGTGAGCAAGTAACTTTCTGTTGCATAAGCTCCCCAGTAGGTGATACTTTGCTATGGCAGCCCTGGGAAGCTAACACAGCCTTGCACAGGACAATAAGGAATCCAGATTCCATTCGAAATGATTGAAGGAGGCCAAAGGAGAGGCTGGTGGAATGCTGGAGACTTGTAGTAGCCAAGAGAGAAAATGATGGTGGCTTGGATTAAGGGTGTCAGTGAAAATGGAGAGAAAGGGCTTGCTAAGGTTTTATATCAGTACTGTATTTCTATGTAAGGCCTTGGAAAAGACGCAGGAACTAGCATTCCTTTAAGCATCTAGGGAGGATTCTTAAAAGTGATTGAGCCGAGACCGGTTTGGCTCAGTGGATAGAGCGTCAGCCTGAGGATTGAAGGGTCCCGGGTTCGATTCCGGTTGGGGGCATGTACCTTGCTTGTGGGCACATCTCCACAGTGGGGCATGCAGGAGGCGGCTAATCGATGTCTCTCTCTCATCGATGTTTCTGACTTTCTATCTCTCTCCCTTCCTCTCTGTAAAAAATCAATAAAATATATTAAAAAAAAAGTGATTGAGAGCCTGATTGGTTTGGCTCAGCGAACGGAGCATTGGCCTACGGATTAAGGGGTCCCGGGTTCGAGTCCGGTCAAAGGAATGTATCTTGGTTGTGGGCACATCTCCAGCAGGGGTGTGCAGGAGGCAGCTGATCAATGTTTCTCTCTCATCAATGTTTCTAACTCCCTATCCTTCTCCCTTCCTCTCTGAAAAAAAATCAATAAAATATATTTTTAAAAAAGTGACTGAGATATTCTCTGTAGTAGATCAATTAGAAATTTGCTGTGAAGTCTTAGTGTCTGACACAGAATAAACATCTAATAAACTTAGCTACTCTTGCAAAGGTCAGTATTACTATTTTTGTATTTTCCTTACCATCAGAACCTAAGAAAGCCTGGCACAAATGTTGGCCCCCAAAGTATGTACTAAATTAAATTTAGTATCAGGAAGTTTGATACTAAATCCCATATTATATTTACCTTTTTAAATGGTTTGAATAAAATATAAATGCTATTATTTGACTATTTTAACCAGCAAATTATTTGACTATTTTAACCAAAGATCATACAATATTTGCATACAAAACTATATGTATAATATACAGTGAAGAATAAATTCTAGCACCCTTGCCACTTAAATTTAAGAACAAAGATATTGCCAGATCTTATTTTTTTCTTGACTACATATCACTATAATAACTATCCTTGGTTATACTTTAAATACACATTTTATTTATTTATTCATTTATTTTTATTTTTTTTGTTAATCCTTGCCTAAGGATATTTTTTTCTTCCATTGATTTTAGAGTGGAAGGGATGGAGAGAATCGGAGAGAGAGAGAGAGAGAGAGAGAGAGAGAGAGAGAGAGAGAGAGAGATCTATGTGATAGAGACACACATCAACTGGTTGCCTCTCACATGCATCCAGGCTGGGAGTGGGATTCAATTTGTAATCCAGGTAAGTGCCCTTGACCAGGAATGGAACCTGCAATCCTTGGGTGTGTGGGCTGAGGCTCCAACTACTGGGCAACATCAGTCAAGACACACGTTTATTTTTTAAAACATCTGTTTGCATTGATTTGTTTTCAGGCCTTATAAACATACTGAACAACTTCCTAAGTATTTTTCTTCAACTTGCCTCCTTTTTTTAATCTCACATAGCACTTCTCACCCTCCTACCCCTACATGGGCAGCAACCCACCATCGGGAGGGACCCAAACCCAGAGCTCCTTTAGGAGGAGCAAAATGTTAGAAACCCTCATTTTGAAAACCTGCACCTGAGAGACAAACTCCCAAAACACCTAATTTTGAGAAACAACGGGGTTCCTGTCCCAGGACCCACAGGAGGAGCATCTGAAAAGAGCTAGAATATGCTCAGATTCACCTGCCACAAGCCCCACGCGAAGATAGCCTATCCAGCTCCAGCCTAAAATGAAGAAGGCCCAGAGGCTCAGGCACTTCATTTTGACACACATCCAGGAAGCTGCTTGAACACTCTCGGGAGAGAATGACAGGCCACTTGCTCTCCCTTTGCTGCACTCCAGGACCTCACAGGAGGGGCTTCTACATGTGTATGGAGGGTCTTCTACATGTGTCTGGCGCCCCTATTTTTGCAATTGCTTCCAGGGGCACCTGTACACTGCATGGATCTGGTGGCTAGTGGGACTTAGGCCCCTGGGTCCCCTAGAACTGTAACGAATAAAGAAAGATAATTCAAAGGCTTCCACCCCCCGCAGGGCACAGCAAGAAACAACAGACCAGGAGTCTGTCTTTCTGTAATAGAGGCCTATTCACTAATCATTGTCACTGTGTACAGTGTAGGTTCTTTGCTCTTTTCTTGTATATTATCGACAATATGTGTGTGGTTTATTTCTGAGTTCCCTATTCTTTTCCATTAAACTATGCATACACAGTGTGGTCAAAAGTAGGTTTATAATTGCTCATATAGAAAATATAATAAATAATACAAGAATAAACTGTTTTGCATACTCAAACTATAAGCTTACTTTTGCCCAACCCTGTATTTTTATGCCAATATCATACCATTTTAATCACCATAGCTTTGTAATGAATTTTGAAGTCAGGGAACATGAAACCCCTAGCTCTGTTCTTCTTTCTCAAGATTGCTGTAGCTATTTGAGGACTTTCGTGGTTCCCTATAGATTTTAGAATTGTTTGTTCTATTTCTATAAAAAATGCCACTGGAATTTTAATAGCAATTGGATTCAATCTATAGATTGCTTTGGGTAATAAAGAAATTTTAACAATACTAATTTTCCCAAATTATCAACCAAATAAAAAGGCGACTCATCAAGTAGGAGAAAATATTTTGCAAATTATATATCTGATAGGCAGTTAACATCCAAAATATATAAAGAACTTATTCAACTCTATAGCAAAAGAACAAGCAATTTGATTTAAAATGGGAAGATCTGACTAGACATTTTTCCAAAGCAGACACACAGACTGCCAACAGGTGCATGACAAGATGTTAAACATCATAAATAGTCAGGGAAATGCACATTAAAACCATATTGAGATATCACCACACATCTGTCAGAATGGCTATTATCAAAAAGAAAACAAATAACTAGTGTTAGTGAGGATGTGGAGAAAAGGAACCCACATGCATTGTTGTTAAGAATGTAAATATGTAAATTGGTTCAGCCACTATGGAAAACAATATGGAAATTCCTCACAAAATTAAAAATAGAACTACCAAATGATCCAGCAATTCCACTTCTGACTGTGCAAAGAAAACAAATACTAACTAGAAAAGATATATGCCCCCTCATTTTCACTGCAGCACTATTTACAATAGCTACGATAGTAAAACATAGATGAATGGATACAGAAGTGTGAGATTATAAAAATAAATGTAAATATATATAAATACACAAAATGGATTATTAATCATCCATGTAAAAGAAGGAAATCCTATCATTTGCAACAAATTGGATAGCCTTCTAGGGCATTATGCTAAGTGAAATCAGTCAGCAGAGAAAGACAAATACTATATAATCTCTTGTATATATATATAGAAATTTTTAAAAGCCAAGTTCATAGATGCAGAAAAGAGATTGGTGGTTGCTGAGGCCTGAGCTTGGAGGGGTGAGAGAAATGAGTAAAGGGGATAAAAAAATGTAGTAAAAAAAAATGGTGAAAAAACTTAATTTTTAGTGATTCTCTATCCTCTTTTTTTTCCTCAGACTTTTTTTGTGATCAAGATATTATTTGCATATCAAAAATGCACCATTTTCAAATATATAATTAAGATGTTTTTAATATATCCACAAACATGTATATATTATAATCACTAAGTAATTCTAAAACATTTTCATCATCCCAAAGGAAATTCCACAGTCCTTAGCAGTAACTTCCCATTTTCCTTTCCCCCATCTCTGGTGTTCACTATTGTCATTTTCTATGTCTATGGATTTGCCTATTCTGGGCATTTCATAGGAGTGGAATCATGCAATGTGTGTGTGTGTGTATCTAACTTCTTTCACTTATCACCATGGTTTCAATTTTATTATTGTTGTAGCATGCATCTGTATTTTATTCCTTTTGTATTGTCATATAATATTTCATTGAATGGATATACCACCATTTATTTATCTCAACAGATGATGACAATTGGGTTGTTTCTACTTTTTGGCTGGCATGAACAATGCAACCATAAAAATTCATGTATATGTCTTTGTGTAGTGTGGACCTGTATTTTCAATTCTCTGTGGGCATATCTAGGAATGGAGCTGCTGGTTCATCTGGTAACCACATTTTCAACTCTTTGAGAAACTGTAAGACTATTTTCCAAAGCAGCTGTTCCAGCTGACATTTCTTACCAGTTATGTACATGAGTTCCAATTTCTCCACATCCTTGTCAACACCTATTGTTGTCTCTCTCTTTTGATTACAGATAGTTCATTTTTAAAATGGGGATATAATAAGAAAATCTATTTTGCAAAGGTATTAAGAGGAGCAAATGTGATAATAGGTTTGAGAATGCTCTCTAAAGCAATTTTCTAAATTGCTAGTTGTCCTTATTGCACTGATAAAAGCAAGGCATGGAATGAACATGCAGAGAATATTTCTTTAGTGTTCCTCAGAGACATGCAAGGTATTTTAAAGACTAAATAAGACAAGTCATCTCTGAAATTCAATTCAGTGCCAGTGTCATTTACAATTCTAATGAACTCTTAAAGCTGAAGGAAACCTAGCAATTGAAGCATTTACCCTCTCCTGCATTCCAGTGGCCTGCCTGTACTAGGTTGTCAGTGATGATGAGGGACTGGCTTTCGAGAAAGCAAGAAGAATTTTAGCAAGACACTTAGGAGAACTTTTTCTAAAGCAAAAAGTGACATTTTCTTTTTCATGGAATTATACACATGATCTGTTCTAGTGCTAATTTTTTTCCCAGAGACTTGCATAAAGCCCTGCAGAGGTGGGAGGGTGAACGTCCGGGTGGCGATGAGGGCTCAGTGCAGAGTGGTGTGTTCTCCCCATCTATTGTGCCCTCCAGTTCTCTGCTGATCAGGGCAAAATGAATCACCCCAACAGACATGTTCTATGGCCTCTGAGTATTTAGAATCCCAGATCTCATCTATAAGAATCAACCAACTGAAAGTTAATTTTATAGGTTCATGAAGAGGAACCAAATTTTGTATCATTTGGCAAAGGGACAGTTAATTCGGGGATGGAGGTTGCTGTGAGTTCCTCTCAGAAACACAAAAGTGCAGTGCAGCAAAAATTCATCTTTTCTTTTCCTTGCTGCAGTCAAGCATGAAATCACATCCGATTAGCCAATTCCCTGTTCTGATAACCTGCTTAGTAACTCAGGTTTATATGGAATTTATTCACTTGATTTTGTTAGAAAAAGAACAAAAAAAAAACAAAAACAAAGACAAGATTCATGATAAGTCATGTTCCTGAAACAGCCCATACTCCTAAATCCTCAAAACCCACAAAGCTCTGTTTAATTGTACTTCATTTTTATCATGTTTCTAGGTGTTGTTGCTGTGAAAGTATTGCCATATCAGTCTTTAATCTGACATGTAGCTGGCTGCTCATAAGATTTAATGATTTAGATATAATTTTATTAATACTTAAAAACTGCCACGACATTTATATGCTTTTACCAGCTAACAGAACTGATTAAATTAAGCCTTGATATTTTTCAGCCCTGAGGAAAGGGAGCATTGGTGAACACAATTGCTCTAGCCATGCATGGCTGCTCCTAGCTCGGAGGCAGTAACAGCCAAAATGGGCCACAGAAAAAAACTCAAATGCACTAACAGCATAGGTAGAAACTAATGTTTTAGTCATGGAACCAGCAGAAACAATAGATGGTAAGCTTAAACCCAGTTAAACTTTGGACATTCCTACCAGCCACATTCCTTCCAAATACTACTTTCATCTTACCACGTCTATTCTGTAAGCAAACTTAGCTGATACTCTTTTTCTACCAAATTGACCCATACTGCAGATCATGCTGGCCCAGATCAATGACTCTTATGGGGGCTTTTAAGAATCAGTCAAAAGAAATAAACTTTCCTAAAGATGAACAACTGCATGCTTTCTGCAACATTTACCAGTACACCATAACGATCAGTCACTAGGCAACCAACCCATTTGCCTTTTCATTTACTTATTCTTACTTTTTTTGAAGAGGTACTCCCATTTCTTCCATAACCCTTTTGAGTCTGCTATGGTGGACCTTGCTGTTCGTCCCAAGCCACAGAATCACACATTCAGTTCTGAAAACAGCTTTGTGTTAGAGCCAAGAAATCATTATCAGTCTGTGCAAATATCCCTTCAGGGCTAACCTGAACTGAGAGTCCAGACTGTAGTTTTTGGTAAACAGATAGATGATTTTAAAATGAATTCATCAAGAAATAAATAGAGGGAAGGAAAGAAGAGGAGAGATGAATAAGAAAATGGAAAAGATGAGTGGCCAAAAGGAGAGAAAACAGAATCTGACAGGTGTGAATGGTCATGCTCGAGTTTGTACAGCTGACATGGCTGTGTCCTGCCCTCACACCTCCTGCAGAGGTCACCTGTAGCTCTGTTGAACAGTTGCAGTGTATGCTATGAAATTCCTTGTTCAGTTCCCTCCTCTCCTCTTCCCGATGACATTTTCTGGCCATAGGAACTTGCCCGGCCCAGGCTAGAGACAGTTCAGAAGTGTTGGAAGTCGTACAATACATGAGTTATCTACTAAAGCATAACAGATGACTCTACACTTAGCAATCTAAAACAACAAATATTATCTCACATGTCCTGAGTGTCAACAATCTGGAAGAAGCTTAGTAGGATGATCATGAGACTGCATCAATGTGTTCAACCAGGGCTACGGTCACCTGGAGTTTTAACTGGGGCTGGAGGACCCAAGTCCAAGATCACTGACTCACATGGCTGTGGGCAGGAAGCCAACAGGAGCCAGATGAGTCGCTGTCCTTGGCTTCCTGAGTGGCATCTCCCTTCCTGCAAGTGAGTGGTGCAAGAGAAGAAAACAAGACAGAAGCCACACATCTTTAATAATCTAGCCTTGAAAGTGACATCTTATCACTCTGCCATATTCTACTGATCACACAGAATAATCCGGATACACTGTGGGAAGGGCTTGTACAAAGGCACAGATTCCAGGATGGGAATGAAGGGGGTTATCTTGTTGGCTAACTACCACATGTCCCGGGATCAACCTTCATCTAAGGAGAAATAAGTGTCATTGCACTAAATACCTCAGCTTTTGTTCCTGAGTGAGACAATTCTAAATTTTATCCTTCAAAGTCCTTCAGACAGTCCCTGGTGGAATGAAGCCCCTGTTGCTACAAGTGGTCAAATAGTTGGATTTCCTCTGTTTCCTGCTAACTCACCATGCTTCCTGGGATTATCTACCAAAAAGCTATCGGCCCTCAAATCCTTGACTCAGAAGCACAAACTAAGAAAGTAACAAAGAATCAGATGAGGAAGTGAGCTCAAGCATCCTACTTCCTTGGCCAATGCTCTTAGCCACCATGCCCTTTTGGTACTAGGTTCTGGGATACAAAGAATGATAAACACATGCCTACCATTCTGTAACTGTCCTTCAAGAAGCCTCAGCAGAAATGCCACTGGCACTACCCCTGAGCACCTTGAGGAGCAGGGCTGCTGCTTACCCACTATGTGCCAGGTGCAGATTTTTCAAAGGACACTACCCACTCTGTATGCATGCAGACCTCCAGACTTGTGGCTTCACAAGTAGATGATGCCTTTCTCAGCATGACACAAGCATCTGCCAAGGTGCACAGCCTGGTGACTGATAAAAGGACTTGATTTAAATCTAGTTGATCCCCTGTAGTTTGGAGAAAAATTTGAGAAAAATATTGAGAAAAATTTCCCAGTGAATATCTCCTACTTTATTGGATGAATATTTATTCTTAATCTCTCTGCGCATGGAGAGTGCAGAGTTCAAATCCTCAATGCCTGACAGAGAATTCTACTATGCAGACGAAGAAATCAAAGTACAGAAAGGTCGAGTGATTTGACTAAGATCATATAGGCTTAAAATAGCAGAGTTGTCATTTGAACTGTTCCAGGTGAAGCCCAAGTAAGTCTCAAAAGTCCAGGTAACTCCAGGTGAGATGCTTCTTGTCTCTATGGCCTTAAGCTCTTTTGAGCCTCCCATGATTTCTAAATCATTCCCACACCCCACAGCGCTTACTTCAGCCAGCTCCTAGAACTACTTTGTGACTGTCTCTGATTTCTGACTAAAGCAATATCAGTTACCTTCCAAGCTCTCTTTCAACTTTCCCCTACTTTTCTTCAAATGGAATCCTTATTTTTTCAGATATTCATCCTCTTCCACTTGCTTCAGCCCTGTCCAATGAGTCTTCTGATTCACTATGGTTGTCCAATTTCCTGAGCCATTGATAACATGGGGGATGGGATACTGTGCTAAAGACATCCTGAGATACATGGGGAACACTGGGGCATGTTTCTCACTCTTAAAAAAGAGGTATAAAGAGATGGTATCCTATGGGTCATGGTTATTTCTGAATGAAACACCAATATTTCTACAAGTACCCCATAAAAGTGCTGAGAACAAATGATAAAACACAGGTGGAAGAGTGGAAAGAGAAAGAACCTACATCTTCATCCTTGTAATACTGAGGTGCTAAATGAACCTGCCCATTACCTTCACAATATATGAGGAAATGCATTTCCTAAGGTTAAGTCCATCTGAATCATGGATTTCTGTTGCTTAAAGCCAAAGGTGGCTTAATAGATTCACCACCTGAGCCATATCTGGATTCCCACATACTGTGTTTTGCTTTTACTTGTTATATTGTCCCCATCTAGACCATAAATTTTATAAGGACGAGGACTGTATCTTTATATTTCTTAAAGAACAGAGTACAGTGCCTTATTCATTATAGCTTCTTCATCAACATAACAGAAGGGATCATTGAAATTTAATTTGTACCTCAAAGAAACTTTTGAAGGTGAAACTTTTCTTAGCTCTGTGTGAACTGCAATATCATTTCTGAACCTCAGTTTCCTCATCTGTGAAATGGGAGACAGTAAAGACTAGTGGATAAACACCCAAGACATGGAATTATCCAGACCTGGGTTCAAATCCTGGGTGTACAAGTTTGTTCTGTGCCTTAGTTTCCTTACCTGTGATATTGGTCTGTAACATGAATCTCAGTATGGTAGTAAGGCTTAAGTAAGATAATATATTTAAAGTATTTAGCATTTTATATACCACATATTTACCACTTAGTGAATAAAGCACTTGTGGGATTATGGTGTGGCTGTGGTAAAAAAAAAAATATGACAAAGCCCAACTCATAATGCCTGATGCATAGTAGAAATGTAGTAAATGACTATGGGAGAAATTGCAGGTGTCTTGGCTGTGAGGCTGAGATGGCCTAGCTCTTATTACCCCTTGGAATTGAGGGAAGTTGGCAGTTGAGAGTAGGCCATGGAAGTATCTCTTACCCATGGGAGTTAAATATTGATTTCATTTTCACTTCATTAAGCCTCCTATTGATTTCAACCAGGCAGAGTGGAAGATGGCAGTCAATCTCTAAAGGGCTGCTCGATAAATATCAGGAGAGTTTACCCTTCCTTCAGTACTGGGGCTTCCTCCAGATTATGACAGCCCTTTTGTGAGGCCTCATGGCTTACTCCACAGGCCCAGGGACATAGAGATGAATCACCCATCATTGTTGCCCTCAAAAAACTAATGTTTTGTAGTCTCCTGGTTTTCAAAAAGCTGCCTATTTATTCCCTAAGAGAAGGCTTTGGAGAATGTTCATAAATTGTGTGTGTGTATGTGTGTGTGTGTGTGTGTGTGACAGAAAGAGAGAGAGAGAGAAAGAGAGAGAGAAAGAGAGACCAAATTTTATGTCCTCAGGAAAGGGCTGGGCAGAAATACCAGGATCACTAGTCAGATTAGACAATAAAGATGGACAGCTAGAACAACGTGTCAAGCAAGGGGGTCAACTCTGAGCAACAGGCAGAGGTTTTCAGAGGTTCAGGGCACCACACTGACAGTGGTCAAGGAACCAAAATATAGGGAACTCAAGGAAAGTCTGCAAAAAAAAATTATGCAGCAAGAAAATTGAACAAGCCATAGCTGTTTGGCACAGTGGATAGAGCTACAGACTGAAGGGACCCAGGTTCAATTCTGGTCAAGGGCACATTTCCAGATTGTGGGCTCGATCCCCAGTAGGGGCAACCGATCAATATTCTCTTTCATTATTGATGTTTCTATCTCTCTCCCCTCTGCCTTCCTCTCTGAAATAAAAATATTAAAAAAGAAAAGAAAACGGGGCACTTTGTACACATTGAGTTTCTAGAATGTTAATGACCCTGATCCAATGATTCCACTGTTGATACGAACTTGCCCTCCCTTTTCATGAGTTTCCAAGGATGTTAGCCTGCAGCTGCTAGTGACCAGGTCTCAGCCTTAGAAAAGATGGTCTAGCAAATGAGAAAAGAGATGAGAATTGGAGAGAAAGAGACATAAGCGGTTGGAGTCCCAAATAGCAGTAATGTTAAAGACAGTCCACCTCTATCCATCCTGCAGTTTCATTACATGCATCAATAAATCTCCCCCTTTGTGCTTAAGGTAGTGTGAGTTAAGTTTCTCTTATTGTAATAATAATATAGTAAATGTATAAAGATACATGGAAGTCATAAGAAATGTTTTAAGCACAAAAATGTACTTTGCTGCAGAGGTTTAATTAGGGATTGGGTTTTGTCATATTTTAAGATAAACTATAATGCAGCTATTAAAATTCTTTGTTTTTTCTTATTAAAAACAGTAGTGAACGCTTATATGTTAGACACTATCTGTCTTCATTTAAATCTCACATTCACTCAGAAGTAGTGAATGCTTCAGTCTTATTTTACAGAAAAGGAAATGAAGCTTGAGAGAATAGAAAACAAACCCAAATTATACAGGTAGTATTGTCAGTGCATATGCTAACCCAGATTTTTCTGACTCCCAGAGCCTGTGCTCTAAACCTTTGCTATACATTTATCAAAAACATGCAATAGCAGATTATTATATAAAGATAAGTGAAATAGAATAGCAGAACATGAAACCACACACAGAATGACATAGTCATGTAGGATTCAAGCAACTGGGTAAAAGATGCCATAATACATATTGACATGGAATCTAGGGTTACTTTAAAAGCTCCTATCTTTTGTCTCATTTCCTTCCTTCCTTCCTTCCTCCCTCCCTCCCTCCTTCCCTCCTTTCTTTTCTTCTTTCCTTCCTTCCCTCCCTTCTCCCTCCCATTCCTCCCCCTTTTTCTCCCTTCCTTTCTTTCCTTCCTCCCTCCTTTCCTCCCTCCCTCTTCCTTCCTTCCTTCCTTCCTTCCTTCCTTCCTTCCTTCCTTCCTTCCTTCCTTCCTTCCCCTTTTCTTTCTTTCCCTTCCAAGATTACCAGAATAAGCATAGATCACAATCACAATAGAGAAAATGTATTGGAAAAGAATCTGACTTGATTTTCAGCTATAAAATTCCAAAATACAGCCTCTTTATAGGTTCTACTCTGCAGGTCAGAAGTGGTCTTTGGTTTTACTCCACCTAAGGCTCAGCATGGGGAGCATGACTGCGAGCAGTAACCAACATCTGAGATTTCATTACCCTCTTTGCCGCCACTGCCTTGCCCATCTTGTCCATCTTAAACTTGAATCTGTGCTGTAGCACATTATCACTTGGAGGAGAGACCTTGGAGGGCTGGACAAGGGGGACAGTCAGATAAGCACTAATGGAGGAGAGAGAGGGTCTCTTATTAGACCTATTGCCCTGCTCATTCTTCCTCATCTGCTGTACTGCCATGAACATTCTGGATGCTGATAGTATCTGACCCACTTTCTTACCTTGGTGTCACTCTATCCCAGCACCATCTCCAGGAACCCCAGCATCCCTCCCACCCCAACCCCAATGCAAGCGTAAATTTATAAACACATGTGCTGATGATCCATTGAATGTTCTGGTTATTCATGCCATGGGCATGCAGGGTCCTAGCGAAAATCTCATTTCTACCCCTTTCTTCTGCCCCTTCCCTGCCTTGCACCCCTATTCTAATAACTTGGATCCTTATTCTCCTGTTACAGTTCATGTTACTGGCTTCCCTTCCAGTCTCCCTGCTACACTGAATTCCAAAGTTTGGATGCCTGTGTGAATGGACAGCTATCTAGTTAACTGGATAAGTGTATTCTTTTATTCACAAGTACCTGTATGAACCAGAAGATGAGCATTGAGCACTACTCTGTGTCAGAAACTAAGCCAAACACTAGACATCTATTTATTCATTGTGATAATTATTTTGTGACTACTAGGAGCTGGGTGCTGAATAGACAATGGGATTCCCTGGATAAAGGGCACTCAAATTTTAGTGCATAAAAGCTTTCTAAATTTCTTTTAAAATCCATTTCCTCTGATCCCATTTCCAAATATTCTGATTCAGTACATCTTGAGTGGGTTCAATTACTGCATTTTGAAGAATATCACCAGAGGGTAGGATTGCAACACATGTGGCCCTGGTCAACCTTTGAGAAATAGTGGACAGTGGCCCAGGGCATCATCTGCATGTACTTCAGGCCAAGTCTAAACTGGATCCAGCCCACTGGTAGTCCTGAGAACCTCTAGGGAGTAAGCAATAAGAAGGGGTGCTTTGCCAGAAGTAGCTGGATTTTATTACTTTGGGAAGGCATCATCACCAAAAGATAGAGCCCTGCGCTGGAACACCACTCATAGTTACTCTTTATTTTTCTTAAAATCAGGATATGATTCTTCTCCTCGTCACTGCATTTCCCTAAGTCTTTTTTTCCCCCACTATGTCCATAGTACACCCACCTGCTAACATGATCACAGCCACTGTGACAGTCACAAAGCAGAATGAGATGGCGTGCCTTTCTCATCCAGTTTCTTTTTCAGATCCTGAAGGATTCCTCCCTTTGCATGTTGCTCCTGCTCATACCACTGGCAGGGAAGCATCCCCTATGGTTTTCTCAGATTTGCTTGTTGCCTTCAAATTTAAATGACGCACATTGAAAAATGGCACATTTACTCTAAGTGCAACCTGCTTCAGTTCTTTCACGCACAGAGTGGAGTGCAGCAGGAATGCACCCCACTACCCTGATCAAGCCCAGTCCAGCTAAACTGGAGGCACATTACCAGCAGAACACTTCAGCAGTCTCGGTGGCTCCATCTGCTACAGGAAACAGGAAATTGCTTAGGTGAGGTTTCAAGGTTTAATTAGCGACAGAGAAGAGAGGAAAGAGTTGGACCATTGCACATTGGACAAAACTTCTATGTCATCGACTCCCTCCCCTTCTCTGGCCTACCTCTCTGTTCAAAGGCACTACACAAAACAATGACAAATACCTTGCTGTGGAGTCATGAGAACATGGGAAGTAAATGTGATAAGTAGATGAAGAATAAAAGGAAACATAGGAGCATGGGTGTGTTAGTTAGCTCAGACTGTCATAACAAAATATCATAGACGGTGTGGCTTAAACAAGTGAAATTTATTTCCTACAATTATGGGGGCTGAGAAGTTCAAAATCAAGGTGCCAGCCCATTAGCTTCCTGGTAGAGCTCTCTTCCTGACCTCCAGACAGCCTCTTGCTGTATTCTCACCTGGCAGGGAGCCAGCTGTGGGATCTCTCCTTTGTCTAATAAGGATGTTCATCCTGCCATGGGGCCCAACTTCATGACCTCATCTAAACCTAATTATCTACCAAAAGACCCGTCTCCAAATGCCACCACATCGGGGGTTAGAATGTTAAGATTCATTTGGAGGGACACAATTCAGTCCACGACAGTGGGTTTCAGAGGATGTTCTTCCATGTGCGAGCCTGTGCCTTTTGTGTTATTTCAACTGAATTTCCTGGCTATCAAGCCTATGTCCTGCCTCACAAGTATGTGTGTGGGGTGGGCCAGTGGAGATGGAAGTCTGGATAGCTGTAACTGATCTTTGGGAGGTGGAGAGATGGGGAGGTTTTATAGCACTAATGGCAGGTAGCGATGGGTCTCCAGATACAGACAGAGCAACAGGTCAGATGTACATGTGGGAATAGTACAAGGCCAGAGACTTTTCAGGATCTGGGAGAATTGGCAAAGTGGGGAAAGAAGCAGAGGAATCAACATCTGTTTTTCCTCATCTGTTTCTATGCTTCCCTATTCCAGTATTTTATTTTCTCCAGTTGACTGCATTTGTGTTTAAGGAAGAGATGAAATAGCCTAAGGTAAGATAAAAATTTGGGGTTTCAAAAGCCAAGGTCCAGTCACATTACAATAGATTTGGTCATAAAGAGCCAGGTCTATTTTACCCTCTTCTACCTTTTTCTAGACTTGAAGAAGATTCTAGAAACTATGGTCCAAACCTAAATGGACCTCCAAAGTAGTTTGAGAAGGGAAACTGTAACCCCATTTGAGCTGCTTCCCTGAGGAAATCCCAAGAGAAAGTAAGAATGGATTTCATGAAGAAGGAATGAGCACAGAAATATCCATGAGGCACATGGCAGCAGGTAGCGCTCAGGGGCTTCACACTGCTCCATGGATCCATTGAGAATCAGGAGCTTTAGGATTCTGCACACAGGAAAGTGGTTCATGAGGGCAACTTAGTGTTTCTTTTATTCCTAAGGCGTATAGCAGTACCCGAGAGGCCAGGTCTGAGAATATCCTGTAATGAGATTCCTGGGACCTGAACAAAGAGGAAGAGAATTCTCTGTGGAGGGACAGGGATCAAGAACTGAGGCCACACCCAACCAGCCATCAATGCTATGAGGTCCAAATGGCCACTGTGAACCTAGGAAATGAAAGGAGGTACTCCCCTTATAGTTTTCTCAGATTAGCCTGCTTAACACCCAGCGGAATGGGGGCTCAAACTATAAGTTGATAAGTTTACTCACTCTAACATAATTTCTTGTGCACTAGAGTTTTTGGCCTGATACTTTCACTATAGCTGGATGAACATCCTCTTATCAATTTGACACCCCATCCTCTACTCTGCTCATTAGGAACAGTGAAACCTGGGTGAGAACCCACCTGCAACTCAGGTGTATAGGTGTCAAACACAAATAGAATCTGGAAAATGCTTGGAAAGGAAATCCCCAAATTTTGATTTTATTACAGGGATGTTCAGCAAATCTATAAAAACCAGTGTTGATAGTAGGATCTGACAGGAGCATTTCAGATGTCCCACTCAGGAAAGTAGGCCATTTGGATGATTTCCTCCAGGGAATGGAATCTATTTTAAATGGGAAATTGAATGCTACAATTACAGCTCAATTGTCTATGTAATGGCATTATGAGCCTCAAACAAGGGCAGGCTATGAATGGGGCACCAGGAAATGTGTTCTCCACACCCTGATCCCCCTTGAGAAATAAGAGAAATAATCCATAGGATGCAAGCTTGCCTTGGAGTAAGACTCAGTTGATTCTGGGTTTTAGATGCCTTTTATCTTAATGGAGAAATGTTAAGGGTCCTATGGTGTTGTTTTATCATAACCAGAGTGTCATTTGAATTTGGAAAATACAGGAGACTGAACATAGGGAGCTAAGTTATTCAAAGTAGACAAGAAGGTGGAAGGATTAATAAAGGTAAGATGGGACTCATGTGCCTAAGTTAGACACATACCTGGCTCAACACAAAAGTGGCTCTTAAACTTTTTAATTCAACAGGAACTTACCTGCGTCCTCTTCATGTTCTTGCCTTTCCTTCAGGACTCTAGTAACCATGGATAATCAGATTACCAAACTCTTAGGGGAAGATAATGGGTTCTAGACATAGCCCATCTCGAATTTCTTGTGATATGATTGCCATCTTCTCCCTCAAAATGTGAAATGCATGTTCCCTCTTCTTGGATCTGGGTGATGGACTGTGGTTGCTCCAGTCAACAGAGCATGATGGGAATGATGCTATACTTATTTCCAAGGCTGGGTCTTTAGATTAAGCTTCCACTTGTTTCTCTTCTGTCATTCTTAGTGCTTGCCTTTAGAAATCCACAACAGTATCATGAGGAGGCAAAACCTAGCCATGGAGTCCAAAGCCTCCTTCACTCATGTGGCTGATGATTGATAGATCTCATGGATTGAACCACATGGAGTAGAACTGAAACTCCTGGCCAGACACCAGAATCAATCATCAGCCACATGAGTGAAGGAGGCTTTGGATGATTCCAGTGTCTGCCTTTTAGCTGCCTTAACTGGTGAGAGGTAGAGCAGAGATGAGCTAATCCCCACTAAAATCTGCCCACATTATACATTCATGAACAAAATAAATGTGTCTTATTTTGAGGATAATTTGTATAATGCTAGATGCCTGTTACAGATGATCAATACTGGTAAACAATTTTACATTTCTCTCCCCCCCCAAATTTTTCATATGTTGAACCCCAATCCCCAATGTGACCATATTGGAGGTGGGGCCTCTGTGACATAATGGAGTTTAGTAAGGTCAAGAGAATCCTCACAGTGGTACAGTGTGCTTACAAGAAGAGAAAGAGAGACCAGAGCTCACTCGCTCTCTGCCATGTGAAGACCCTGTGTAAAGACAGTACCCATCAATAGACAAATGGATGAAAAGTAGTCATGTATATACACAATGGAATATTAATAGGTCATAAAAAATATGAAATGTTATCATTTACAACAGTATGACAGACCTATAGGATATTATGCTCAGTGAAATAAGCCACTTAGAGAAAGACAATTGCCATATGATTTTGCTTGTATATGAAGTCTAATGAACAAAATAAACAAACAAAACAAGAAAACAGATTTATAGACACACAGTGTTGACAGGTGGCTGCCAGAGGAGGAGGCTTGGCAGACTAGGAGAAAGAGGTGACAGGATTAAGAAGAACTGGTCATTACAAAATAGACATAGGGATATAAAGTAAAGTATAGGTAATCTAGTCAATAATATTGCAATAATGATGTATGGTGTCAGTTGGATACTGGAAATATCAAGGGAAACACGATGTAAAATATATGACTGTCTAACCATTATGCTGTACATCTCAAACCCATATATATGCCTAATATGCTAAGTGTCCAACCAAGTGGTCGATTGACCTATTGCTATGACATGTACTGACCACCAAGGGGCAGATGCTCCAACTGGTAGGTTAGCTTGCTGCTGGGGTCTGGCTGATTGGGACTGGGTGAGACAGAGCCAGACATGCCCTGGAGCCCTCCTGCGGTCCCTCCCTGGCCTCAATTGGGACTGGGCGAGATGGCCCTGATTGGTCCCGATCACTAGCCAAATGCAGGGACACCATCTTTGCATGAATTTTGTGCACCGGGCCTCTAGGAAAAAATAATAATGAAATTAGACTATAATTGAAAATTAAATATTAGAATAAAAACTTTTTTTATATATTTACTGATCACCACCTTACTAATTTCTATTTGGATGGCTCTGATTTTAAAATTTGCTTGACTTCTCAGAGTTTGAGTAGCTAGTGTGAGGCTTTTAGTGAAAACAGAAGCTACAGAAAACTAGAGCTGGCAGCAGTGGTATGATTTTGAGGTTGGAAAAATTCAGCCAGTTCATGTCTTGGCCAGTGTTTCCCAATGGTTAGAGTATTGACCCACAAACCCAAGGGTCATGGTTGGAGTCATGAGGGACACAACCAATTAATGTGTATCTTTCACATTCATATTTCTCTTGAGATCTTCATCACTCCCCTCCCTTACACTCTCTCTAAAAAGCAATAGAAAAACATATCCTTGGGTGAGGATTAATTAAAAATTCAGCCAGTTCAGAAATACATTTTTTTAGTATTTTATTTATGTATTAACTAATTTAAAAGAATAGTCTACTGACCTTTAAGGAGAGAGAGGAAGGGAGAGAACATTGATGTGAAAGTGTGACATGGAGCGGCTGCCCCCTGCCTGTCCCTCACCTGGGATCAACCCTCAACCCCAGGCCTGTTCTCTGACCAGAAATGGAACATGCAACTCTCAGGTGCACAGGATGATGCCTGATCAACTGAGCCACACCAACCAGGGCTTTCTTATAATTTTAATACCAACTAGAGGCCTGGTGCATGAAATTCATGCAAGGGGAGAGGGGTCCCCTCAGCCCAGCCTGCACCCTCTCCAATCTGGGATCCCTCTCACAATCCAGGACCTCTGGCTCCTAACTGCTCACCTGCCTGTCTGCCTGATCTCACCTAACTGCCCCCGCCCCTTGCTGGCCTGGTAACCCCCAACTAACTCCCCTGAAGGTATATTAGCCCCCAACTTCCTCCCTACTGGCCTGGTCACCCATTAGCGCCCCTCCACTGACCAGGTCACCCCTCACTGCCCCCCCCACTGGTCTGGTAACCCCCAACTGCACCCCTTGTGGGCCTGGTAGAGCCATATAATCTGTTGCTCAGTCATTTGGTCACCCCTCACTAACCCCTATACTGGCCTGGTCACCCCACACAGCCTACTGCTAAGTTCTTTGGTCGCCCTTCACTAACTCCCCTGCTGGCCTGGATGCCCCACACAGCCTGCTGCTCTGTCCTTTGGTTGCCCTCACTAACCCATCTGCTAGCCTGGTCGCCCCACACAGCCTCTTCAGTTGTCCATTTGGTTGTTTTGGATTTAATGGTTGCTTAGCTATAACTATATGTATATATGAGTTAATGAGTGGCCTAGTGACAAGAAGAAGATAAAGTAGGGAAGAAAAATCTTCAACCTGGAATATTTTCCTAAGGGGAAGAAAGGAGAGAACCCTTGGCTAGCACTTTTTATGCTCTGTGTCAAGCCTCTCATGCTTGGGTTACATAAGGAGATGAGAAGAACACTTGCCAGGCCAGGCAGACAAGGAAGCTTTTCTATGATGCTTGCAAATGGAATTTACACAGAAGCCATTCAATGGCATTAACTTGCAGCTACCTCCATTCTGGGTTTGATTTTGCAGAACATCCGCTGGCATAGTTAGAATTCCTGGCCCCTTCGAAATGCAGCCAGGACCTCCCTGGTCTCCTGGAAGAATGAATCACACCACAGCAGTTCTCTCTTGTGACTTAGTTGCCTAGGAAGTAAGCCACCTTAAATTTGCATATTGAGCAGCAGTTCAGACCCCACCTCTGTCACATGGGTAAATTGTGGGGACAACTACTTAAGTGAAAATCTGAGGACAAAAGGAGTTCTGAATTAGTGAAACATTCTAAAGATGAATTCGAAGAGTGGTCAAAAAACTCATTAATCAACAGAGCAGCAAACCATGGCTTTTGAGCTGCATGTGGCTCACAAGCCGCAGTTTGCCGACCACTGAATTAGGATAATTTGTGCAAAGTGTTAATGCCTGATCCATACAAGCCCTAAAAATAACCAGCACTAAGGTATCAATAAATAATAAGTATTGTGAAAACAACAATACCAAGCATTCATTTTTATACAAATAATGTCTACTCTTAATTCCATAAATGTTTATTAATGGTTACTAACTATGTCTACAGCAAGAACAAAGAGACATCTGTGAAATTACAAGAAAATCAAACAAACAACAACAAACACGTCTGAGCTCCCCCCTCTATTTTCCCAAAAAGAAAAGAAACAGGACAGTTCGGGGGTCTCTGTGGTTTATGGAGCCCTCACTTTGTCACTGTCTCCTGGCTTGTCATGCTCTGTGACCATGATATCAAGAGAATCAAAGCGTGAGAAGGATGCCATAGCCCCGCTTGTGAAAGACATTTTGAACAGGATTCATGTACCCCAGGGAGGCTGGCAACAGAGAGACTGATATTCCAGGTGGCAGGTGATGGATAGAGCCAGAACCTGACTTTAAGGTTCTGCTATGAAAACACCAGTTAGATTCCCATATAGACTCACAAAGTCATCTCCATGCAAATAGCAGAGATCTAAGTCTAGAGGGCCAGCCTAAAGGAGAGTTTAAAAATGCTGAAATGCTGTGTCGCAAAGGAGGAAGGCTTTGTCAGCAACAGAAACAAAGAAAGAACCGGAATGCTGAGGCAAATGTTGGTCATCCCCATCAAAGACCCTCGAGTTCTTCCTATTAGGCTTTGGTGGCTTGATGCCATCGGCCCTCTGAGCTTCCCCTCAGGCGCCTTGTTCTCTCTGCAGGCTCAGCAGATAACCTCGAGAATCTGGCTTCCCTTGCAATTGTAGGAATCATCTGGGCTAGACACACCAACTTGAATATAGGTAGTCTTGAGAGTTCCATTTCTCTTTAAGAATGAATAAACTAACCATCCAATTTTTACATTCGTCCCATGCTAAAGCCATTGCCCCTAGTGTATCCAACAAGAGGCATCTAGCCCTAGTTCAGCAAAATCTGGGATGTGAGTAAGCCTGAGAAGAACATTCAAAGCTGAGCAGAACCCTTTGCTGTGGTGAAGTCGTCCATCACATGGGAGTCTACCTGGTAACAGGCCAGCCTTCCTTTGCCACACACCTTAACAGCTCTCTGAGACTTCCCCTGAACAGGGTGGGGGCTTTTCTCAAAGGCTTACCATCATAGTTAGGCCATGCTTTAGTTTCCCTTTCAGTGCTATTTGTTAAAATATGGGCAGGTTTTTATTTCTTAGTTTTATTTTACCATCTAATACCTTAAAATTACAGGCAAAGATATAGGACAGTGGTTCTCAATGGGGTGATTTTTAGCCACTGGGGGGACATTTGAAAATGTCTGGAGACATTTTTGTTATCACAACTGGGGGGCATACCACTGGCATCTAATGGATAAAGGCCAGAGATGCTGCTAAACCTTCCACATTGCATACGACAGCCTGCCTGCCTCTCCTCACCTTCCAAACACACACACACAAAGAATTATCTGGCCCAACATTTCAATTGTCCTGAAGTTAGGAAACCCTTAGTTTAGAGAAAATGTATTTTTTTTCTATCTATCTAATACTGCACTTGTGATTCAAAGAAACAGAAACCAACTTATCTTGAGCTCTCTGCAAGTGTAATATGTATTGATGTGTATTCTTAATTCTCACAATGCTCTTTGAGATCCTCAATGCGGAGATGTCTTAGAAACTTAACTCTTGCTTATATCCGTTAGCCAACAGTAAAACTGGTTCCCTTATGTGTTGTTTTGCTTAAAATCACAGAACCTATTCACAGTATTTGGCAAGTATATATATATTTGTCAGTAATCCCATTTTACTCATGGGGAAACTGAGGGTAAAAAAGGTTGAAGAACATACCTAAGTAAAAACAAACTTCAAACTCTGGTCTCTGATACAATAGATATGTTCTGTGCATTAAGATTTCTAATTTGACTTCAGGAAAGAAGAAAAAAATACAGCTAACTCCCAAAACACCATCTGAGTTTTCAAGATATTAAAATCAGAGAAAAGTTTCCATGGGAGGGACTCTGCAGAATAAAATCTATTGCTTGTGTTTTATGGAAACTATTCCATTGAGGTATACAAGGGGCACATTGACCCCTTTAATCATGAATTTATACTTAGGCCAACCTCAGGCTCACTCTGGACATTGATTATACTGAATAATGACTTATGTTAATTGTTAAATTATACAAATGAGATGGCTCCATAGTTCTTAGAGGGGACTCCTAGGAGCAGTACTCAAGAGCTTCAGGAGTCTAAGAAATCAGTTACCTCCACCCTAGTGGACAGAATAGGAAAGGGATGCTGACTGTCGATAGCCACCTTACCCAAGGCCCCTTTGACAAGACCACAATAAGTGGAACACCACACATCAGCACATTAGAGCCTATATCTGGGCTTTCCCACTTAGTAAATCTCATGCTGTTTTCTTTTGACTAAAATTGCCAAAATTTAGCTTTTATCAGAATTATCTGGGAAGCTTATTAAAGATATAGTTTTGGTTCAATCCCTGGGTTTCTGATTCAATAGGAACCTGCAATATTAACAGGCACTTCAAACAATTCTGCTGCAATGGGTCCTTCTAACCACTGCGCTAAGCCAACCTGCACTGTGTCATAGTGATCCTCTCTCCGAGCTCTCATTTTTGTCCCTCCCAGGGATTTTTCAATAGGAGGATTATGTATTTTGGTTCGTGATATGCTTCAATTATTTCTTCAAAGAAAAGTGACAAGATTATAATAAAAAAAGTATTAGCAGCTGCTATCTTTGAGTTCAAACTGCACATCAGAGCTTTGGTTTGAAGTTTCATTTGAAATAACTAATCGATACTTACACCAGACACTGTCAACCAACTCATTTTACAGACAAGGAAATGGATTACTCAGTCCCTCAAGGGGCACAGTTACTAGTCAAAGGTAAGGTTAGCTCATTACTAAAATGAAGTTTGCTCTTTACTCAAATACCATTGAGAAACTTCAGGCTTGGTGAAAGATACATATGAAAATAATTATAATATATATATCCTAAATAATAAAAGAGTAATATGCAAATTGATCATATCTCCACTACACACCAGCCACACTCACCAGCCATGACACCAGCCAATCAGAGTGGCTATGCAAATTAACCCAACCAAGATGGCTACAGCCCCAGAAAGAGCAGGAGGGAGGCTTAGGTTGCCCCTGGCGATGGAGGAAGCCAAGCTTTCTGCACACTCTGGAGGGTAGGCTTAAGGCAACAAAGTTTCAATGACTGTTGCCATGGAGTGAGCAGAAGGCTTGGCTCCACTCCAGGCTACAAGATAAATAAGTCCCAGATACCAGGACCACCACAGGCCCCTCGCCCAGGCCATCCCACACCCCAAAGGAACCCCCACCCTGATCCAGGACACCCTTCAGTGCAAACCAACTAGCCCCCACCCATGTACCAGGCCTCTATACTATCTAACAAAAAAAATAATATGCAGATTGACCATCACTCCAACACATAAGATGACTGCCCCCATAAGGTCAAAAGAATCTGCCCCCATGTGGACACCAGATGGCCACCACAAGATGGCCAGCAAGGGAAGACAGTTGGCAGGAACCAGACCTGCGAGGAAGGACAGTTAGGGGTGACCATACTGGCAGAGGAGGAAAGTTGGGGGTTAGCAGGCCTGCAGGGGAGGGCAATTAGGGGTGACCAGCCCACAGGGTAGAACAGTTAGGGGCAAACAGGCTGGCAGGGGTGTGGTTAGGGGGTGATCAGGCTGGCAGGCAGAAGCGGTTAGGGACAATCAGGAAGGAAGGCAGGTGAGCAGTTGGGAGCCCACAGTCCTGGATTATGAGAGGAATGTCCGGCTGCCTGTTTAGGCCTGATCCAGGTAGGATAGGGCCTAAATGGTCATTCTGACATCCGACATCCCTCAAGAGATCCCAGATTTGAGAGGGAGCAGGCTGGTCTGAAGGACACCCCCTCACCCTCCCTCCCGCCCCGTGCATGAATTTCATGCACAGGGCCTCTAGTCATTATATAAACCACACACACACACACACAAATACATACATGCATATACATAGAAGGATGAAATATGATAAAATATAGACCTGTTTGCCCTGGCAGTTAAGAGACTTCAGGGACGGGGTCTGATGAGAGGGGGGCTTTGAGATATGTGTGCCTTGGGGATTGAAGGCAGCCCTCCCAGGCTCAGTAAGGGAAGGAAGGGCTAACAATCTGTGAATCTAGATGCAGGGTATATGGGCATTCATGTCACTGTCTTTAAGGGAGACACGGTCCAAAAGTAGGAAGAAGTAGGCTTAAAGGGAGGAAGCAAACCTCTAAGCCTACTTCTTCCTGATTTTTATCTGTGTCTCCCTTTAAGACAGTGACATGAACCTGGTGGTTGGAGGAGGCTCTGGTGGTGGTGACATGAACCAGATGGTTGGAGGAGGCTCTGGTGGTGGTGACACCAGGAGGGACGTGAGAACATGGAAATATGTGACACCACTCTCCGCATCGTCCTCCTGGAGAACACCACTTTGCAGACTTCATAGATAATTTGTTTTCTGCACAACAACCTTCTTAGGCTGAACTCCCTAAAGCCTTCCCTGCAATGCTCCCAGGAACTGAAAGCAGTTCCCTCCTCCCTGGACTCATTTATTTTCTCCAGGTACTGCCTGGCAGCCATCTGCAACTGTAAACAATAGTTCCATGTGGGACAATTAAAATTGATTTTCTATTATGCTAAAAACACTTCATTAGTATTCCTGCCTTCACCACACTGATGAATTTATTCAACAAGGCCACTGCATCTATTGTCTGGGAGACGGAAGGACATCCTCAGAGTCCGCATGCTTCCCCTTCCTGCCTCTTCTCCACCTCCCAACAAGGGCCATCTGAGCTTCTCCTCAGAGCAGCAGCTTCTGGGGGCTTGCCCAAGTGTGCTCCAGGTTGGGGGAAAATGTTTCCTTAAGCATCAACTGAGGGTTTTTTTAAGAGACATTGATTTCACTCCAGATTCTTGACTTAAAGGAAGACTGCCCACAAACATGTTTGCAGCGATCCCCTCAAATTCCCATGAGACTCTCCTCAGCTCAAAAAATAACTAAAACTAAAACCAAAAGATAAACCACCCTTCCCCACCACAGATCCACTTCCTTCCAAAAAAGATGCTTAGAATCTCTCTCTTCCTAGAACCCAGATTTAAGAAAAATAAAGGTTGAGTCCAAGCACATCAAGGCCATTTCTGCCAAATATTTTACATCATTATATACTTCTTCAGAGAAACTTTGACCCTCACACTGGAATTTGATTTAACAACCTCTTCACAAGCTTTCTTAGTAAAATTGAATTTCACATTTTTCAGGTTTGGAAATGACCTATCTCCTTGTTCTGCTTTGCATGAGCCTCCCTCGCACAAGAAAAAAAAAAGATGCTTTTGTACTGAAACTGCTGCTCAGAGGCCTCTCCTTGGCTATGACTGGTGCTTTGGAGTTTCATGGCAAAGCTTCTGATGGTGAAGGCTGGACACCCTCTGAAAATGGATGCCATGCAGTCCCATTCTTCCCAATCCCACCTTTTTTCACCTCCTTAAACAAACACTAATTCTTTTGGTTTCTCAATAAGACATCTCCAATTTAGCTTCGTTAAAAGGTGATTTGCAACAATTCTGAAGCTCAAATGGGGAAATGAAATAAATCTTTCTTAAAAAAAAAAAAAGCCCCTGCTTCCTCTGGTGCACAGCTACTGGGGGATGCAATGGCACAGCGCTGGGTGTGACCAGGGAGATGAAAGCTGACATTCCTGATGAATGAGCACACACTCTGCATTGAGGAGTGCTCCATCTTCATGACAAGAGGTCACAGTGTTGGGTACGCACCCACCACCGTTCAGCAGCCTCTGACTGTGACCAGGTGGATCACAGCTTCTGTTTTTCTTCGGAAAGAGAAGGGAACAGGCTTACCTGTGATTTTTTCTCGGCACCACAGGTCATGCACTGTAGTGTAACACCTGCTCTTTTTGCTAAGTTCCCATACAATGGGGACATTGATAAAAGTCCCCTCCATTGTCATCCCTACAGTCAAGGGGTGGGCACATCACCTAAGCCAGGCTACTTGGGCTCTTTTTGTCCTGGAATTTGAAAGGGAGCTGAATGAAATAAGAATGGGGGTGAACAGATTTACTCTGACAGTGGCAACCTAAATGATAGTCTCTTCTTTTCTGTACCCAGATTCCCAGTGGCACCTGGTTCTGCTCAACTAGTTTGGACTCCATGAGCAACTTGAGGGTTGGCAAACTTTCTCTGTTAAAGGGCCAGCTAGCCAGTATTTTAGGCTTGACTGGTCATATGGTCTCAGCCAGTGCAGTGCAAACGTCTGCATAGAAAATACACACACAAATGGGCAGGCCTGTGTGGCAATAAACTTTATCTAGGGACACGGAGATCTGAATTTCATATAATTTTCACATCATGAAATATTGCTCATGTTTGGATTCTTTTCAGCTATTTGTAATATCAGAACTCTTCTTAGTTCACAGGCTGCAAAAACACAGGGAGCTGGAGCGATTTGACGTTCCCCTCCCCATTCCTGAGCTAACCCATCTACTTCCCATCACTTCCTGCATTTTCCCTCATCTGCCACGGCCAGCTACTATTGCCTGCAAAGGAAGGCATCTCACTACAAGGTATATTCAGTTCATTTAAGTCTGAAGGACACTGGCTAGAAGGTTCCGGGGCCAGATAGTTCCTGCTCAGCCACGCATTCAATCTGTGCTGAGCATCTTTCACGCTCCAGGGACTGTAACTGGCCCTGAGCACACAGGTATCATTTAGGGGCCGACACCATCCCTCCCTCCCGAGGGAGTGCTCTGTGCAATAGCCATGGACAATCCTGATGGGGAATTTAAAGAATCACCTGTGGCAGCACAGGACGCTCTCTGGGGAGCTCAGATATTCAAAAGTCACGTTTGGGGGGTGGGGGTGGGGGCGGTTACAAAGGCCAAGAGAATAAGATGGGCCATGATGAGAGCTCTTGGATGATCTTTCTAAGGGGAAAGGCTACAAAAAGGATAATAATTTAAGGCCCTAGTTTACAAACCAAGAAGAGGAATAAGCAATCAAAATCTCAAAAATCAATGTAAACAAGATGTATTTCATTGAAAACATTTTTATTTATTGGTTAAAAAAAAAAGCAATGAATATTAGAGATGGCACAGCCACTTTCATTGTTTGCCAGGTATGGATCGAGCCTCGCTCTCTTCCAAGATGACATGTAATTAAGCCAGCAATCGAGTCTGGCTTTTTAATTCATCATTGGTGATCCCTATCCTTCCTGTCCTTCGTTCTTTTTAAAATAAATCTCCTATTATTTAGGTTTGAGAGATCCTTCTTAATATTAAAGAAAATATCTCCAATGAAACATGTAAGCCTTGTCAGTACTCAGGGGAAATGAATTGTGGCTGCCTCTCTATCCAGGCTTTCTGAAGTGCCACTAAAGCCTGCACTTGATTGACCTTAAGCCTGTCATTTTGGGGCTTAATTAACTTGCGTGAATACACTGCTTCCCAATGAAATTACAGTCAAAGTCCATGATGAAGCAGCTTCTCAGAGCACAGTTTGGCTCTCGTTCCTAGGGAACAGGGAGGTCCAATGTCCCGCCTCTTTCAGTCTCGCCCCGGCCAGTGCCAACACACTGAGGAGTGTAGATGGGGCTGGGCACCGAGCAGGAACTCAGTCAATGTGTGACAACTAAGTGAAAACAGTCTACACTGGCTCTCACATAACATTATGCCGCTTCCCAAGGGTTTTATAAACTCTGGACTTCCTGTTTCATTTTCCTCTCCTTTCATTCTCGGAGAAAATGCCATAGAAACTGCTTTCTCAGAAGAACTTCTTAACCCGCTAAAATGAAATCTGGCCAGAGATACATGGCTAAGAACACCCTCAGAAATACAGTCCAGCTTCACCAGGTTATTGCTCATTAACCAAAGTAGACAGCTGGAAGAAAATCATGGTGAGTATTTTGTGAACCACATCACCAGTTCACCCTTTCATATAATTATATGCCCAATACTAGAGACCAAATATGTATTCTAAACATGTATACACACATATAGAATTCTATATGATACTAGAGGCCAGGTGCACAAATTCATGCACGGGTAGGGTCCCTAGGCCTAGCTGGTAATCAAGGCCAATCAAGGCCTCCCTTCCCTGGCTGCTGGCTACTGACTGGGGCCTTCCTTCATTCCTCTGCCCCCTGGAGATCATTGCACATCATAGTGAGTGATCAAACTTCCAGTCTCCTAGTCAAACTCCCAAGGGGACACTTTGCTTTATATATGTATATATATGTATATGTGTATGTATATATGTATATATACACATATATGATAAAATATACACACATAACTATGTGTACATGTATATGTATGTACATGCATATAAAATTATACACTGATACTCTTTAGTGTATATTTAGTGTGCAAATATTTGTTGAACACAAGTTCAACACACTTAAGTATAATGGTAAAACACCACTTGAAATAACATTAATAGAAATATAATTTCATGGTACAGATCAGTCAGTGCCTTCTCTCCAATATTTCAATTATTTATTGTTCCCTAAAGATATTACAGTCTTTATATTTTTCCCACAGAGCTAATTAAATATGTGTTTTCCACTTCTAATGCTATTTTATTGCTCCAAGGCTGGTCCACATACTGTATTCTGGTCGTCATAGTCTCCTTCAGTGATAGCCCTCACCTCCTCTAGTCACTGGATGGACCTCATATAACATTATGTAATCAGGATTAATTACTTGACAAGTGACTGAAAAGGAAAACAAAAACAAAAAAGCAGACTATAGAGTTTTCAGTCCCTAGGTATTGAAAATATTGTTTTAGTTTTCAATCCTCTAGGTGAGAAACTATAACACATGGTCTGTTTGCAGCTTTCAGATACTATACATCCATTCTTGAAATGAGGCTTTGGGAATAGGAGTGATTTCACAAAGAAAAAAAAATCAAGGTGCTGTTAACTGAAGGATGGAAATAAGTTTTGAGCAAGAAAATGCTAACCAAGAATTATATATCCTTTCAGGCAAAATTGAGACATAAACGTAGTAGGAATTCTACCTTGCCTAAAATAGAACTGAACTATACATTATACATTGTGAATTCTTTAAAAGAGAAATAAAATACACGGAAGACTGAACATGGACACTATAATAAAGAAACCAAACAACTAGAACAACCTAGTGCTTTCTCAATTGTATTGACTTATCAAATAATAATCAATGCAAGTTTACTCTCCCTTAAGTAGCTCCAGTTAGTGGGACCATACCAGTTCTGCAAATGGGCTAGACATTAAGAGAGCAGCTGGTTTTAGCTTTATCTGCCAGTGGGATAATTTGCCTAATTAGCTTGCACACCTTATCAGAATCATGACAGTCCCTGAAATCTGAGAAATCTTTGGAATACAAGTGTTTTCCTGGAAGAGTTTTCCCAGTAACACAGATACACCATGCTGTAGCTGCTCTCTCAGGACTTAGCTTGATTCCCATCTGCTCATATTTCTCTAGATGGAAATAAAACTTCTGTAAGTGTCCAAAGACAAAAGCTAGGGTGGTTGTTTTTTATTGATCCCACCAGCTGTGTCCTGACCAGATGGTCCCTCCTGTTGGTCCTGATTCCAAGTCCTACAGGTTTCCAAGCCTGGCTCTCCAACCTCATAAGAGAAAATTCTATTTAATCCATCCTTGTTTAAATTAACCAGAATCCATTACTGCTGCATACACTAAAATATCCTTATCTGACAAATTGTTTCGTCAACTAATGTTTTTTAAATGCCCACAATCTGTCAGGCACTTTTGATTCAATGATGGACAAATACTAGGTCTCTGCTCCCAGAAGCTCACCTCCTTAAAGAGGTGATTATAAAAATGGTGAGGACTATTGGATAAAAGATGAGGGTATAGGATGGGTAGAATTTCCCTTTAGATATAATAGAGGGATGAATCTCCCAAGACAATTTTTTAAATATAGTTTACTGATTTTTTTTTCAAAGAGGAAGGGAGAGGGATAGAGAGCTAGAAACATCAATCAGCTGCCTCCTGCTCACCTCCTACTGGGATGTGCCTGCAACCAAGGTACATGTCCTTGACCAGAATTGAACCTGGGACCTTTCAGTCTACAGGCTGATGCTCTATCCACTGAGCCAAACTGATTAGGGCCCAAGACAATTTTAGAGTTCACATTTAAATAAAGAGAAGGAGGCAGCAACTTGAAGAGCTTGGGGTAAAACATTCTATGTAGAGAGAGTACATATAAAGAGAGAAAGAACAAAGAATTTGGCAATTCTTGCCGAGACTGGTTTGGCTCAAAGGATAGAGCGTCCGTCTGCGGACTGAAAGATCCAAGGTTCGATTCCGGTCAAGGGCATGTATCTTGGTTGCGGGCACATCCCCAGTAGGGGGCGTGGAGGAGGCGGCTGATCGATGTTTCTCTCTCATAGATGTTTCTAACTCTCTATCCCTCTCCCTTCCTCTCTGTAAAAAATTAATAAAATATATTAAAAAAATAATTTGGCAATTCCAAGGAGAGGGGTTACATAACACATTAAGTGGGTCCTGCTCTCTCATCTCCCTTCTAATCACCAGTGGCTTTAAAATCCCATGGAAGCAGCCTTACTTCAAAAATTATAACTCCTTTCTCTAAAATTATTTCACTATAAAATTTGTATTTATTCTCTATTTCATATGTCTGAGGAGCCCTTTCAGAGTTGGGGACATGTCGGCACTTTGTTTATATTCCCATGTATTATGTACATGGTAGGTATCACATAAAAGTGTAGTAATGGATGTTGCAAGTGCCCATCAAGAACAGATTATTGCTAGTCAGTTACCATGTGCGGCAATTACACCATAAAGATGTTGCAGCATTTCTTTTGATGGGTTGCCTTATCTCTGCATTCATTCATTAAAGCAATTAGGATGGAGACACTTTATATATACAGTCTAGCTGGAAAAAGCTGACAGTTCAATTGGATTCATCAGCTAAGTCCCTAAAGTTACAAGCTCTTATAATTAGCAATTGACTTTAGAGGATTTAACAAATAATGACTAACATACGGACATTTCCAATCCCTTTGAACATACAGATATAATCATCTTTAATACACTGTATTAGTACCACATTCAGAGGGTATGCAATCCACTACCAAGTTCAGGATCTATTCTGTAGTGAGTGGTTAAAAGTTAATGTTTCCAGCTCAAGTGATTTAAAAAAAAAGAAAGAAAGAAAGAATGACCAGAGATGTGCCAAATGGTGGGTAAGTGATTTGTCTGGAAGGATTCTGGAAGTCAGAAGAGCTGAAATAGATTGCATCTCATGTAATATTCAGGGATGTCTCAAGCAAATCCTGAGAAGTATTACCCCCCATCTCTTGCTCTTCTTTCTAGACAATCCCTCTGATGCTAATTAGCCACAATATTGTGACAGGATAGTAATGTTCCATAGAACAAATTACATATATTAGTTATTACTAAGTCTATTGTATGGGAAAATAGTGAGTTAGAAATTTAAACTGAGAATCACATCATAATTTACTATAACATTAAATGGATATTATCTAGTTATGATGACTCTCAGAGTTCCTTCATCTGTAAAATGGAAGTTATCACACTTAGAGGGTTGCCTTGCAATTAAAATGGATGTGGATAAATATTTAAACAACAAACCAAAATATCTGTGTCTTGTTTTTTATTTATTGCAACCAATACCCTTGTCTACTTGGGTAGCAGCAGCTATTTACTGACCAGTAGAGAAGCATATATCATACATTTCTTCTGGTCCTTTCCAGAGAACATTTCATAGGGAAAAAAAATATATCAGTGAATCTATTAAGTAGGACCAATTAGGAACATTCAGCCATAGATAGATTATGCAGGGTGGGATAAGTCAACAAACTTAGAGCTTTAATGTATTTTTACATATTTGAGGTCAGTTCTACACTTAAGATCGAATGGATAAAGATACTGAGGTTTGACAAAGTGACATAGCTCGCCGAAACTTATGTAGCAGACAGTAGAGCCAAAGCTTCTGTTCAATTTTGTTGGACCCTGAGTCATGCTACATTGTTCATTGTTCATCAAATGAGGTGGCAAGTTCCATAGGACAGAGCACTCAGTGGAAGTTGCACATGAAGTCCATTCTACTATATGGTCATATGGCAACAGATGTAGGTTTTTCTGATATCCAGTGCTTTCTAATTATTCACTTCCATTGTACTGCACAGTGCCTGGCACATATTATATTATCAATAAATATCTGTTTCAGAAGCAATTGCCAAAATTGTAAGACCTTTCAAATGTTAAATATAATTTCTTTACAAAGAAAATGGTTGTGAACAGGGGATAAATCATGTAGCAAAGAAATTGTCACTAACATAGATGGCTTAATGTAGTAGATATGAAGCCATATATTGTGTTTGAATTCTACTTTAGTCACCTACAAGCTAGGTGACTCTAAATACATTACTTAACCTCTCTGTACTTCAGTAGACAATAGAAAAATACATCCAGTAGCAACCTCGGATGGCTGTTGTGCAATAATTGATGTGATCAAAGCACAGAGTCTGGCACATGTAGTCAATAATGGCAGCCTTGATCACTGTTTTTCCCTGCTATGCCTAAGATAGTAGCTCCCAGCATGACTTTGCAAAGATCTGTTCTTTAAGAAGTAAAAGTTTTCAGGGTTTCCCATGAATTTCACAAACACCTGCTTTTCTGATCTTTATAAAGATTTTCAAAATCCACTCTGGTGCTTTGTTCAAAAGGGTATGTTTTGATAAATTTTTCTAATAATTTTCATCAAAAGCAAAGTCTCAAAGACTCTAAAATGAATTTTATATTATCTTCTTTATAGGCTTGTTTTAGAATTAAAATAATTAATGCACAATATAGGCTTAGACAGTGTTTGATACTACATTTTAGGTACTGAAAAATATTTTTAAAATAGTCAACATTGTTATGATTCTGACATACCAATTCCAACATCTGGTTTTTCCACCACACCACCAAGCAATTATCTGATATCAGCTAGGTGTCCTACAATTGAAACTTAACTGTGACATTGTCTACCTGAAGACAACACCATATCCCCCAGATTAAAGGCTCAGTCTCACAAAACTGCCCCCGACCTGATATTTAAAGGACAATTACAAGTGCATATAGTCATCTGTGCTTCTGACCAAGCTGTAGATCAGAGAGGTCCCTACTACAGTCATCCGATGTCCAATTAATTTGTTGGAAAAGCTCAGAGAACTTGGAGAAACATTTTACTTACTCTATTACCATTTTTTAAATTAGTTTTTTATACATATCTCCCCATTGCCCCCCTCCCAGGCATACCCCAACCCCCCAGTGTCTATGTTCATTGGTTATGCTTATATGCATGCATACAAGTCCTTTGATTGATCTCTTATCTACCTCACCTAACTTTAATCTTCCTGCTGTAATTGCACAGTCTGTTTGAAGCTTTACTGTCTCTGTATCTATCCTTTTGTTCATCAGTTTATAATGTTCTTTATTATCCACCAATGAGTGCGATCATGTGATGCTTCTTCTTCATTGACTGGCTTATTTCACTAAGCATAAGGCTCTCCAGTTCCAACCAGGTTGCTGCAAATGGTAAGAATTCCTTCTTTTTAATGGCAGCATAGAATTCCATTGTGTAGATGTACCACAGTTTTCTGATCCACTCATCTGCTGACGGGCACCTAGGCTGTTTCCAAATTGTAGCTATTGTAAATTGTGCTGCTAGGAACATAGGGGTGTATAAATCCTTTCTGATTGGTGTTTGTAATTTCTTAGGATAAATTCCTAAGAGTGGGATTACAGCGTCAAATGGGAGATCCATTTTTAGTTTTTTGAGGAAACTCCATACTGTTCTCCACAGTGGCTGCACCAGTCTGCATTCCCACCAACAGTGCACAAGGGTTCCTTTTTCTCCGCATCCTCGCCAACACTTGTCGTTTGTTGATTTGTTGATGATTGCCATTCTGACAGGTGTAAGATGGTATCGCATTGTCGTTTTGATTTGCATCTCTCGGATGATTAATGACTTTGAACATGTTTTCATGTGTCTCTTGGCTTTCCTTCTGTCGTCTTTTGAAAAGGTTCTATTTAGGTCCGTTGCCCATTTTTTTATTGGATCCTTCATCTTCCTTTTATTAAGTTGTATAAGTTGGTTGTAGATTTTGGAGATTAAACCTTTATCAGTGATAGCATTTGCAAATATGTTCTCCCATGCATTGATCTTTCTTGTTGTTTTGTTGATGGTTTCTTTTGCTGTGCAAAAGCTTTTTATTTTGATGTAGTCCCATTTGTTTATTTTTTCTTTAGCTTCCATTGCCTTTGGAGCAGTATCAGTGAAGAAGTTCTTTCGGCATATATCTGAGATTGTGCTGCCTGTGGATTCCTCTAGTACTTTTATAGTTTCCCTTCTAATGTTTAAGTCCTGTATCCATTTTGATTTATTTTTGTATTTGGTGTAAGTTGGTGGTCCAGTTTCAATTTTTTGCATGTTTCTGTCCAATTTTCCCAACACCATTTATTGAAGTGGCTATCTTGGCTCCATTGAATGTTCATGCCTCCTTTGTCAAATATTAATTGAGCAGAGTGGTTTGGGTGGATATCTGGGTTCTCTATTCTATTCCATTGATCTATATGTCTGTTCTTGTGCCAGTACCAGGCTGTTTTGAGAACAGTTGATTTGTAGTATAGCTTGAAGTCTGGTATTGAGATCCCACCTACTTTATTCTTTTTTCTCAGAATTGCTGTAGCTATCCGTGGTCTTTTTTTGTTCCAGATGAATCTATGAAGAATTCTTTGTAGGTCTGTGAAATATGTCGTTGGTATTTTAATGGGTAGTGCGTTGAATCTGTAGATTGCTTTGGGTAGTATGGACATTTTAATGATGTTGATTCTCCCAATCCATGAGCATGGTATGCTCTTCCATCTGTTAACATCTTCCTCTATCTCTTTTTTTCAGTGTCCTGTAGTTTTCTGCATAAAGGTCTTTTACTCTTTAGTTAGGTTTATTCCTAGGTATCTTAATTTTTTTGGTGCAATGGTTAATGGGATTGCTTTTTTACTTTCTCTTTCTATAATTTCACTGTTAGTGTATAGAAATGCCACAGACTTCTTAGCATTAATTTTGTATCCTGCTACATTGCCGAATTCATTAATTAAGTCAATTAGTTTTGGAATGGAATCCTTTGGGTTTTTTATGTACAATATCATGTCATCTGCAAATAAGGACAGCTTTACTTCTTCTTTTCCAATTTGGATGCCTTTTATTTCTTCTTCCTGTCTAATTGCAATGGCTAATACTTCCAGTACTATGTCGAACAGGAGAGGTGAGAGTGGGCATCCCTGTCTTGATCCTGTTCTTAGGGGAAATGGTTTTAGTTTTTGCCCATTGAGTATGATGTTAGCTGTGG
>JAAGEH010000125.1:2349145-2360852 GCA_011751065.1 Lasiurus cinereus | reverse complement strand
GCTGAGAGTTTTTTATCAAGAAAGGATGTTAGATTTTGTCAAATGCTTTTTCTGCATCAATTGATATGACTATGTGATTTTTATCTCTCAATTTGTTTATGTGATGTATCACATTTATTGATTTGTGAATATTGAACCATCCCTGCATTCCTGGGATGAATCCTGCTTGGTCAGGGTGTATGATCTTTTTGATGTACTGCTGGATCTGGTTTGCCAGAATTTTGTTGAGGATTTTGGCATCTATGTTCATGAGAGATATTGGCCTATAATTCTCTTTCATTGTGTTGTCTTTATCTGGTTTTGGTATTAGGGTGATGCTGGCTTCATAGAAGGTGTTTGGTAGTATTCCTTCTTCTTGAATGTTTTTGAATAGTCTGAGGAGGATAGGTTTTAATTCTTCCTTGAATGTTTGGTAAAACTCTCCTGTGTAGCCATCTGGACTCGGGCTTTTATTTGCTGGAAGCTTTTTGATTACTGCTTCAATTTCTTCCATAGTTATTGGACTATTGAGATGTTTGGCTTCCTCCTCATTGAGTTTTGGGAGGTTACATTTTTCTAGGAAAATGTCCATTTCTTGCAGGTTGTCCAATTTGTTGGAATAGAGTTGTTCATAGTATTTTTTAACAATCCTTTGTATTTCCACAGGGTCTGTTGTTATTTCTCCTCTTTCATTTCTGATTTTGTTTATTTGGGTCTTCTCTCTTTGCTTCTTGGTGAGCCTGGCTAGGGGTCCATCAATCTTGTTTATCCTTTCAAAGAACCAGCTCTTTGTTTTGTTGATCTTTTGAATTGTTTCTTTGGTCTCCAAGTTGTTTATCTCTGCTCTGATCTTCACTATTTCCTTCCTTCTGAGTACACTGGGCTTTTCTTGTTGCTCACGTTCTAGCTCTTTGAGTTGTAGGTTTAGGTGATTTATTACCATTATTTCCTGTTTTTTGCAGTAGGCTTGTAGGGCTATGAACTTCCCTCTCAAGACTGCTTTCACTGTGTCCCATAAATTTTGTATTGTTGTGTTGTCATTGTCATTTGTTGCCATGATGTTTTTTATTTCTTCCTTGATCTCTCTGGTTACCCAGTCGTTGTTTAAAAGCATGCTGTTTAGTCTCCATGTGTTTGATTTCTTTCTATTGTTTGTATTATAGTTGATTTCCAGTTTTATGACATTGTGGTCTGAGAAAATGCTTGATATGATTTCTATCTTCTTGAATTTGAAGAGACTTTTCTTATGGCCCAACATATGATCTATGTTTGAAAATGACCCATGTGCACTGGAGAAGAATGTATATTCTGTGGTTTTGGGGTGAAATGTTCTGAAGATGTCAATTAATTCCATCTGGTCTAGTGAGTCATTTAGGATTGATGTTTCTTTGCTGATTTTTTGTTTAGAGGATTTGTCCAATGGTGACAGTGGGGTATTAAAGTCTCCTACTATGATTGTATTGCTGTCAATCTCTCCCTTAATATCCTCCAAGAGTTTTTTTATGTATTTAGGTGCTCCTATATTGGGTGCATATATGTTTACCAGAGTTATTTCTTCTTGTTGGATTGTTCCCTTTAGTATTATGAAGTGGCCTTCTTTATCTCTTGTTATGTCCTTCACTTTGAGATCTAATTTGTCAGATATAAGTATTGCAACCCCAGCTTTTTTTTCATTTCCATTTGCCTGAAGTACCATGTTCCATCCCTTCACCCTCAATCTGTGTGCATCTCTTTTCCTAAGGTGGGTTTCTTGCAGACAGCAGATATATGGATCATGTTTTCTTATCCATTCAGTTACCCTATGTCTTTTGATTGGAGCATTTAATCCATTTACATTTAAAGTTATTATTGATAAGTACTTATCTGTTGTCATTTTTAGTCCTTACCCCCGAGTTCCTTCTTCGCTTCCTCTTTCTTTTTATTACAGCAGACCTTTTAACATTTCTTGCATTGCTGGTTTGGTGGTAATATATTTCCTTAGTCCTTTTTTGTCTGTGAAGCTTTTGATTTCACCTTCAATTTTGATTGAGAGTCTTGCAGGGTACAGTATTCTTGGATTCAGACCCTTCCTTTGCATGACTTTGTATATTTCATTCCATTCTCTTCTGGCCTGACGAGTTTCTGTTGAGAAGTCAGTAGCTAGTCTTATGGGGGTTCCTTTGTAGGTAACTTTCTGTTACTCTCTGGCTGCTTTTAAGATTCTTACTTTGTCGTCGGTGTTTGCCAATTTAATTATAATGTGCCTCGGTGTCGGTTTGTTGGGGTTCATTTTGCTTGGGACTCTGTGAGCTTCTTGGATTTGTATCGGTTTTTTCTTTTCTATATTGGGGAAATTTTCTGTCATTATTTCTTCAAACACGTTCTCTAATCCTTGTTCAGTTTCCACTCTTTCTGGAACCCCAATTATGTGGATGTTGTTTTGTTTCATGTTATCCCAAAGTTCCCTTAGACTCTCCTCTTGCTTTTTAACTTTTTTTTCTAGAAGGTGCTGTACTTGGGTATTTTTTCCTACCGTGTCTTCTAGCTCACTGATGCGGTCCTCTGCTTCTTCTAGTCTACTTTTGATGCTTTCTATTGAGTTCTTTATAGCAGTGATGTCATTATTCATTTCTTCTTGTTTATTCTGCACCTCCTCTAGTTTCTTCTGCATTTCTTCTTGTTTATTCTGCACCTCCTCTAGTTTCTTCTGCATTTCTTCTTCACGCTTCTTCGCCTCCTCTAGGTTCTTATTCGTTACCTCTTGGCTCTTACTCATATTGTCAAATTTGTCTTCCATTCTTTTCAACCACATTATGATAATTTCTCTGAACTCTTTCTCTGGTAGGCTTATTTGTGGTTCTATTTCGTTTACTTCCTTTTCTGGTGAAACCTGCCTTTCTGTCTTTTGTGGGCTGTTTCTTTTTCTGACCATGGTCTTTCTTCTCTGGGTGTCTGGTTATGTAGTGCTCTCTCCTACGTTGACTGAAAGGCACAAACTACAACACGACCAGCTATAGCACACAAGGCACTGAGTAGAAATGTATTCAAGATGTTAATAATCACAAATAAGGTGACCACCAAAGAAGGACAAATTAGGGTTAAATAGAGAAAGAAGAAGAGGAAAATGAGGAAGAAAGAAAAGAAAGAAGTGCCAAAATCAAGTTGGGAGAGTGAGAAAAAAAAAAGATAAATAAATGAACAATAAAATAAAATAAAATAAGAAAATAAAAAGGAGAAAAAGGAGAAGGAAAGAGGAAGAGAAAAAAGTCAGAGAGAAAAGAAAGTGTATAAGAGAGAAAAGAGGAACAAAATATAGATGTCAGGAGAGAAGTTCAATAGAACAGTCACTAATCCCAATAAAGGCCAGCAACCAGTACCTAGAGATTGATGCAAATTGCAAATAGCAACTGGTATCGAGGGAGAGGAGGGAAAAGAGAGGTAGAAAACAAAGCAAGCAAAAAACAAAATAAAACAAGTAGAATAAACAAACAATCTCTCAAAAAATTTTTCAAAAAATCGATATAGTCACTTTTCAGGCAAATAGCAACAAAAGGACATAGAGAAAAAACAACTTTTTGGCTAATGAAGACAAGAGGGGAGAGGTTTGTGTGGACTTGTAGTAGGGGATTTGAAATTAGATATATAAATGGGGTGAAATTTTAACCAGGTAAAGAGAAAAATAGGGAGAATCTAAAGTTGGAAAAGGGAAAGAGAAACAAGACAGCAAAATGGGGAAAGTTAGGAGGAAAGTGTTGGCATAAAGGTGGAGTTGAGTTGGAGTAAAATTATGCTAAAGGGAAGATGAAAATAGAATGTAGAACTCTAATCCCGAAATAAAATAAAGAGAAAACAAAATGACACTTTTTTTTCCAAAAACGGTAAAGTACTAGTAGTAATTAATAATACTAGTTTTAAAACAAAAATGTAGTAATTATAAAGGTAAAATCAATTGAGGCAGAAAGAAAAAAATATTCTTTTAATTAAAATATGTGAAAATGAAAAATAAAGAATTAAAAATTAAGAAAAAGAAAAAAAGGAAAAAAAGAAGAAGAAGAAAAATAGAATGGTCCTTCACTTACACTATTATTCTGCTTGGCACTCCTGTTTCCCAGTAGGGGAGATATTGCAGTTCCCTGTGTTCCCCTCTTGGTGTTTTAATCTCTTTATTCTCTTGTGGTTATGCAAGAGTCAATTTGTGTGTCATCCATTGGGTGGCAGTGTTTCAGAATTGATCTCTGAGACAAAGCACAGGACCTCTCTAGGCTGTGCTCAGATCCTGCTACTCTGTGGTTCCCAAAACCAGTTTGTGGGGGTTTTGCAGCCAGGACACTGCAAGAACTCCCAGGTTGTCCCTCTGCCCCAGAGAAAAAGAGAGAGAGAGAAAAAAAAAGAGTCGTTTTCTGGAGCTCTCCTCTGTCAACAGCTCAGAGGGTTTGCCTTCACACTCAGGGATCACGCCCTGACCACCTCCTCGGACCTCTCCAGAGGCAGCTTTCTGCAGCCCGGCTCCCACAGTGTCCGCGTCTCTGCCCTGCGGGGGTAGGAGACCGCACCCTGGCCCAGGCGAAGTCTGACCCTTCCGTGCGCGCGTGCGCAGTGTGGATCTCTGAATCCTCAGTCTGCACGTCTGTGCCGCCTGGGAAGCCGAGCTCTGGGTCCTGGCTGCTCTGTGGGTGCCTCCGTCAGCCGCAGCTTTCAGACCTCGGCAGACATCCACCTCCCCCTTAAGTCAGGCGCAATCTGACCTTTCCGTGTGCTCTGTGGATCTCTGATTCCGACAAGTGTCTGCGCCGATTGGAGAGCGGAGTTCTGGGTCCCCGGGTCCCTGGCTGCTGGATGGTTGCCCAGCCGAAGGCTTCAGAGCGCCGCAGACATCCACCTCCCTCTGCAAGATGGCTCGGGCTCCGCGTTCGCGCTGGTGGCTCCGGCCGACAAAAACCCCGTGGCAGTGGGGCTGCCTGGCCGGGAGAGCCCCTTCCAGCAGTTCTCCGCCTTCCCCTGGAGGACAACTGACTCCTAGCTTGCCAACAAACACTCCCAATGCAACTCTCAGCCGCTTTCTCTCCCTCTGCCCAGCGACAAAGCTCCAGACGCGTCCGTCTATTCCGCCGCCATTTTCCAAAACCCCTGCATCTTTCTTATTAGTGGGAAAATTTGCAAGTTTCTGGAGCAAAGACTCATAGGCAGCTGGGGGTAGGGCTCTTAACCATGAATTCACAGGTTATTACTAACAAAGTGTTTCCCAATAGATCACTTATAAATTACAAAAGAAAAAACCAGTATCTTTTCAGTTGAGAAACTCAAAAACATCTTGACTGATGGTTAATATCATCAACAAATACAGGTGGGCACCAGGAGATTCTTGACATGATAAAATAAGAAAAGATATATCATTGTTTGTGTTGTATTCCAGTCAGGAATGCTTAAAACCTCAGCATGAGAAAAAAATCAGAAACACTCAAAATGAGGGACATCTATTAAAAATAAAACGGGTCCACATTCTTCAAGAATGACAATGTCATAAATGACATCACTATGAAATTTCCCAATTTGCTTCTTTGCTGAGGTCATGTAAGAGAATATCTTCATGCTTAGAAATATACACTGAAGTATGAAGGAGACACACAAAGTAAAAGATGATGTGGTAAAAATGTGCAAAGTGTTAAAAAGTAGTTAAATAGAATATGAAGTTTTCTGGGTTATTCTCCCAACTGTTATGTAAGTTTAATAGTGTGATATGAGCTACCTTCAAACACCTGTGGAGTATATGTGACCACAGTAGATAAGCAGTGAAGTGCTTGAGAGGTGTTTAGGCATAAGTTAAGAGTATGGCAAGATTTCTCACCATGTATTAGAAATCACATATAGGTCTCCTATGACCTCTTAAAGCCATCTGTAAGGATCTGTTATGTTTCATGAATACTTCCTTCTTCCCAATTGATTTTTACCCTAAATGTTTTATCAGGCAGTCACTGTCTCTACCAATGTTACAGATTTCAGTTCTTGGCTAAATTTCATTTTTCTCTCGAGTCACATTTTTAGCAGATTACATGGTAGCACTTCCAATTTACATAGCAGGTCTACATGTTCCACCTCATGTAATTTTCTTGTGTGTCTTTTTAAAGGAGTGTTGAAGACTCAGGGGTTTGGTATATTTATGAGCCTTCTGTGCACAATTAAAGGGAGATAATCATCTAAGTGATGTTTCTTGTGTCTCTAAGGAATGAGCCTAGAGTTGAAATCAGTCATTGAATCCTGGATTTAAAGTCTGTCTTTCACATTTATTGGACTGGGCAGATGTTTAACATATCTGATCCTCAGTTTTCTCTTGTGCATAATGCTAATACTAATGTCCACATCTTTGGGTGTTTGTATATTTCAGTATCAGATTATTTGTATTTGTTGAAGACTCAATAAAGAGTATAAATAATCAATAACACTAATATTATTTTTTCAGTAAGGCTGATCCCTTGGAAAGACTCAATAAGTTATTACAGGTCTTTGTTTGAGGACCTCTTCTGATTTCCTTAGTTCCAGATTGCCTCATGCTGGTCATCATCTGGATTCCTGGGTTCTTCATCCTCTCTCCCAGTAAACACAAAACAGTCTTTGGGTGTTCTTTACCTTGCTTAGAGAAAAATATCTTCTTTGGAATTTCCCACCAAAAAATCTAATTTCTTATTTTATCAGCAGGGTCCCTATGGTAATTGCTTGTTCTCTAGAAAAATTATGGATTTAGTGAATTACTTCTCCCAAGTGGCAATGTCTTTACCCTACAGACTGTGGAGCTGGGACAGTGATTTTGGTTGAACAATATTTTAAAAGCCAATTGTGCCATGTAGCTAACACTCAACTTACAGGTAGATATGGTCCTTGTTTACAACTGTTATTAAGAAACATGAGCACCTTTTTTGTTAAGAAAATAGCTCACTTTAGCTCTCATGTTCTAGTTAGAAGTATAGGTGCTGAGATCAGAATGCTGATTTTTATCCTGCTCCACTGTTTCATAGTTGGTTGATTTGAGGCTGCTGGTCATGATGAGCATTTAATGATTCACTGTACATAAAGCACTTTGCACAGTGTGTGTGGCTTGCTGTGCATATTCAAGTATTCTTACTTTATGTGAAATCCATTTATAAAACTGTGGACTTAGAAGGCATTTGAGATATTATCAAATTCAATAGTCTTCAAAGTTTTTCTTTTAGCAGTAGAAGCCTTTATTCCTCCCAAGTTAAAAAATAATAAAGTAGTGTGTAGAATTCCAATATAAGAAAGAGCTGTTTGGATTGACAAAGAGAGGATAAGGCCCACAGTCTTTGGCAATCTTGGCTCTCTCCTTTCACGGGAGTGGCTGCAGGAACCCTAGGACCTGGGTATCCTCTGTTGCATGACAAATGACAGGAAAACAGGAGCTGAAAACAGTAGCAGTCACTGATTTTGCCCTGAAGCTGAGGTTGACTAGCCCAGTGAGGCAGTTCTTAATTAGATTCGGTCATGGAGTTGCAGCCATGTAGTAGATGAGGCTGGGAGGTTTTGAAGGCTTGCTTGTTCTATGTCTGGGTCTAGGCTGGAAGAGCTAGAACACTTCAGGCACCTCACTCTCTGTGAGATCTTGGGGAATGGTCTTTCCACATGGCAGCCTCAAGGTCACTGGGCTTCTTACACAGCAGCTGAGGGATCCCAGAGAGAGTCTCACAGGAATTAACAGAAGCTTAGGCCTTGTCTAACCTAGCCTGGGGAGTCACCAGAAGCTTCCACAATGTTCTATTTACATAAGACACAAGGACATACTTGTTTTCAAAGGAAGATGGCACAGAAGCTGCCTCTTGATTGTCAGATATTCTATTTTAAAGATCCCTAAGGAATAAATTCCTTTATATTCTTATTATGAATGTAATAATGATAACATCCATGATCACTCTCTAGTAGGTGCTACTTTAGACATTCAACCTACCAAGAGTTACAAAAACATGTGAGAGTAGGTGGCTATTTTCAAATGAGGAAATTAAGGCAGAGAGTGAGATTACTCAAGATTACACAGATAGTTCAGGCAGTTAGGAATTAGAGCTCAGCACTTGGCCATTTCTCAAACAAAATTGCTGAGCCTGAAAAAGCAGGGATTCAGCCAAAAGCAGACAATTTAATTGAAGAGGTTGGCCTGGACATCATACCTTTGCACTTCTCTATACCATTCAGTTTTTCCATTCTAACTCACATTGAGCCTTATGAGCTATTTTTACAAACCTGTTTTGGCAAAGTAGGGTAAGGTGTCCTCTTACATTCATTCTGAAGATCACGTGAGTTCTTGTGTCTTTGGTTTGAAGCCTCCTTTTGGTCGACTGTATATTATGTATCCTATGGCATCAAGTACATGGGATTCACAGACCAGCTGTCATCTGATTTGAAAAGAAATTGTTTTTATTTTGAGATAGATTGAATGTGTCATCCCCTGTGATGGTAATAAGTGTTTGCAGTTGGTGTTGGCTTCCCTATGCAGTGCCCTAAGAGCCAGCTTTCCTTATTTGGAATTCCAGATGCAGTCTTGCTACCAGAGAGCCAATTTTCTTCAACTTGGTCTACAGGAAAAGATCTTAAAGAAGAATTGAACCTGCTCTTATTTAATCACTACATCCTAAGAGTTTGGCTGTCTGCAGGTCAGGGGGGAACTCATTTGATAGTGGATGATATTGATTAAATTGGCCTATCTAACTCATGAATTCTTAGAATCCAACTATGATGGATTTGATTATTACTTATCAAAATTTTCTTTCCTATCTCTCATCAATTTGGCCAAATATACTTCCCTTCCTCACTGTCTTGTGTTGGGCCATGTGACTTGCTTTGGTCAATGGACTGATAACAAGCATGTATGCCTACACTCCTGACATTCAAAATGAGAAAAACATGCCTTGTGAGTTCACTGATACAGGAGGGCTGAGAAAAACATTGATTAGGCTCAGACTCAACCTGCAGCCTGCATCCAAGTCCAGCCATTTCACTTCATGGAATTGCTCACCTGAGCCCAACCTGCCTTAGCCAAATCAGTAAACTTCCAGATCTGTGAGAGTGGAAATATTTGCCTTTGGAAGTCAAATATTTTAGGCTGAGGATTGTAGGCTTTTGTTTCACAGCATTAATAAAACAAAATATTACTAATGTAACAACTAGCATTTATTGACTACATAATAGTGATATTGTAATTTGTAATAAGACATATATATTTGATTTTTATTTGTTTTTGGCATAGAGCTCCTAAAATTTGTATAATTTCCTAAGTGATGAAAACAATAAAATGTATTTTGTTAGGTCAATGAACTGACTTTTGGATCCCACCTAAGAAGAGAGTCTGATTGTTATTGGAACCAACCAGTTATGAGAGAGTTGGAACTTTTAGTCCATTTCCAACCTACAGGGAGCTGAGAGGGGTTGGAGTTTAAGTTCAGTCACCAATGGCCAGTCATTTAATCATTCATGAGTATGTAATGAAATCTCCATAAAACCCTAAATACAATGTTTGGAGATCTTCTAGTTTGGGTTTGTGGACATGCTGGGAGAGTGTTGCCCTTGGAGAGGGCTTGGAAGTTCTAAACCTCATTCCCGTACCTTGCTCTATGCACCTCTTCTGTTTTACTATTTCTGAGTTGTGTTGTGTTTCTTTAAAAAAAAAAAAAAAGGGGGAGGAGACAGAAAATGGCGGCGGAGTAGACGAACACGTCTGGATCTTTGTCGCTGGGCAGAGGGAGAGAGAGCTGCTGAGAGTTGCATTGGGAGTGTTTGTTGGCAAGCTAGGAGTCAGTTGTCCTCCAGGGGAAGGCGGGGAACTGCTGGAAGGGGCTCTCCTGGCCAGGCAGCCTGACTGCCACGGGTTTTTTGTTGGCCAGAGCCACCAGCGCGAGCGAGGAGCTCGAGACATCTTGCAGTGGGAGGTGGATGTCAGCGGAGGTCTGCGGCCGGCAGCTGGGCACCCATCGAGCAGCCAGGGACCCGGGGACCCAGAACTCTGCTCTCCAATTGGCACAGACACATGGCGGAACCAGAGATCCACAGAGCACACGGAAAGGTCAGATTGCGCCTGACTTAAGGGGAAGGTGGATGTCTGCCGAGGTCTGAAAGCTGCGGCTGATGGAGGCACCCACAGAGCAGCCAGGACCCAGAGCTCGGCTTCCCAGGCAGCACAGACACGCAGGCGGATGATTCAGAGATCCACACGGCGAGAGGAAGGGTCAGATTTCGTCTGAGCCAGGGTGCGATCTCCTACCCCCGCAGGGCAGAGACGCGCACTGTGGGAGCTGGGCTTCGGGAAAGCTGCCTCTGGAGAGGTCCGTGGAGGTGGTCAAGGCGTGATCCCTGAGTGTGAAGGCAAACCCTCTGAGCTGTTGACAGAAGAGAGCTCTGGAAAACGACTCTTTTTTGGGGGGGAGGAGGGGTGGCAGAGGGACAGCCTGGGAGTTATTACAGTGTCCGGGCTGCAAAACCCCCACAAACTGGTTTTGAGAACCACAGAGTAGCAGGATCTGAGCACAGCCTAGAGAGGTCCTGTGCTTTGTCTCAGAGATCAATTCCGAAACACTGCCACCCAATGGATGACACACAAATTGAACCTCACATAACCACAAAAGAATAAAGAGGTTAAAACACTAAGAGGGGAACACAGGGAACTGCAATACCTCCCCTACTGGGAAACAGGAGTGCCAAGCAGAATAATAGTGGAAGTGAAGGACCATTCTATTTTTCTTTTTCTTTTTTTTATTTTTCCTTTTTTTTAATTTTTAATTTTTAATTTTTCATTTTCACATATTTTAATTAAAAGAATATTTTTTTTTACCTAAACCTACAACTAAAAGAGCTAGAACGAGAGCAACAAGAAAAGCCCAGTGTACTCAGAAGGAAGGAAATAGTGAAGATCAGAGTGGAGATAAACAACTTGGAGACCAAAGAAACAATTCAAAAGATCAACAAAACAAAGAGCTGGTTCTTTGAAAGGATAAACAAGATTGATGGACCCCTAGCCAGGCTCACCAAGAAGCAAAAAGAGAAGACCCAAATAAACAAAATCAGAAATGAAAGAGAAGAAATAACAACAGACCCTGTGGAAATACAAAGGATTGTTAAAAAATACTATGAACAACTCTATTCCAACAAATTGGACAACCTGCAAGAAATGGACATTTTCCTAGAAAAATGTAACCTCCCAAAACTCAATGAGGAGGAAGCCAAACATCTCAATAGTCCAATAACTATGGAAGAAATTGAAGCAGTAATCAAAAAGCTTCCAGCAAATAAAAGCCCGAGTCCAGATGGCTACACAGGAGAGTTTTACCAAACATTCAAGGAAGAATTAAAACCTATCCTCCTCAGACTATTCAAAAACATTCAAGAAGAAGGAATACTACCAAACACCTTCTATGAAGCCAGCATCACCCTAATACCAAAACCAGATAAAGACAACACAATGAAAGAGAATTATAGGCCAATATCTCTCATGAACATAGATGCCAAAATCCTCAACAAAATTCTAGCAAACCGGATCCAGCAGTACATCAGAAAGATCATACACCATGACCAAGCAGGATTCATCCCAGGAATGCAGGGATGGTTCAATATCCGCAAATCAATAAATGTGATACATCACATAAACAAATTGAGAGATAAAAATCACATAGTCATATCAATTGATGCAGAAAAAGCATTTGACAAAATCTAACATCCTTTCTTGATAAAAACTCTCAGTAAAGTGGGAATAGAAGGA